>CM053626.1:265083172-265114143 GCA_028646595.1 Phalanger gymnotis | reverse complement strand
AGATATTCCAAAGTAAAAAAAAGTTGTTTTTTTTTCATGCAACTAGTAAATAAGAGGCACAGGCAATGGGGCATAGAGATTTATGTTGCCCTACAAGAAAGGAAGGGAAAGGGGGATGGGAGGGGAATGGGCTGGTGGAGGGGAGGGCAGACTGGGGAACAGGGCAACCAGAGTGTACGCCGTCTTCGAGTGGGGGGGGAGGAAATGGGGAGAAAATTTGTAATTCAAACGCCTGTGAAAATCAATGCTGAAAACCAAACATGTTAAAAATAAAATTAAAAAAAAGTGAAAGGATAGGGAGAGGAAATTTTCAGATGGAGAAATCAAAGCTATTGATAGTCATATGAAGAAGTGCCCTAAATCACTTTTGATTAAAGAAATGCACATTAAAACAATAGTGAGGTACCACCTCACACCTATAAGATTGGCAAAGATGATAAAAAAGGAATATGAAAAATGATGGGGGAAGGAGAAATCGAGACACTAATGAATTGTTGGTAGAGTTGTGAACGGATCCAACCATTACGGAGGGTAAATTTGGAGCTACACAGTTTGGTTACCCTTTGGGCATAGTTCCAAATTTCTGTCAGAATAGTTGGATCAGTTCACAACTCCACCAAACAGTGCATTAGTGTCTCAATTTTCCCACATCCTCTACAACATTTGTCATTTTTCTTTTTTTGTCCTATTAGCCAATCTGATAGATGTGAGGTGGTATCTCAGAGTTGTTTTAATTTGCATTTCTCTAAGTAAAAATGATTTAGAGTACTTTTTTATATAGCTACAGATAGTTTTGATTTCTTCATGTGAAAACTACATATTCATATCCTTTGACCACTTATCAATTGGAAAGCAGCTTATATTCTTATAAATTCAGTTCTCTATATATTTGAGAAATAATGCCTTTATCAGGGATATTTGCTTTAAAGATTGTTTCCCAGATTTCTGCTTTACTTCTAATCTTGGTTGCATTAGTTTTTTTTGTGCAAAATATTTTTAATTTAATATAATTAAAACGATCTATTTTGTATTTCATAATTCTTTTTATCTCTTGTTTGGCCATGAACCTGTAACTCATTAAACCTCTTCTTTAAATATTTGGATGCTATACCATTCAGCGCATTTATGTTTATTATTGAGATTGCTTCATTGTCTATAGTATCTTTTAGCAAAATGTAGTTTCCATCCTTTTCCCTTTTAATTTGGTCTACTTTTGCTTTTGCTTTGTCTGAGATCAGTATTGCTACCACTGCTTTTTTTTCTTTTACTTCAGCTGAAGCATAATAGATTCTGCTCCATCCCTTTCCCTTAACTCTGTATGTGCATCTCTATTTCCAGTGTGTTTTTTGTAAACAACGCATTGTAGGATTCTGGTTTTTGATCCACTCGTCTATCTGCCTGTTTTATGGGAGAGTTCATTCCATTTGCATTCACAGTTAAAATTACTAATTGTGTATTTCCTTCCATCCCAGTTTTCCTCCTGTTTGTCCTCTCTTTCCTTTCACCCTTTCTCTTCTCACCAGTGTTTTGTTTATGTCTAATGCTTCCCCCAATAGGCCCTCCTTTTTGTCACTCCCCCACAACCCTTTACTAATCTCCTCCCCTCCTACTTTTCTGTGTGGTAATACAGATTTCCATAGTCAACTGATTGTGAATATTATTCCCTCTTTGAGCAAATTCTGATGAGAGTAAGGTTCAAGTGATGCCTACCATCCATCCTCCCATCTTTCCCTCCACTATAATAGGTTTTTTGCACCTCTTTATGTAAAATAATTTAACCCATCCTATCTCTTCCTTTCTTCTCCACCCAGTGTATTCCTCTTTCTCTTCTCTTAATTATTTTAATGTAATTCCCTCAAATTCACCTTATGCTCATACCCTCTGTCTTTGTATAGTGTTTCTAGCAGTACTATTAGTGTGTAACAAGAATGCTGCTTGCAACTACTGTGGCTGTGTAAGGCCAATACCACCAGCACATAGCAGGGCTGCCAGCACAAATTCTTTGATCTGCTTTTCTAAGGAAAGAAAGGGGTTAACGATCTTACTTTAATGAAACATGCACATACCTTTCACTTAGTTCAAGGGGAAAAGCCAGCACCCTGAACTTCAGAGAGAATGCAAACAGAAATTACAAACACACATGATATAAACATAGGAAATAACACAAACCAGTCTATCCATAGCAAAATAGTTACCAGAGAAGTACCAACATCTGGGTTTTTTTCAAACCTGGGAGAGGGGTGCTCCTTAACGGTTACCCAGGGTCTCATCTGGTCATATCACACAACACTCTTCCAGTGAGTGAGAGCCCCAAACAGAATGTTAACCTGTGAGTTTATATGCCCTTCTTAGGGCCTGAAGTTTCCATACCTAATCAGTAAAAGGGTGTAGGCCTGGGACTTTGTACCTAGCAAGACATAATAAAAGTCACTTGATTACTTTAGCACTCTAAAAGAGAAAACAGCAAAAAAAAAAAAAAGTGCCACCTTAATTACCATTACATAGTGGTACAATTTGTAAGAATTACAAATATCATCCTCCCATATAGGGATGTAGACAATTCAGCTCCATTGCATCTCTGATTTTTTTCTTTCACTTTTTCACTTTTTAGGCTTCCCTTGGGTCTTGATACTAGAGATGAATTTTTTGTTCAATTCTGATCTTCTCTTTATAAAAGCTTGAAATCTTTGTATTTCATTGAATGACCATTTTCCCATAAAATATTTTGCTTAATTTCACCAGACAGGTGATTCTTGGTTGTAGTTCTAGCTTCTTTGACTTCCAGAATATCATGTCCCATGACCTCTGATCCTTTAATGTTGCAGCTGCTAAGTCCTGGGTAATCCTGATTATGGCTCTCTGATATTTGAATTGTTTCTTTCTGGATACTTGCAGTACTTTTTACCAGATCTGATAGTTCTGAAATTTAGTATAATATTCCTTGGAGTTTTTATTTTGAGATCTCTTTCTTATGGTGATCAGTTGATTCTTTCAATGCCTATTTTGCCCTCTGGTTCCAGGAAATTGGGGTAGTTTTTCTTGTTGAATTCTTGAAAGATGCTTTCCAGGTCCTCCTCTTGATTATGGCTGTCAGGCAGTCCAATGATTGGCAATGTCTCTCCTGGTCCTCCTCTTGATTATGGCTGTCAGGCAGTCCAATGATTGGCAATGTCTCTCCTGGATCTATTTTTCAGGTTAGTTGTTTTTCCAATGAGGTATTTTACATTTTCTTCTTCTTTTATTATTTTGAATTTGTTTGATAGATTCTTGATGTCTAATGGAGTCATTGGCTTATATTTGCCCAATTTTAAGTTTTAAGAAGTTGTTTTCCTCAGTTAGCTTTTGTATTTCCTTTTCTATTTGGCCAATTTTACTTTTTAAGGAGTTGTTTGTTGTTTTTTTTTTCCCAGTGGATTTTTGAATTGACTTTTCCATTTGGCCAATTTTACTTTTGAAGCAGTTTTTTTTTTCTTTTTCCAAGCTGTTGATTCTTTTTTTTTTCATAATTCTCTTGCATCACTCATTTCTTTTCCCAATTTTTCTTCTACCTCTCTTATGTGCTTTTAAAGCTCCTTTTTGAGCTCTTCTACAAGTTCTTTCTGGGCTTGAGTCTACTTCATGTTTTTTCTTTGAGGTTTTGCCCATAGGAGTTTTGATATTGTTGTCCTCTTCTTAGTTTCTCTTGATCTTCTCTGTGACAACAATAACTTTCCATGGTCAGATTCTTTTTGTTGTTGTTGTTGGTGGTGGTGGTTTTTGCACATCTTTTTGGCCTTTTTCCTTTCTTTTAAATTTGAGTTCAGCACCCAGGTAGAAAGGGGCACTGTTTCAGGCTTCTTTTGCCAGGGGTTACATGCCCTGGCTTTTTACCTGGTGCTATAATGATGTTATTCTGAGGCCCATAGGGGACCCTCAGGTCTGGTGCTGTGCTGAGGGGTGGAGTGGGGACTGGCTGGTGCTACTGATTCTCAAGAACCTTACATACTAGTCAACTCAATAAAATTTGATGCTTATTAAATATCTATGTTTGTGTCATTATGCTAGACATTAGGGATATAATAATAATAATAATAATAATAACAGTAATAATAAAACCTTTCCTTCCCTAGATCCATATATGAATGAGTAAAAAAGAACAAATGTGAAAAATTGAATAGCAATTATGAGAGATATCACCAGACATTTTAAAGACCATAGATTTAAATCTGGAAGGGACCCAAGAAGCAATATTGTACAAAATCCAGTCTTAGATTTTGGAAACTGAATCTCATCGAGGTTAAGTGATTTGCCTAATATCACATCAGAGAGAGAATTCAAAGTCAGATCCTCTGATTCCAAATAAGTGCTATATCAGATAAAAATTTTGGTATGCTACAAATAAAATACAACCTGGTCCTATGGAAAAGTCATTAGACACAGTATTAAAAGACCCAGGTTTGAATTTTGACTTGGCTATATTATGTCAATATATTTGGACTACTTTTTCCCCTAGGTTAGACAAAAATCTGGGAACATTTTAAAATACCACTTCAGCAAGCATTGCTATAAATCAAATAAGTTATGTTTCAAGTAAAGTTTGCTTAATAATACTTTAGAATTCTCATTAAAATGGTGTGTTGGTTTGCAGCTTTCCAACAGTCAGTAAACATATGCTGGTTTGCTGCTTTTTCTGATTTTGGTCATCCTGTTATTCACAAGAAAATGAATTATTTCTTCATATCTAAGTTGATTAATTCTCCAGAAAAAATGTGCTGAATGGCTATTGGAGTTTCTCTAAAGGAAAGACTCTTCCTCCATCTGCCATTTATTATTCTATAATTGCTATTCACCTGTAGACTGTGAAGTGCAGAGTTCTCTAGATGATAGTCTCATAGTTCCCCAGGGAACACTGAATCTAGGAATTAGGAATTTAGAGGAACAGTGCTGTTAACTTGAAAAAGGAAAGGAGAAATATAGACAATTAGCATGGACTCATGCTACAAATGCATTATATGTGATAATAATATAAAATTATATTTGCTATGCATTGTTAGATTTAAATGTCCTTTAATGAGTAGCTTTCTTTTCCTCTGGGGTTTTCCTACTGATTGCTTTAAAAAAGATTCTATAAAGTGTACCTGAAGTATTTTAAAATTAAAAAAAAATTCTTCCAAAACCTCATATGATTTAAAGTACTATTTTATAATAATGCCAACACCAGGTACTTTTATGCAAATAAGAAATATTCCCATTAATAAGATAGACTAAAAATCCATCCTTTTCCCCCTTCTGAAGGGGAAAAATATCTAAGGAAATATCAGAAGAAATATCAATTAATTAAAAGTCCTTATTGTATAGCAAATACTTTTATTATAATATTTAGTTCCAAAAGTACATCATCTTGAGCATTTATTTGCTTATTGGGGCTCTATGCAATAAACATATGCTAACATATGTATTTTACTTGTGCTCCAGGTAAACAAGTATTCTTCAGTTTCCAAATTTGTAATTGGAAATGAAAAATATTTCATAGATTATTTTATTTCACAGAGAAAAAATGAAAAATCATTTTCTGTTTAGTGCCAAGTATTGTGCTAAGTACTGAGGATACAAATAGAATAATGAGATATTCTTTCTTTTCAATGAATTCACATTTTAATTGAGTAGCCAATTCATTTAATAAGGTACAGATGCAGAGTAGATGGAAAGGCCTAATACATAGCCCTTAGGGTTAGATAACATTGCACAGAGATGTAGAGGGCATAGCAATAGCTCATATGGTAAGGCCAGCAAAATTGGGGAATGTAGTGGCAGGCAAATCCTAGTGGTCCTTCATATAGCTAAGGTACTGTTGTTGGTGATTCTTAGATCAAGTCTACTCCACTGAGATATATTGTACAATGTTGAATGTGGGCGGGTGAGTCAGAAAGCATCATTAGATTAGCATTAGAAGAATTATAAATAATGATGTCAAACTCAAATAGAAATGGATACTTGGGGCCATATATTGACTTAGAATACCACAAATTAATATTACAAACACAGACACATACACATATATATTTCTTTTTATTTTGTTAAACATTTTCTAATTTGAATGACACTTCAGAATTTGCATCTGCATGCTCAATTTTGACACATTAAGGGAAATTATGAATCATTAAGTTCATATTATCTCCTTTTACAAGTAAGGAATTGTGACACAGCCTAAGTGATTTTTTTTTTCAAGTCACACACAGGATCAGTTGCAAATCCAGTATTAGATGAATGTTCAATGTGCCTTGACTCACAGTGATGCCAGGATTCCAAACTAGATATTTCTAATAAGGTTAACCTATGAGTGCAGAGACCATGCCATATAATTCTTTGCCTCCTCCAGTGTCTAGCACAAGCCTTACACATAGGAGGATAACAGAAGGATAATGCATTTGGAGTGAGAAGAAATTTGAATCTAGTAATATGAATATAGCTTGATTGATGGAAGAAAAGAAGTACTGAATGGGTCACTGAAGATTATGAGATACATTTCAAGGAAGATTTAAAGTTTCTTTTCCCACACAATCTCCTCCTTGCTGCCATCTTCTCCCACCCAACCAGTCTCTAGGCTTCATGAATTCTGATTACCCTGGGTCCCAAGATTTTTACTGCTATCTTTGTAGTACATGTTCAAGTAAATTTGAATTGTAAAATGGTTGGGAGTAATTTATGTGATTCATATTCTTCAACAATATGGCTTTGTCAGTTCCTGTTTTTTGTGTCTGTATAGTAAGAAATTAGACTTAAGGCTAAGAAATTGTATCTGTTTCGTGTTCCTAAAAAATAACATGCATTTTTTTTCTGCTTCAGGCTCATGGTCAACAGCATTAGAGGAGAAAATTAAGAGCCAGAAATAAACATACATTTGGATATTTTTTATTATCTCTAACCTTCTTCCCCCCAAAATTCCATGAATGTTAAGTTGTTATGTCTCTAATCATAACTTCATATCCTTGACCATCAGGCTATATCAGTGTAATATAATCAATTGAAAATGTCTCAGTCGATTACTTGCTTTCATCTATATTATCAGTTCATTTTGCTAATAATTGAGAGAGTAGAGAGAGAGAAAGAGAGAACGAGAACTCAGGGAGATCACTATAGCTCATATACTCTCACAGTTTTCATTATGCAAATAGAAGTACATCTAGTTCCAGGGGTAATGCATTATAAGTGCAATTTATTGATAAATTAGTGTCATTATAAGGTGACCAGAAAGGGCAGTTTATTTAACAATGACACTGAAATTAATGCTTCCTGTCATTGTATGGAAATGACAAATAAATCCTCAATGGATACTGAATCTACCATGATTGTTTCATCAATACCATCATTGTGGTAAAAATATTGATATGGACTAATTTATGTAAGTCCTCACACAAGTACAGGTAACATTCTCAATATTCTGAGATAACCTATAGAATTCAAAGATATAGGTGTTCTTAGATAATCTATGTGAATATCTGAAGGGAAGACTTAACTGGAGTTAATTGTGACTTCTATTTTTAGATTGATCATTTAAGAACCTGATGAAATGAGTCAGTTTCTCTGTACTATTCTGAAAACAATTTTTTTTTTTGAAAGATACAAAGTCATTCAAATTTAGAACAAGCACCTGTGACATAGATGGCCATTTTTAGAGAAAAGTTTTGCCTAGATTTTAAGAGTTTAGTTCAAGTTTTGCCTTCGATACATACATACAAAAAAGTATGTGACTGTGAGCAAGTCATTAACCCTTGCAATGCTCCAGGCAACTTTCTAAGACCATAAATTCCCAACCTGAATTGATGATGGAAGTTTCCTACAGAATGTATTTGCAAGAAAGGGAAAGGGAAGGAGAAAGGGAAGGGGAAGACTAGCAAGTTTCATCACCTCACTAAAATCCTAAAGCTTCACTAAATCCTAAGCCTTACCAGGTAAGAAATTTGATTTAGATGAATTTTCACAAGTCAAATTATCCAATGGTCAAAGAAACTTTCAGATAGAGTGAAGGCTAGACTTTTTACCACCTGACTAAATTTAAGCAGTATGTCTCTCACTGTTATTAGTTTCAGGAAATAGCTACTGAAGACAATTGCATTCTCTCACCTTACTGCAAGGTGGTAGCAGAAATAATTTTATTTTGGGAGTGTGGGCCTTGTTGAAAAGGCTCATATGCTAGCTAAAACTTTTTGGAATTGTTGAGTCTTGAGGAGCATATGAGCTCAAAGAGAGATGTGACCTTAAGGAAATGAACACAAAGGAATACCTCCCCAACATAATTTCCCATGTAATTGATCACACAAATGTGAAGCATCATGGGGATGGAAAGAGCTCAGGTTTTGGAATCAGATAACCTGGTACTGATTTCTAGGTCCATCAATTACTGTGCAAATTGGGACCAATAATTTGATCTGTAACTCCGATTTTTCCCATTAAAAAAGAAAGCATAAGATCAGATAATAATAATGATTAGCACATATGTAATACGTTAAGGTTTGAAAAATGCTTGACAATACAATAAAATATTTATTTTATTAATAGTAGTAACAACCGGTATTTATATATTTCTTACTATGTCACAAGAACTGTGCTAAGCAATTTACAAATATTATCTTGTTTAATGCTCACAACAACCCTAATTTTAATTCCATTTTATTGATTAGACTGAAATAGGCAGAGGTTAAGAGATTTGACCAAGGTCACAGTGTCTGAAGTTTCTGAACTCAGTTCTTCCTGACTCCAGGCACAGAGTCCTATCCGCTGGACCATTTATAGGCCAATGTTCTCTAAAAGATCTTGAATGTGATCTGTATGGTCATGAATATAGGTATTTCCTGTAGTAATACAAATTATGGCCCATCTACATTCTCAGTCTTTGCCTTAACTCATGGTATTCAAAATCAGAAAACAAAGTAAAAAACTTTTTTTTAAGAGGGGATAGGAGTGAAGAGGCAAGGGAATGTGCTTAGGCAATGTGAGATAACTAGGTTGACTGATTTAATTATTTATTTGTTATTTTCTTAATTCAACCAGCTGCTCTAAGCATCATAAATTTAGAGAGTATAACATAAAATTCCCAAGAGCTCTGTTTTCTATCCCTTTCTCATCAGGTAGCTTTCATGTCCATGTTAGGATTATATGTCAATAATCAGGAAAGTCATAGGGTACCATTTCTCTGAGGTTCTCAGCAATATGTTTAAATCACAAAATGTTAATGAAGAAAAATGTTAGAAAGATGCAATATTGAATTTGACACAAAGAATGAACCTTTAGTATCTGAAAGCTTGGCAAAAACTAGTTCCCCAGGGCTGCATAGACATTTTTCAACTTTGTCCGTATGTTGCCTTTGATGCCATGTTCACTTTTACTTTTCTAATTTTTATTTATTGTACTTTTTATTGATTTGCTTTAAACTTAAATACAAAATAAAAAAGTATTAAAAAACAAAGTATTGCCATATTCTTAGCAGAAGATAAGAGAGAATTCAAAACATAAAGCAAAAACTTTCCATTTCAAGAAAGCCTATATAATATTACACATTGTTTTCAGAGCTGTCCATCTTTGCTTTCTTTTAAGTTTTCTTTTGTTCTCTGATGTGCATTTTTTGTTCTTTGCCCCCCCTTCCGACCTCCCCAAGAAAGCTACAGTTAAGTACAATTAAGTACAGTTAAGTACATATATATTGAACTCACCTTCCAAAGATCCTTCCCTTATCCTCTCCCCACCACCTGTTCCCCTTATCCTCTTTCTTCTATCTGAATTTAGAAGACTTTTATAGTCATACACACACACACACACACACACACACACACACACACGTGTTATTCCCTCTTTATCTGATTACCATTAATCTAGATACCCTTCTATAGCCCCTTATTCTATTCCTTCACCCTCTTATTTCTTTATAAATTTAAAAGACTTTTATTCCTTTCCAACTGTATATATTGTTCTCTCTTTAATCCACATCAATGAGTAGGCCTCCCTCTAAAAATCCCTTCCTTCTTCTCTAACCACTCCATATCCCCTTAGCCTTTTCTTTCTTTCTGAATTTAAAAGACTTTTATACCCTTCTAGATATATATGTAATGTTCTATCTTTAATCCATTCCCAATGAGGGTGAGGTTCCAGAACTATCATCCCTCCCCCCTCATCTAATTCCTCTGTGTCAATTCTTCCTCTCACATTTAATTTTTATGACAATTGTTCTTTTATTCTTTTTATAAATGATTTTATTTTTCATAATTACATCATACTCAGATCTGCCCTAATCTTTCTTTCAAGTTACCCAATTATTAATAACAATCTTAAACATACATTTAACATTTCCTCGTATAAGAAGTAAACAGTCTGTCCTTGCTGATTTTTGTGTAATTAGTCTTTAATGTGTAACTCTTGGATCTTGTATATCAAATTTTCTCTTAAGTTCAGGTTAAAAAAAAACAAAATCCTGAAAGTCTTGCAATTCATTGAATATCTGTTTTATATTTCATTTAGGATTATGCTCATCTTTGCTGGATATGATATCTTGGGCCCCACCTCCAGTTCTTTTGCTCTTCCATATATACATATATGTGTGTGTGTATATATGTACATGTATATGTGTATGTATACACACATACATATATACACACATAGAAGTATGTACATGTGTATGTAAATGTATATGTATGTGTATGTAGATATGTATGTATACATACACACACACATGCACACATATATACAATCTTTTAGTGTCACCACTGCTAGGTCTTGTGTGATTCTAATTGTGGCTCCACCATATTTGAATTTTTCTTGTTCTTGTAATATTTTTTTTTTCCTTCAGTTAGTGGTTTCAGAATTTAACTATGATATTGCTATAGAATTGCTGTAAATTTTCCTGATAGTATCTCTTTCAGGTAGTGATCAGTGGAGTTTTTCTATTTCCACTTTCCCCTCTTATCCTAACATTTCAGAATGATTTCATTTAATTATTTCTTGTATTATTGGATCAAGATGCTTTTTGATTGTATTTTTCAGGTAGTCTGAGTATCTTATGTTTTCTCTTCTTGATCTGTTCTCCAGATATGTCATTTTATTTTATTTTATTTTTTTGCTTTTCATCAGGGCAGTTGGGGTTAAATGACTTGCCCAAGGTCACACAGCTAGTAAGTGTGTCAAATGTCTGAGGCTGGATTTGAACTCAGGTCCTCCTGACTCAAGGGCCAGTGCTCTACTCACTGCACCACCTAGCTGCCCCCTGTCATTTTTCTTATAAGATGATTCACATTCTCTTCCCTTTTTTTTCATTCTTTGTTTTTGGTTTTATCATTTCATGGTCTCCTCACTGGCTTCCCCTTGCTAAACTATAATTTTCAAGGAGTTGTTTTCTTCCTTAAAATCCTGGATCTCCTTTTCCAGTTGATTGACTTTCTTTTCATAATCTTGTTTTTCTTAGATTGTTCTTACTTTTTGATTTTTCTCTCAATGTCTCTCATTGTCTCTCAATGTCTCTTTAAGTCTTTAAGTTCTTCTATGAATTCTTTTTGGGCAGGTGACCATTTGATGTTACTTTTTGGGATAGAAGAAGCTTTTTTGCTTCAGTATCCTCCTCTGAAGATGAACCCTGGTATTTTCTATTCCCATAATAACTTTCTATAGTTGGGTTCTTTCTCCTTTGCCTGGCCATTTTTTTAAAAAAAATTCATAGCAACTTATTGTAATTACCTCTAGTCCTGTGATATGGGGATGGTGCCTCTGGCCTCAGATCCTTCTTCATTTCTCCCCTCTGACATGGAACTGAAACCAAGAACTCCACCCTCCTTTAAGTGCCCACAGCCAGTGGCATCCTCACTCCACTGCTTCTGCATGGGCATGTGCTGATTCCATTTTACCCAGGGCCACTTCTCAGCAGCACAGGTACATCTGACATCACTTATCAGCAGAGGTGCCCTCAATCTTCTCCTGTTCAGAAGCCTGACTCACCACACTATCCAAGAGGTGAAAATTCCTGTGACTGGGCTGCAGCTACCTTCTAACCCAGCTAGCCCCAGAGCTTTCCACTTGCTATTTCAGCAAGATAGAGGTGTTTATATTTCACAGGAACCAAACTTTGATCCAGGGATTTTTCTTCAGATTTTGTCCAGTTGTCCCAGGAAGGCAAATGTTCTGCCCCAACTCTCGTTAATTTTTACTGCTCTGCGTTCATTCTGAGTTGCTACTTTTTCTTCTTTGTGGGAGGAGTCCAGAGAGCTTTGAATTTTCTGAACCACTGTTCCATCTTCCCAGAATGCTCTCCCAAAACCACGATTTTCACTTTCTTTTCTCTTCTTCCATGACCTGGGGCTGACCTTGAAGACAGGAAGATGATAGAATTACCTCCCTCAAAATATTTCCTGACTGATCCTAAAAATCTCACCATTAGAATAACTCCTTTGATGGAAAACTGTGTCTCTAGAATCCCTTTTAAAAATAAATTTAAAAAAAAATGTTAATAGAGAAGGTTAAACAAATATCAAGCATTCTCACATTAGCCATGGTTTATTCTATCACATTAGCTATCTATAATGAGGTGACAAGACATGAAAACGGCTTTGAAGAATAAGGAGACAGAAGAGAAGAATATGGAGTATTTCTGACTTGGAGTCAAGAGTTCAAGTTTGAATTCCACCTTGGAAATGTAATCATAGGCTCTGGACCTCAATTGTATAATCCATAAAAAAGAAGATAAGAAGAATTCCAATAAATACTTCGAAATTTTTCTGTGAAGAAAGTCAGGTACACCTTAAAGCTCGGTATAAATGTGAACTGTCACTATACTGATGAAGAAGCACTTTCTCATATTAGAGTAATGGATGTGGAGCCAGGGAGCCCCGGATTCAAATCCTAATTCCTACATGTGACCTTGGGAAAATCACTGAATATTTGTGAGTCTCGTTTGTTGAATAAGTTAATACAGGTGAATGATTGAAAAAGAACGTATGAATCATTTACTGTGCGCAAGTACTGTGCTAAGGGCATGACCTACAAATTTAAACTTTCAAGGGGCTAACATTCTAATTGGGTGAGATGACACATATAGAAAAATTGAGTTGCAAGTCATATCACATTGTCCAGCATTCTTTAAGGTCAGTAACTTAGAAAATCAATCAACAAGCATTTATTAAGTAACCACTATGCTTCATGTATTGTGCTAAATAATGGGCATACAAGGAAAGTAAACATGTGAATGATAAATCATTATTAAAGATCCTCTATATTACAGTATAGGCCAGGTTCTCCCTTTCCCCCTCCCTGCAAGACTCTCTGGTTTGGAATATCAGACATTCCTTCCCCCCTTTCTTTCTTGCAAAGACCTTTTAGACTTTCTGGCTCGGAATAAAGAATCAGACATTCCTTTCCAACTGATAAAACTTCAATAAGAATGAACCTCTCAGACATTCCTCTTTGGCTGATAGGCCCAAACAAAAGAGTGGAATACACTTCCACTAGGAGACAGATAGGTCTTGAACAAAGGACAGGAAATTCTGAAACTGCTTCTTGAGGACCTAGCAAGTTCTCAAAAACAAAATGATTGACAAGATCTTCCCCTCCCCAGGGGAACAGTTAGCAGTAAGCCTTCCTTGTTCAGGACACTGTAAAAGTCTCCACGTGGAACAAGCACATGAAATTTCACCCATAGGGAGGATGCATCACCTGGGACCACCTTCCTTTCCATGGCCTTGAATGAGCTGAGCTGTATAAGCCGGGATCTCCTCAGCTTTGAGAAGATCAAGTGCTGGAGTTCCTCCGGGAGGTGATGAATCTATGTTGTTTGTGTCTTTGTCTTTGTTGTGCTAACTGTGTTTGTTAGAGTATTTCCCCTGTATTTCAATAAAAACTATGTTCTGTCGGGAGTATGCTTTATTGCCAGCTCTAATCTGAATCCGAACCTAACTTAGCTTATGTTATCCTCGACCTCAGGAGCTCACATTCTAATACAGGAGACAACAAAAATAACTACCTACGCACAAGATATATACAAATTAGAAGGAAGGTAATATCAGAGGGAGGTCACTAACAGCTGGAAGGTCAGAGGTGGGATTGCAACTAATGCTAGAAGGAATCAGAGATATGACAGCCAGGGCAAAAGCACTGAGTTAAGAGGGCAGCTAGGTGGTACAGAGGCTAAGTGCAGGGCCTAGAGTTAGGAAGAATCATCTTTGTGAGTTCAAATCTGGTCTCAGACACTAGTTGTGTGACCTTGGGCAAGTCATTTAACTCCTCATCTGTCAAATGAGTTGGAGGAGGAAATGGCAAACCATCCTAGCATCTTTACCAAGAAAACCCTAAATGAAGTCATGAAGAGTAAGATATGACTGAACATTAACTGAACAACATAGGAGACAGAATGTCATATTTAAGGAATGGCAAATAATCTGGTGAAGCTGGAATATAGGGTCTTGGTAGAGGAATAAAATGCATGAAGATTGGAAAGATAAGGAAGGCCAGGGTGAAAAGGTTTTAATTTTCAAATAGAGGACTTTATATTTGATCCTAAAGGAAATAGATAGCCTCCAGAGCTTACTGAGTTTGGACAGGGCAAGGGACTGACTTTTATTTTAAGAAAATCACTATGGCAGCTGAGTAGAAGATAGATGGGTTGAAATGTGGTGAAACTTAAAGCAGGAAGATCAAATAGAAAGCAATTGCAATATTCCAGGGAAGAAATAAGGACCTATACTAGAGTGGTGGTACCTGTGTGAGTATAGGAAGGGGGACTTACAGGAGAGATGTTTTGAAGATAGTAAAAAAAACATTTGAAAATTGATTAGATATACAGGTTGAATCTGAGTGAGAAGTAGAAGACAATATCCAAAGTTTCTAGCCTGGGTATCTGAGAGGATGGCAGTACCTCAATAGTAATAAGGAAATTTGGAAGAAGAAAGAATTTGGAGGGCAAGATAAGGATCTCTGCTTTAGGCAGGTTGGGCTTGAGATGCCTATGGGACTTGTAGTTGAAGATATTACATAGGAAATTGATGATACATAACTGTATGTCAGGAAAGAGATTATAGCTGGATATGTAAATATGAGAATATCTGCATAAGGATGATAATTGAACTCATGAGAATTCATGAGATCATCATGATTAGATAACATAGATGAAAAATCACACAAAGAAAATCAGATAGGTGGGCAGAAGAACAGGAGAACATATTGTTAAGCAAAACTAGATAGGAATGAATATCTAGGAAGGAAATAGTGATCAATTACATCAAAGACTGCAGGGATGGCAAGAGGGATGAAGTTTAAGAAAAGGCAAAAGGAAATTAAGCTTCTCTAGTATCATTTCCATTGATAAAAATCATATCAATTTCTGATGTTGAATCATTGGACAAGAAAGTCAAGAATTTAGTGGTGTGAACTCTTTTCTTTGTCTTTAGCAGCTACGGCTGCAACACTAGAGGAGATTCTTGCCAGATTCCTGCTCCATGAAGGTTTCTTATCTGGACCATTGCTGGAAGGGCTAAACAGGAAGCAGGGCAGCTTTTCTGAGATATGCTGCTATTTCTGAGATTTTTAGTATGCATCTTGGTGTGCTTCTACTGGGATTTGAGGGGATGTAGTAGTCAAAGTTCAGGCAATGGTTTGGCCTCCCTGGGACGTACTAACTCCTGTCTCTCCCTCAGGGTGTAGTGATCCTTTGGCTAGACTGGTTTAGATACCTGGTGGTAACAACTGGTGTTGGTGGTGGCAGAGATAGTCGTATCTTATTTGGGCAAAGATTATTTTTCTGGATTATGGCTATAAGAAAGGCAGTAGCCTGGAGGCCACTGCTTTTTGAAATGATGCATGTTACAATTATGGCTTCTAAGTCTCCTAACAGTTATAAATCTGTCATCTGATGATGATGATAGTTGATGATGATGCAGATGATAGAGATGGAGATGATGGTGGTGGTGGTGGTGGTGATGACTATGAGGATGATGAAGTACTATTCAAGCAGGGAAGAGGGGAGGAGTGAATAAAGAGAAAGTGTAATGAGGTTGCTTGAGACTTCAAAGAAAAGTGGATGTTTGCAATAAATGTCCACTGGAGTAGGAATGAGTAAGGCAAACTTCTGACACGTTAAAATCTGGCCTCAGGCCAGTCAGCACTACTTTGCCCTTTGCTGGATTCATTTAGTTCTCTGCCATTTCTTTGCTTCTCATTTCTTCACTCAGTAAAATCTGCAGAAAGTTGGAGACAAAATTCAAATCACGGACACTACTTTTTTAGCTCTTGCAGCAGATCTGGGAATGCTAATAAGCCAAGGCAGGGTTTTGTTGCAATAAGGATGCAGTATTTCTAGAAAGACTTTTCTCTTTCATCAGCTGTCAGAGCAACAAAGTGAAGAATACTGCTGTGTATCTTGGGGATAGTCTGTAATACCATCGAAGCTGATTGATTCTGCTCGGATGACATGCAAATGTGACACCCAAGTAGCTCCAAGTCCTTGATTTAACTTCCCGATAAAATTAACAAACTAGTTTAAAATCACTTAAAGGTTGTGACTGACACTGTAAGTGAATCAAACTGGTTCTGAATTTGGATGGGAACCAAGTTTTGGGAATTCTGAGTTCTATTGGTGTGATTTAGGATTTGCTTTAGATTATGCCCAAGGTGACATCCTCACATATCTATTCTGTAGAATAGTATCTGTTATATACATATACATGTACATATTTAGATACATACAAACACTCATGCAATATGTTTTTATATACTTACACATGGACATATACATGATATAAATGCATACATATGTGCACATATATAATACACCAATGTATTATGTATAATGATAATTAAGTATGCATTATTTTGTGTATATATATATATATGTGTGTGTATGTGTGTAGATATACTAAGGGAGCATTATCATTCCTTTGAATATATTATTAAGAACTAGCATGATATTATCAGAAACAAAGAGCTTAACAATTGCTCTCTTTGTCTCTTTACTCTCTGCTTATCTGATTAAGACATGAATGAAACAACCAAATAATAAAGATGAAACAATGAATTTGATTCCTGATATAGCATTCTTAAGCAAAATGGAAAATTGTTTAATTTTTCTCTCACACATATGTAACTTATTTTCTCATATACAAGCACATATCTGTGTGTGTTGTTCAGTCATTCAGTATTATCCTACTCTTTGTGACCCAACTATCCTCCACTATCTCTCAAAGTCTGTCCAAGTTCACATTTGCTGTTTTGGTGAAACTATCTATCCATCTCACATTCTGTTGTCCGCTTTTCCCTTTGCCTTCAATTTTTTCCAACATCAGGGACTTTTCCAATGAGTCTTTTGTTTTTCCCTTATGTGGTCAAAATATTTAAGCTTCAACTTGAGTGTATGACCTTCCCAGAATATGGTATATGTGTGTATATCAGATAAATAGACAGATAAATACACACATACATATATACACAATGTACATACATATACACATACATATATACACATGATACATAGACCATATACACATATACATGTACACCCATGCACATATATGTATGTTATCTGTGTGTATGAGTGTGCAATACATATATACACATGTATTTATATGTGTATGCGCATATACACATACATACATATATAAATATACATATATACCTATCAATACTTAAAGAAATTAATTCAGGCTATTCTGGGAAGGACAAATAATCAAGCTGAAGCTTAAATACTTTGGCCATATGCATGTGTATTTATATGTATATGTATATATATATACACACATATACACATATACATTGTAAAAATGCACATGTAAACTAAGTGATTAATTTTCCATTTATATGTAAATATATATGTATATATGGAAATATTTATTAATTTGGGTATTAAAGTGCCTGGAAGCAGCAAGGTGGTACAATGGATAGTGCACCTGGTTGTGAGCTAGGAAGACTGAGTTCAAATATGACCTCAGATACTTGCTAGCTGTGTAACTCTGAGCAAGAGTTTTGTTTTGTTTTGTTTTGTTCTGGGGTGTGTGTGTGTGTGTGTGTGTGTGTGTGTGTGTATGTGTGTATGTGTGTGTATGTGTATGTGTATCTTTTAAAATAGGAAAAAGAAATAAAATCTGCTTTCTCATTTGCCCATCCCATTCCCTGTGCCTCCTTCAAATGAGAATGAAAGAGAAACAAAAGCTGTCTTGAAAACATACATAGTCAAACAGAACACATTTTCCACATTGGTAATAGATAGATAGATAGATAGATAGATAGATAGATAGATAGATAGATAGATAGATAGATAGATAAGTAGACAGAATGAGATATATACACACATTATATATAGATAGCTATATCTCTAGCTATCTACAAATACCTATTCCTTAAGTATGTATATGTCTCATTCTACTCAGTCTGAATCCTTTGTTTTTCTATCAAGATACATAGAGCATGTTTCATCATTAATTCTCTGGATTCATGGCTTATTATGTTGATCAGATTTTGTGATTCTTTCAAAGCTATTTGTCTTTTCCATATTACTGCCATTGTTTAAATTGTTCTTCAGACTGTTCATTCTGCATAAATTTATATAATTCTTTCAAAGTTTTTCTAAAACACTCCTTGTCATCATTTCTCACAGCATAATAGTGTTCTTCAACAATTATTTAACATGACTTGTTCAGCCATTCCCCAGTTGATAGGTTACCCTCTTCAGATTATCATTCTTTGACACCTTAGAAAGAACTATAAATGTTTGGGGTTTTTTGTACATTCTTGGACTTTGATTTGCTTATAACTTATCTCACTATTTTTCTACCCTCCCTCTAATTCTCCCTTCTTTCCTTTCCTTACTATTTTCTTGTTGAATGTATGTATTTTCCCCTGTATGTATTTTTCCCTTATTTGTCCAGTGCAGATGAGAGTGAGGTTCAAGGTCCAGCCTCTTTCCCCACACATTTCTCCTTGTTTGTGAAGATTTCTACTTGTATACCTTGTTTGAAGGAGATAATTTTTGCTAACTTTCATTCCCCCACCTCCCCATACCCCTAATGTATTCTTCTTTTCTCTTCCTTTCCATTCTTCTCTCAAGATCATAACAGAACCACTTAAAGGCTTTGTCTAATTATTATACCTCTATGAACCCTGAGGATGACAGTGTTCAGAGAGGAAAAATGTATCATCTTATATTAAAATATAAGTAATTTATTCATGTTTTCCCCCTTTATCATTTTTCATTAATGTTTATCTTTTAAAGTTTCTTTTAATTCTTGTGTTTGAACTTCGAAGTTTCTATGCAGCTCTGGTCCTTCCATCAGGAATGTTGGAAAGTATTCTATATCAATTAAACTTCATTTTTCCCCCTGAAAGATTACACTATTTGGCAGGGTAAATGATTCTTGGTATATACCTATATCCTATGATTTCTGGAATATCATATTCTGATTTCTCTGCTTCTCTAGAGTAAAGGCTCCTAAATTAAGTGTGATGCTGACTGTGGCTCCTCAGTCCTTGATTTCTTCCTTTTTGGCTGCTTGGAGTATTTTTTTCTTTGACTTAGATGCTTTGGATTTTGTCTATGATATTCCTGGATGTCTTCATTAAGGGTTTCTTTCATGAAGTAAGTGGTGAATTCTTTCTATTTATACTTTGTCCTTTGGTAATGGTATATTTGGTCTTTTGGAATCTGAGAGAACTGAGTAGTTTTAAGATTTCTTGAAATATGACGTCTATTTTCCTTCCTTCCTTCCTTCCTTCCTTCCTTCCTTCCTTCCTTCCTTCCTTCCTTCCTTCCTTCCTTCCTTCCTTCCTCCCTTCCTTCTTTATTTCTTTCCTCTCTCTCCATCTTTCTCTTGTCTCTCTCTCTCTCTCTCTCTCTCTCTCTCTCTCTCTCTCTCTCTCTCTCTCCCTATCTCTCATAGTGTCCATGTGATCCAATGATTCTTAATTTTTTTTAATCTTCTCTCTTTGTTTTCCAGGTCAGTTCTGTTGTTGTTGTAATGAGATACTACGTGTTCTATTTTTTCAATATTTTGTCATTGTTTTCATATTTATTGTTGTTTTATGGATTCATTAGCTTCTATCTGGACTACTGAAATCTTCGGGGATGTTCTTCCCTGGGCATAATTTAGTACCTCTGGTGCAAAGCTGCTGATTTTCTTTCCAAACTTTTATTCCATTTCTATCATTTTATTTCCAATTTTTCCTTTCTAGTCCTCTCATTTCTTTCAGAAAAAAATTAAACTCTTAAAAATAAAACTGTTGCTTCATATCTTCTAGGAATTCTAGCTGAATTTGTGTCCAAGCTATCTTTTCTTTGTGGTTTTGTCTGTAGAGATTTTAGAACCATTCTCTTATTCTGAGGTTGTGTCTGAGCATCCCTGCCATGATATTTTTTCCTCTTCAGATTTCTTTTGTTTTTTCTTTGTTTACTCATTCTTCCAAGCTATTTCCTGAATTCAAACTTGAATTTAATGTTGTACTTCTGAAGGACAGGTCTAGGCTGATCCTGTTTCTCCTTTCTTAGAGGCTCTAAATGTTGCATTATTCTAGAATCACAAGAATATGCAGGGAACCTGAAATGTTTTAGTGATCTCAAAATGATCTGATCCAGGCTGAAGTTGGTTTATCACCCTATTGTCTGAGCTATGCAAGTTCCTGATATGGGTTTGCCTCTGAGCAACACTAGATACTGCAAGACTCAACTACTATCAGCTAGCTGGGAAACTCTCCTGGTTTTCTGAGTGACAGATCTGCAGGCTTCCCTTTAGTCTGGGATTCCTGTCCTACATTTTTATCTCTTCAGAATTTATATTGGACTAGAAGTTCAAACTGGACCCCTGGTGCACCACTGGGGTCAGAGTTACAATGCTGCTGTTTGCTTTTGAATTTTCTCCTCTCAGCCTAGAGCATATGGCAGCTCCCTACCTGAGAACACCACCCCTTGAGGTAGGCCCCTTTCCAGTCCGTCTTGGATCTAGCATCCAGAAATGGGTAATATCAAAGCTGCCAGTTGGCACCTGGTGCTCTGGTGTGGATCTGAAATCTTCTCTTCCTCTGTTGTATAGCCTCTCTCTGTTAGCCAGCGAAGTCACAGGGCACTTGGCCAAACTTCATCCCCAGTGTCCACGAAGACATCTGAGGTCTGCTCTATGCTTACCTGGCCTGGAAAAATGACTCCCTGTTTCTTTTCTTTGAATTTCCCCATCAGGATTAGTGGAGGTTTTTTTTTGTTTTTGTTTTTGTTTGTTTGTTTGATTTTGGCAGGGGCTCTGCTTCCCCGTATAAGTCTTTTGACTTTTGTTTGTCTCAGTTTCCTGAGATTCAGTTTTCTCAGGTAATAATACCTACTTCCCAGAGCTGCTGAGGTATTAAATGAGATATTATTTGTAAAATACTTAGCACAGCATCTGGATAGTAGTAGGTGATTAATAAATGCTCATTTCCTTCCTTATATTAAACATTCAGTTTCTGTTATGAAGCTAATAATTGATATTATATCAAACATCTAAATCTGCCTGAGGAATAAATTTTTTTATCCAATCCAGATGAGATAATTTGCATTTTTCAGGTATCAGAAAACTTCACAACATTTAGAAATTTCAAAAAGCAAAAAATAAGATTTTCTAAGCAAAAAAAAAGTTTTAGAGTCTACAGAGAATCAGGCAAATATGTATATATATACATATATATACATACATGTATACATATATATACATACATGTGTATATATATAATTGCTAAAGAGCTCCTGCATATAGAACACTGACTATAATGGGTAAGACACAAAGATGAACTAAGATACATCATTATGTTTTGGAATGGGAATTAGCTTTAGAGTCAGAAGCCTTGGTTTTAAATCTTGAACCTGACAATTGGCAGATATGTGATTATGAGGAATACACTTAATATCCTGAGTATCAATTTCCTCTTTCTAAAGAAGGGAATAATGATTATACTCTACTCTGCTCTAGAACCATAAGCTTTAGTTCTAGGGGAACTGGTACCCCAATACAGCTGGCTGTAATGCATAATCTTTAGCTAAGTGCTTTAAAGATGTATGCAGAAAAGTTTTGTGTAAGGTTTGAAGAGAAAAGTAATTTTCCATCAGAGAGCTGAGTAAGGCCGATGATATACTTGCAAAGCAATTTCAAGAAAATTCATTTTTGACAAAAACAGCTTTCTTGCCAATCAATGCAAGTGAAATGCATTTTATATTTTATAGATTTTGTTCAATACATTAGCAATCAGAATAATAGAAAAGTTATTCTTCCTCAAATGCTCAAACAGACCTATAGCCTCACCTACCTATATACACTTTCCAATGAAATGGCATATAACTGTTTGGCTCTCGTCCATGCCCTTGATAAGTCTATCACAGATGTAGACCCAGTATGTTGGAGACATAACTTAATTATTGGACTTTTTGGAGGGGGAAAGGAGAAATGAACCTATGATTTCACTGGGACAGTTAATTCCCTGTGAAGAAATTTCCTTACTAATAGAGAAAAAACCTGCTCTGTAATTTATAGACTTAGTGAACTGCCTGGGAAGGGTGGTTATGTCTGAGAGATTAAGTGGTTTGCTCAGGGTTATATAATTGGTATATTTTAGGCAGAACTTCAACCCAGGTCTTTCTCACTCTGAGTGAGACTGTCCACTACTAAACCATACTGCTTCTTAATTTGTATTTGTGTGTGTGTGTGTGTGTGTGTGTGTGTGTGTGTGTGTGTGTGTGTGTGTGTGTGTGTGTGTGTAGTGGATATAAGTGAGGAATTAATCCAGTTACATTCTAATTATTTTCAGATTAGGTTTAGTTAGCTGCATTCCAACATCTAATTATCATTTCATCCTAGGTAATGCCTTTATCCTCAACAATTAATAAAGTCTTTTGCTTTTTTCTTTCCCAATTATATAAAGAGCCTCCTTCATTGTCAATCATTGCCAAATAACAGTTATTGATTACACATCATTGCCTTCTAGTTTTGAGGAATGAAGTATATGTGTGTACATGCGGGAGGGTGCATAGTGGATATTTGCCATCTCGACTTCAGCTAGAAAATAGGCAGGGCCTGGACAAGGGAGCAGCAATAATTTACATAGATAGAACTTTAAGGTTTCTAAATACTTTTCTAAAAATACAATAATAACAAAACTCCAACAAGTAAATAGGCAGCATAAATATTGTTACTATCAATTTACAGATAAAGAAATTGAGAAAGTAAGTTGAAATAAATTCCTTAAGGCCACATAGCTAGGTAATTGTCAGAACTAATATCTGAACCTCAGTATTCTGGAGGCTAAGCACATGCCTTTTCCATTGAACTGTATTGCCTCTCAATGGTGACTGGGGGTGAGGGGATGGAATGCTTTTGGATTAAGGTAGCAGTCACAAGGTTGGACCACATTTGATTCATTGAACTCAATCCTGGCTTCATCCATGGACTAGCTATTTGGGCCTAGATAAGTCACTTAACCACTGCCTGCCTCTGTTTCCTAATTTGGAAATTGGGGATAATCGTAACACTTATGTCCTGGGGTTTTTGTGAGTAAAAAAAATGATATACTATTTCAAAACATTTGTAAATAGTACATAATTATATAAATGCTAATTTACATGTAAATTAACTTCCTATATACTATATACTTCCTATATACTCTGGGTTTCTCAGAAGCTTTAGAAACAAAATTACACTACTTCATGGTAGCTATCATAATTAGCATTTATATAAGTTTAGTTGCATCACTCTCATTTCTTTTCCCATTTTTTCTTCCACCTCTTTTATGTGATTTTTAAGCTCCTTTTTGAGCTCTTCCCTGAGTTCTTTCTGGGATTGATACTACTTCTTGTTTTTCTTTGTGGTTTTGCCCATAGGATTTTTGACATTGTTTTCTTCTTAGTTTGCTTTTGTTAATTTTATTTTTTGTTTTTTTGGCAGGGCAATTGGGGTTAAGTGACTTGCCCAAGGTCACACAACTAGTACAAGTGTCAAGTGTCTGAGGCTAGATTTGAACTCAGGTCCTCCTGACTCCAGGGCCAGTGCTCTACTCACTGCACCACCTAGCTGCCCCTTCTTAGTTTTTGTCTTGATCTTCCCTGTCACCATAATAACTTCCTATGGTCAGATTATACTTTTGTTTTTGCTTTATTCATCTTTTTTGGCCTTTTACTTTCTTTTAATTTTGAGCTCTCCTCCCTGGGTGGAAGGGGCACTGTCTCAGGCTTTTTGTGACTATAGGCCCTGGCTATTTACATGATGCTGCACTGATGTTTCCCTGAGGCTCATGGGAGACTCTTATGTCTCGTGTTGTGCTGAGCTGGTGGGGTGGGGAGTAGCTGATGCTGTTGGAAGCCATAGGGGTCTAATAGATTGCTTGGTGCTGATCCATGGCCCTAATAGTGGTTTCTGGCATGTGCTGAGGTCAGTGGGATGTTTCTGTGTTTCCCTGGAGCTACACTGAAGCATATGATGGTCTGACCACTGGAGGCTGCCTATTTCCCTGGGGCTATGGTGAAACATGTGGAGTCTGCCCATTCCATTGGCTATGCTGAGGTGCACTGGGGTTCCTGATAATGGCTTTTGCCTGTTTCACATCACTAGGGCTCAGGATCTCCTTCTGGTTTGCTTGCTGCTGGCTTATTTGGATTCTTCCTGTCTTAGACAGAGCTTCCCTTTTAGCTTTCTTGCTGATCTTCCAAGTTTCTTGGGCTAAAAAACTGTTTCACCCCATCTTTTTGCTGGTTCTCTGTTCCAGGATTTGTTTGGGGTCACTATTTTATGGTTGTTTGGAGTTGAATATGGGAGAGTTATGGCGATTTACTGCTTACTTGGCCATCCTGGCTCCTAGAAGTCTCTCAACTAATTCTCACTCTTTAAATGCTTTGGATCAGGGAGAACTACACAGAAATTTTTCTATATTGTCCAGCTAGACTCATGAGAGGTAATCCTAATTCTTCTGCAGTTGTGAATTTATGACTAGCATGCTAATTGTTCAAAATTACAATATTTCTTTATTTAGGATTCATTGTTGAATGATTTACATCTTAACATTGTGCCAAAATTTATCTTTCACATCTAAATCCTTCCAAGTCTTCATTCAAAATCTCTATTTCTTTTCTATAAAATTACCTCTATTTTATTCACTGAAATTCAACTAGCCCAGTGCTCTATTATTCACTTTCTTTGAAAGGTCCCCATAATTCTCTATCTGAAGGAGAATTGGCAGAGCTCTGAAATCAGGTCCTGAAGTACAACCTTAACAAATTTGGCAGATAATATGAGCATGGAGTTTAGGTCTAAAAGTATGTACGTTAGACGTTAGCTGGGTTTTTTTTTTGACAGGAAAGAAAGCATATGAAATCCCTGAAAGTTATAATTGGAAGAAAGATTGAAATTAAAATGTCAGGATTAGTCCAAACCATGAATCCTTTCTGTAGCACCTCCCTTCCTACTCCCTGCCCCAGGCTCCTGCAATACCCAAGCAGTCATCCAACCGCTGTTTAATACCTCCTGTGACAGGGAATTCATTACCAAATGAAATATTTCAATTTTAGACATCTGATCATTAGGAAGATCTTATACTCATTGAAAATCTGCTTCCTTTAATGTTTCAGATATGCCTTTTCAAAGTCATACACAAGAAATCTAACACTTCTTCCATATTGATATCTATTTGAAGAAAATAGGTTTTAGAAAAAAAATTGTGAACTCAATTTTATGAGAAATGTCACTATTTTCCCTGGGGAGGTGTATTTGGGAAATGAAATAATATTTACCATGAATAAATTGATGTATTTGATTTTTCTTTTAGTTTAGGATTTTTCTTTTTCTTTTTTTGAATATAAACATGTATACACCATAGAGCCACATGAACACATTCATTCCTGCCCCTACCCACATACATACACTCCTACCCATCTAACCCCACACACATCCCACAGGAACAGTATACAGGGATAAATTCTTCCAGGTCTTAATTATCCTGGTCCCTTCAATGTCTTTCACCCAAGGGGATGATTCAGATTTTAGAGGTCTGCCCCAAGGACATGAGAATAAGATCCTGTCCTTAGAAATAAAAAGCACCATATTGTCATATAGATATAGATAGATTAGATATAGATATATACCTATATCTGTCTTTCTATCTATATATTTATATATTGTCTTATAATTCAGATGGCTTAGAGTGAAGAAACTAAAAACTCTTGTACTAACAGTGTGTGAAACCCAAAAGAGAAGTTCTTTTAAAGTGAAGGCATACTGTTCTTGCCAATATGCTTCAATGGACTCCCCAAAATGCCTCATTAAATAGCTGGAGATAATAAATACGGAGACCATGGGCTGGCTTCTACATCCTTCTTGGGGCTCAATTCAACCATTCAGATCCAAATTTAGCTTCTATGATTAGCTTTCAATTCTTACTGACAACTACCTCACCAAACATTAACTCAAATCATTTCATGATCAATTGTTGCTAATGCTTGTATCTCTCCCCAGCATTGACCTATTATACCTAACCCTGTCTCTGCCCAGGATAGTATGGCCAAATTACCTTATTTTGTGTAAGTAGGCTTTCTGTGAGTAGAAATTTGGCATAAAGTTCAGAACACTGGTATGAGAGTCAAGAAGATCTGAGAGACTCTCAAAGGTTATAAATGGAAAACAATTGCCAAACTGCATTGATGAAAGGAGTTTTAACATTCAGAGTTCCCTCAAACCAATAAAATCACAATTTGGGTCCTCTCTCTCCTAGAAACAACAAAACAAAAAATAATTTCTTGAGGAAATGATTAGCACAGCCAGTGAAATGACTTAATTTTGAAGACTATTATTGTTGTTCAAGTCCTGCCTTTAACATATACTAACTATGTAACATCAGATAAGTGAGTGGCTTAATCTCTCAGCTCCCTAGGCAACTCTCTAACACGATAAGCTACAGATGAACTGTTAGTCTGCATTAGTGGACAGAATTTCTTCACATCCCCATTTATTCCCTTCAGTCAGTATTCTAATTTATCTACTGAAGTCAGTCAATAAAAATACATTCAGCACTTACTGTTTGCTGAACAACGATCTATTTAATAATATCTATATTTACATTTATATCATCTATATCTATATTTTTCATATATATATATCATACATACATATATATATATATATATATAGCATGGTAGATTGGCCAATGATCCCAATCATTATGAGTAGGCAATAGAGTGCTTGGCTGATTCCCCATGGGAAGGAGTACAGAGAGACTGCTTCTCCAAAAGTTGTAATGATATACAATAAAAATGCCTAGGAGAGATTGGAAGCATAGATGAAAGTTCTATAACTTTTTATGGTCTGAAAAACGCATGGTAAAGATAAGCTTATTTGATTAGTTGATGAAATTCAGAGTACTTAGAGTTTGGGGTGTCAGCTTTTTCATGTAATTAGAGTAAGCAGACATTTTTGTGGGGTCCCTGCACCTTTAGCCACTAACTACTAGCACTCCAACTCTAATTAACTACTAGACATCATCATGCTTTTGCAAAGGGAAATTTACTTCAAAGACACCGAAATAGAAGAAGTAAAAACATTTCCTTCCAAGGAGCACACTCTCCGCTTAGTCTCTGGGGAGAGTGGGCTCAAACAATAAAATTTCTATGCAGTATTAATTTTACCAAAATCAGGTCCAAATTTGGCACTATTAATATATTATCTACTACTATTTTTCTCTATGAAGTTTCACATATTAGTCTATATTTTAAATCTGTTTGTATAACACAGATATATAGGGATGAATTGCTTGCTCATTATTTTTAAACAACGAAAGTGCCTTTCTGGAGACTCTGGTCTGAAATTATTAGACAAAGAAATTTTATTAGAAAAGGTAGGTTAAAAATAATTCCATCAGGTTTAGCACAGACAGAATTTCAGAAAATTTAGTTCATGACGGAATTATTTAATTTATTTTTATACTGACACATGGTATAAAGTAGGCTTTATAGAATAATTTTAAAATAGTAAGAATTTATCCTGCATTGATGTCTCCATTGGAGTCACACAGGTCTCTATCTTTGGCTCTGTGCTACTTAAGCTTTTTATTATTAACTTGGATGAAGGCATAGATGACGTGCTTATCAAGCTTGCTGATTTCATGAAGCTAATATGGATTATGTATATATACTGGATTACAGAATCAGGTGCTTCAAAGGCTAATGTAGTAGAAAGAAGCAAATAATACAAAATTAAATAGAGGATAATGTAAAATCCTGCACTTAGGTTTTTTTTTGCTTTATATTTTTATTCAATAATTATGGTGCGATGATATTCTATTACATTCATATACCATAATTTGACCAGCCACTCATCTCTGATAACAAACTTTAGTCAAAGGAACTTTTCTCCCCAAGAACATCCATTACTTAGGTTAAGGACTCCCTACGAGACAAGAATTTGTGAGGACAACTGGAAAATTGTTTGAAAAAAATTAGGTTTAGATAAAAATATTTATATCATACACCACCATAAACTCTTAATGGATACTCAATCTAGATATAAAAAATAAAAAATAATGTAACCGTCCTTAAAAAAAATAGAGGAGAATGGAAGGAATTGCCCTTGTACAACCATGGCGAGGGTACAGGAGGAAATTCTTAACTAAAATAAGTGACATAAATAATCATAAAAACAAAATGGACAATTTCAATTTCATAAAAATGAAAAGTACAAACAAAATTAATGAAATTATAGAAAGAAGAGATGATTGGGAACAAACTCTTCACAGCAAATCTATTTGAAAGTGGTCAGACATGAAAGATGTAGACAGAATCAATACAGATATATGAGAATAAGAGCCTTTCTTGCCCTCATGGATAAGTGGCCAAAGGATAGAAATAGAGAGCTAAAAAAAGGAAGGCTATAAATAAATATTTGAAAGAATAATCAAATAACTAGTAATAAGATAAAAGCAAATTGAAACAGCTCTGAAATTTCACATCATTCGCATGTACCAGGTGGACAAAGAAGACAAAAGACAGAAGTGTTAAATATTGGAGAGGCTGTGGGAAGACATGTACAGTTTGAAAGTTGAGGAGCTAGTCCTTTCAAAGACTTAGACTCGTTCAACCTGTGAACAGACTAACATTACATTACAGATGAAAATAGAGATATGTTTGCACACTTGGCTGAATAACAATGCTGATATTTGCCCAAGTAATGTATTACCTCAGTGGTGCAGGAAGCAGCAAAATTCCACCTCTGAAACTAGATTAAAATGAAATTAAGGAAATGTTTAACAAAATAAAAATATAACATGGATATTAATTTGTGGTTTTCTTTAAAAAAATGATAGTGTTCTTTAATGATGTCAAAAGTCCCCAAAAAACAAAGACTTATTTTTTATGAGGATCAAATTAGATGTACTAAAAAGTTTATAAAATATAAAACACATTAAACATTAGCTTTTTAAATTATACATAACAAAGACATTCTGACTGAACATGAGGTTTTAAAATAGAGACAGACAGAAAAAGGCTTCTTCCTAGTGTGTATACTTTTTTCCCCCAATTCTATCAAAATTTATTCATTTATTTATTTAACATTTTTAGTTTTCAGCATTTATTTTCACAAGAGTTTGAATTACAAATTTTCTCCCCATTTCGACCCTACCCCCCACTCCAAGATGGCATATATTCTGATTGCCCTGTTCCCCAGTCAGCCCTCCCTTCTGTCACCCCATTCCCCCACATACCCTTTTCCCTTACTTTCCTGTAAGGCAAGATAGATTTCTATGCCTCATTGCCTGTATATCTTATTTCCTAGTTGCAAGCAAAAACTTTTTTTTGAACATCTTTTAAAACTTTGAGTTCCAAATTCTCTCCCCTCTTCCCTCCCCACCTACCCTGCCTAAGAAAGCAAACAATTCAACATAGGCCACACATGTATCATTACAGAAAACCCTTCCATGATACTCATGTTGTGAAATACTAACTGTATTTTGCTCCTTCCTATCCTATCCCCCTTTATTCAGTTTTCTCTCTTGACCCTGTCCCTTTTCGAAAGTGTTTGCTTTTGATTACCTCCACCCCTATATGCCCTCTCTTCTATCATCCCCCTTTTTTATCTCCTTCCTCCTTCTTTCCTGTGGGGTAAGACACCCAATTGACTGTGTGTGTTATTCCCTCCTCAGGTCAAATCCAATGAGAACAAGATTTGCTCATTCCTCCTCACCTGCACCCTCTTCCCTTCTACAGAACTGCTTTTTGTTGCCACTTTTATGTGAGATAATTTACCCCATTCTCTCTCTCCCTTTCTCCCTCTCTCACTATATTCCTCTCTTATCCCTTACTTAGATTTTATTTCTTTAGATATCATCCCTTCATATTCAACTCACCCTGTGCCCGCTGTCTATACATACATATACATACATATATATGTATATATGTGTATATATAAACATATATAATGTATATATATACGTATATATGTGTATGTATATACATATATATACATATATATATATGTATATTCCCTTCAGCTACCATAATAGTGAAGTTTCATGAATTATACACATCATCTTTGCATGTAGGAATGTAAACAAAACAGTTCAACTTTAGTAAGTCCCTTATGAATTCTCTTTCTTATTTACCTTTCCATGCTTCTATTGATTCTTGTGTTTGAAAATCAAATTTTCTATTGAGCTCTGATTTTTTCACTGAGAAAGCTAGAAAGTTCTCTATTTTGTTGAAAATCCATATTTTGCCTTGGAGCATGATACTCAGTTTTTCTGGGTAGTTGGTTCTTGGTTTTAATCCTAGCTCCATTGACCTCCAGAATATCATATTCCAAGCCCTTAGATCCCTTAATGTAGAAGCTACTAGATCTTATGTTATCTTGATTGTGTTTCTACAATACTCAAATTGTTTCTTTCTGGTTGCTTACGGTATTTTTTCCTTGATCTGGGAGCTCTGGAATTTGGCGACAATATTCCCAGGAGTTTTATTTTTGGGATCTTTTTGAGGAGGCAATCTGTGG
>CM053626.1:265066546-265082672 GCA_028646595.1 Phalanger gymnotis | reverse complement strand
CAACCCAGACCAGACTCTGATCTAATCTGGCTCTGCACTCTTGCTCAGATCCACCACTTCATTCCATCCACCAGGTGGGCCTGGGACCGGAAGCAACTGCAGCTGTAGTTCTGTAACTGCACCTCCTTCGCTGATGCCAGGGTGGTAGCCAAACTGGGAACTCCTTTCACTCTGTCTCCCACAGTTTTTCCCACTAATCTTCTCTGTTGTCTTTTGTGTTTATGGGTTGAGAAGTCTGGTAATTGCCACAGCTCACCGATTCAGAGCACTAGGGCCTGTTCTGCCTGGCTCCTGGTCTAGTTGTTCTGGGCGCAGCCCATGCTGGGCTCTGCTCCTCTTGGCTCCCAGCTCTGTGCAATAGACCTTACCCAGTGACCATCCAGGCTGTCCTGGGCTGGAGTCCTGCTTCCCTCTGCAATTTTAATGGTTTCTGAAGTTCTAGAATTTGTTCAGAGCCATTTTCTATAGGTGTTTGGAGGGACCTGCAGGGGAGATCATGGTTCCCTGTTTTTCAGCCACCATCTTTGCTCCTAAGCACTATCTGTTAAAGTGGCTGGCCCTCGGTAGGTACTTTATAAATCTTGTTTGAATTTATAGGCCCCATGGCAAGTTGCATGTCTATCATCAAAGGACCTGTCAAATTACAATGAAGGGAGGCTGGGCACCAAAAAGTTGTCCTCTAGGTGGTATTTTATTTTCAGCCACAGTAGCTCATAACTACCCTCTGCTAATGCTCAGCAAGGCTGTCATATGAATTAGTGGAAAGCATAAGGAATCTGAATGAAGTCACAGATCCTTAGAGCAATAATATATGCAGTATTTTCTCCTTGACCTGATAAATCTGGAATGCGGCTACAATATTCCTTGGAGTTTTCAATTTGAGATCTCTTTCTGGGGTTGATTGGTGGATTCTTTCAGTGACTATTTCACCCTCTTGTTGTAGGACCTTGGGAAAGATTTCCTTGATGATTTCTTGGAAGATACTGTCGAGGCTCTTTTTTTTTTTCATCTTGGCTTTCAGGTAGACCAATACTTCTTAGATTATCTCTCCTGGATCTGTTTCCCCGGTCAGTTGTTTTTCCAATCAGATATTTCATGTTTTCTTCTACTTTTTTCATTCTTTAGACTTTGACTGATTCTTGATGTCTCATAGAGTCATTACCTTCTACTTGCCCAATTCTGATTTTTAACAAATTGTTTTCTTTGTTCAGCTTATGTACCTCCTTTTCCATTTGGTTAATTTTGCTTTTCAGTGAGACATTCTCTCCAGTTATATTCTGTACCTCCTTAACCATTTTGCCAATTTTACTTTTTAAAGATGTGTTCTCATCTCATCAAAGATTTTTTTTCCCATTTTTTCTTTTACCTCTCTAATTTGGTTTTTAAAGTTCTCCTTGAGTTCTTCCAGGAATGCTTTTTGGGCTGGAGACCAGTTCACATTTCCTTTTGAGGTTTCAGATGTGGGTATAGTGTCTCTGCTGTCCTCTTCTGAATTGGTATTTTGATCTTCCCTGTCTCTATAATAAGAATCAATAGTCTTTGGTTTTCTACATCACTTTTTCATGTTGTTTTTCTTTTTCCTGGCTTCTAATGTGGATCTCTTCTTCTGAGGCCCAGGGGGCTCTATCCCAAGCTTCTTGTGCTGGAAGCTGTGGACTTGCTCACTGGCTTTGTTTTCTGTGGCCTCAGTTTCATAAGGTGTGGGGGAGGGGTAGTCTGGCTGGTGGAAGTCTCATCTTCCCCTAGGGCTGCGCTACAGCTTGGGTGGTCTCAGACTCAGTGTCTATTCTCAGTAACAGTGTGGTAAAGGATAAGACATGTTACAGATAAGTGTGACCCACAAATCAGTTTTCTACAAAGTTCTCCAGTCATAAAACTTCAAAAGAAAGAATTTCTGCACAACATATTGAATAATCACCACTGAATCTGCAAGCTAAGACAAAACCAGCATACCCTCCCCATACAGGTATGAGGTTAAAAAAGAAAAGAAAGAAAACTGGGAAACATTAATTTTAGGATTTAGTGAACATACCCTGAATCAACTCCACATGCCTACCTACCATGAGTGTAAGCAAGCTCATAGGGTTTTGATTTAGGAACTGGTTGTCATGAAAACAAAGGGCAATGACACTGAACCTTTTTGAGGAAGAGAAGGGGAAGGGAATAACTATTTGTTAAATGCTCTTGATGTGCCAGACACTTTGCTAAGTGATTTCCAAACAGTATCTCATTTCATCCTTGCAACAGCTCTGGGAGGTAGCCACTGTTATTATCCCTTTTTACAGTTGAGGAGACTGAGGTAGACAGAAGTTAAGTGACTTGTACATGGTCTCACAGCTAGTGTATGTCTGAGGTCTCATTTGAAGTCTTCCTTACTCCATCATTTGAAATCTTTCTTACTCAAAGACTTTCTTACTCCACCCACAGCACTCTGCTCAATGTACCTCCTACCTTCCTGACGTTACAGGAAAGAGCAAAAACTGATTTTTTGCTTCTCTACACTAAGAAATGCAGGGAGTTGAAGGAAGGAAGATTTTGGGCAATACTGAAGACATATCATCCATGGCTTCTCATCCACAGATTAGAGGAAAATAGAATATAGGACCAGAAAGAAATAGTACTAGAAACCCAAGTAGCACCATTTTTTTTTTCCTCCTAGAACTTATTTATGTCAGGAGTACAGCTCAGGGAGACTTCCACATTACCCAACTTGAGGATTCTGAGTTTACCTTGAAAACTAGGTACATGCATCTTTGAAAGGGAGTGAGGAGGATTTTCAAAGGTAAGTGAAAAGAAAAATACCAAAGGAAAAATTGAGATAATAAAAGATCAAAAGATAAAGTTTAAATTAAAATCCAGTAAACAAACATGTAAATTAACATGATCAATCATAGAAGAATGAATAATATCTCATAAAATAAAACAGATTGCATAAATACTATATAAAGAGTATGAGGCAATATCGCCCAATAAGGAATAAAGAATCCTAAGAACTCTACAAAAGAAATGAGACATCAAGAAATTCTGGAATGGTTCAAAAAAGAAATGAGTCTCATCAAAGAAGACAGTCAAAATAGACTTGAGGTAAATTAGAATTCTCAAAAACATTAATAAATACAGAAGAATTGAAAACATAATGGATAATTTCTCTAAAGAAGTAAAAGAACAGAGAAGATATCCTGAAGTGGAGGGATGCTTGGCACAAGAGAAGAAAAAACAACCAAGTTAAAAGAAAACATGATTTTTTTTGAAAATATGACTGACCTTGAATTCTAGATGTATAGACAAAACTGAATAATCAGAATTTTCCCGGATAAAATGATTAATAAAAAACAAAATTTCAAATGCTATAATGCAAAAATTATATAATAAAACTATTCAGAATTTCTTAATACCCTTAGAAAAAAAACACAAGTGCTATCATTAAAGGGAGAAAAAAACAACAACATCTCATTTCAAACACCAACACATGAAGATACACAGTGGTTAAATTTACAACTTCAGTAACAAACAACACAATTTTCAAATATCTGGGAGAAAGACATTCAAAAATAGGGGAAAGGCAATTAAAATAGTATAATACTATTCCATATTCATGAGAAATTACAAGAGATTGAAAAGTATATTCTAAAATTCAAAGTAACTCAATCTGTAACCCAAAACAATGTATCAGGAAAAGTTGAATTGAATCATTTATGAGAAGCAAAAAAGGAATTATCTAAAAAATGAGAGACATTCTGGGAAGGAGGAATAATAGAAGTGGGAATTTAATAATGATAGTTACATCAAATTATTTAAATGGAGGTTTATGATTTACAAAGCACTTTACAAACATTATCTCTTCTGATCCATGGGAGAAAGGAGTTAGTATTACTCCAATTTTACAGATTAGAAAACTAAGTCAGGCAGAGGTTAAATGACCTACCCAGGATCACAGAGCTAGTAAATGTCTGAAGCCAGATTTGAAGTCAGCTTTTCCTTTTTCCAGGTCCATTATCCTCTCCACTGAGAAAACTGGCTGGGTAGATCATTTAATTTGCAAAAATCCCAAAGAGGTCACAAGAAATGTAATTAAGTATAATAATAAAGGAAACATAAGAAATTAAAGACAGACTTATGTTAATAGATTTTTTATGAGAAATATTGATTCACAGTGTAAAAACAAAGAATAACTTCAAGGGATTTAAAGACGGCTAGGTGACATAGTGATTAGAGTCAGGAAAACTTGAGTTCTCGTCTGGCCTTTGACTCTTACTGGCTGTGTGACTCCGGGTAAGTCACTGTAACACCAATGCTGCTTGCAGCTGCTGTGGTTGTGTAAGGCCAATAACACCAGCAGACAGGAGGGCTGCTAGCACAGGTTCTTTGATCTGCTTTTCTAAGGAAAGCAACTTTAAGGAGTTTACAATATTAACTTAATTAAACATACACATATCATTCACTTAGTTCAGGTGAAAAAAATCAGTACCCTGAATTTCAGAGAAAACACAAATAGAAATTACAAGCAGAAACTATATAAACAGAGCAAATAACACAAATCAGCAGACATGGCTTCTGTTTGTCCATAGAGATACATATACAGTTATCAGAGAGAAAGAAGCACCAGCACCTGGGTTTTCAAAGCCACGGGGTTCCTTAATGGCTACGCAGAGTTTAGTCTGGCCAAATCACACAAACACTCTTCCAGTGAGTGAGCCCCCCCAAGCAAAATGCTAACCACAGAGTATATGTACTGTTTCCAATCAAAGACTCTTGATTCAAACAAAGGCAAGACTCAATCAAAGGCACTTGATTGCCTTAATTCTACGAAGCACTTCAAAAGAAAAAACAGCAAAATGTCCCACTTTGTTTGCCATTACAGTCACATAGCCTGTATTTGTCTTAGTTTCTTCAATTACCTCCTAGGGTTGTTTTGAGGTTCAAATAAGATAAATATTTAGCACAGGGCCTGGCACATAATAAATATTATATAAATGCTAGCTATCATCATAATTATCATTAGTATTTTTAAACGCCCTACAACAGAGGTTTACTAGAACCATCTATTATTAAATAATGAGAACAAATTGTTAAATTTCATTTTGAAAATTTGCACATTGAGAATTGAAAGAGCTATAAATCAGGATTTCATTTAAATTTGTTTCTACTTAAGAACATGATAGAGAAAATACTAATAAAGAGAATTGAATTTACAAGTGTCATGTATATGTTTTCCCCCTAACAAGCTGATTGTTAAACATATATGAGCACAGCTCTGCCTAAGGGGATAAGAATTTAAGGGAATCTAAATCAGGAGATATGAAGTTAAAGAGTTTAATTAAAACTCTAAAGATAAAATTCCCTGATTCCCTGCAATTAAATCAATACATTTTGTGGAACGATATTAAAGAGTAGGAAAAGAGAGAGAGGGAAAAAATGGTATAGAAAGGGTGCTCCACCCTACCAAGTATACAAATTAAGAGGGAAGGAAAAATAATCTACTTGGCCTTTCAACGTGAAGGATGATACAGGAGAAAGAATAAATATAATGTAAGAGAGACTGGGGTAGGTAGGGAATAGATAACTTTAAAGGACATTCTCATGACAGAGAAAGTTTACATCTGAAAATGACAAGGATCTTAAAATTGGATTCAAGTGAGGCAAGGATTTGTTCCTCCTCTGAGAAAGGGGTATAACTCCCTGGACAAATTCCCATCCCAAGAGAGGGGATTAATGAATTCTATTATCAGTTACTGCTAAAAGTGGTAAGGGAGACATAGAACCAGGTACATGAAAATAAAATAGAGACCGATCATGGGAAAACTAAGGGGTGGGGTAGGCATAATGATTTGGAACTCAGTGTTACAACTATCACACAACATGGATTCTATCCAAAATTGCTTCACCCAGGTAATATTTCTAAGAGTAAGGCACAGTAGGAAAACAAAAAGACAGGACATGATACAATCTACAAAAGCAATCACACAGAAATTAGATAGAGGAAATAGCTCAAACCTGGTAATTCTGAAGTTTTAGCCTTGGACAAAATGAAAGGAAGAACTAAAGGTATAGTCCATGAATCAGAAAATATAATTCAAAAGAAGGGGAAAAGGCTGCTGAATTTGGAATAAGGGCACCTAGGTTGAGATCCTAGTTCGATATGACCCTGGACTGGGTCTCTATGTATACCAAACAATATTAATATTAATAATAACAATAACATTTATAGAACACTTACTATTTGAGAAACACTGTGCTAAGTGCTTTAAGATTATTATCTTATTTGCTCTTTACAAAAACCCTGGGAAGAAGTTGCTATTATTACCTCCATTTTACAACTGAGGAAACTGAGGCAATGAAAGGTTGAGTGGCTTGCTAAGGGTCACACAGGTAGTAAGTGTGTGAAGCTGGATTTGAATGGGGGTTGTAAAATCATATATTAAAATTATAGTTGTATTTATAGTTACATCATTATAATAATCATAGTTATATATAATTGTGCATATACATAGTTAATATAGCTACATAGTTTTCATAATGTTGGCTATATCTATAAATATATGTATATATTTATTTAAATGTACATATAGTTTTCCTGATGTTAAACCATTTTTATTTTCCTTATATAAATTTATATTTTAAAAATAAATTATATATATAATTGTATTAGTATAAATGTATGAATTACCAAACACACATATCTCTGTCTATCCATACATGCTGGGAAAATAAGGATGGTTTGACATCTGAAAAACAATTAAAATATTCAATCATATAAAGGAGGTAGAGACAAGAAGGAAGCCTAGAATGAAGCGATACGGTGAAGCTTCCCATATAAAAGCAAAACATAACAGAAATTCCTCCTAACAGATCTAGAAAATACATCAGAGCAAATCCTCATGGAGAAATCTAAGAAAAAGTCACAACGAGTCATTTTTCCAGGCCAGGTGAGCATGGGGAGACAGACAGGGAGGTCTGTGGAAACTGAACATGGAGTCTGACCAGGAGTTACTGTTAGTACTCTAGCACCAGGAACAAATTTGTACAAGGCCAATTGGAGGTTCCAGACTGATACTAGGAAAACCTGAGATTGTTCCTGGCCACCATGATGGGAACTGGTGTCACTCAAATGGCTACTATACCTAAACCATAGTTCAGGTTCACAATATCATCTCTCACCTTGTCACCTTTTCTTCATCCACATAACAGTTCTACTGCCATTCACAAATCACAGAACTGTCATTCCTCCTCTCAGGAATCTTCATTGGTTTTCTATTGCTTCTGGAATAAATACATACCCATTTATTTGACTTTTGAAGTATCTCAAGGTCTGGTTCCAGAATATCTTTTTAAACCGACATATCATTCTGCCTCATGTACTCTATATTCCTCTAATAGCTTCCTGTTCCCCATCTGGGAAATTCTCTAGCCTTCATGCCTTTGCACATAGACTGTCCCTTTTACCTAGAATGCTCTACCTGGTAACTCCACCTTTTGTATTCCCTAACTCCCTTCAAAGCTCAGCTCAAGGGCCACTTCCTATGCAAGGCCTTCCCTCCTCCCAGATTACTTTGTATTTGTTTTGTGTGTATTTTATATTTGTAATTGTTGTTCCTTTGGCCTTTTGTCTATCCCAACAGAATATAAAGTTTTTGAGGGCAGAGATCTTTCATTTTCTTCTTTGAATCCCTAGTACCGAATGGAATACCCAGCACAAAATAATCAAGAAATAAATGGGGGCAGAGGGAAAGGAAATAAGCAATTCTATAGCATCTATTAAGTGTCAGGCACTGTGCTAGGTGTTTACAAATACTCATTTGATCCTCACAACACCTGTGCAAGGTAGGTATTGTTATCTCCATTTTAAAATTGAAGAAACAGACAAACAGAAATTGAATGACTTGGCCAAGGTCACACAGCTAGTGTCAAGGGCTGCATCTGAAATTCAGGTCTTTATGCCTCCAGTTTCAGCACTATATAACCACTGTGCCAACTAGCTACCAAATGTCATTTATAATTGAATTGTTGGGATCAATTGGGGATTTGGCCCACCTCACAGGATGTGATGATGTTAAACAATTCGATGTCTCAAATACATTAGGCTACACAGCAAATCCCATCTAAATATGCATGAAAAATTATGTGAAGGAAAAAAATGAAATAAATCTTTTTTAAAGGAACCTAATCTAAAATGTTTCCTCATATTCATAACCAAAGGATTAAAAATAAATTGATTCGATGTAGTACTGTCTCCATCTTTTAATCTAGTTATACAAGGCCTGGCAGAGTTCAAACTAGATGTTAATATTAATTAGAAATAGCCTGCATACTAAATTCTAAACGTGCTCCTCTTACATCTAAAATTCCTCTTGATAAAACGATGGTAGTATTATATCATGAGCCACAAGAAGTGAGTATTACGTGACCTGTTAATTTCAATAATAACCAACAGAGTACCAATAACATAGGATTAATTTAACAGCATTTTAATGTTAATAAATACAAGCTACAAAGAAAGACATATTCTGAGCAACATTCCATTAAACATCATCAGAATAAGATTACTTTACCCCTCAGAATTTGTCTCCATTGTGTCCCAGAGATAAGGGAGCAGAAGGATTTAGAAAAATCACAGTTAAATGTACCATAGATAATGAGTAGGATATATGTCATGAGGTGGGGAGAAAAAAACAGCTTTTTTCCTGGCAATATTAGGAGACATCATATGAAAAGAATGTAAGAGTCAGAAGTTAAAATTTTTTTTAAAAAATTACTTAACACCAAGAGGTTAGAGTAAATGGCCTCTGAGGTCCCTTTCAAAGCTAAATCTGTGGGACTGTGATCTAGGGTTTGATAGAGACAAACATGATGTATAGTTGAATGTACACTACACTTAGAGATGAGAACCCTGAGATCTGAGAATCCTGGGATCAAATCAAATCCCACCTTTGAAGTTCACTGGATGTATGAGTGATCATGGCAATTCATTCATCTCTAAGCCTTAGTTTTCTCATTTATAAAGAAGGAATAACAGTATCTTTAGTTACCTACATCATAGGGTCTTATGTAAAGCAAAATATATAATGCAAAACTTATAATTTTATATAAATGCCAATCATTATTATTGATTCATAGAAGAACTATTAAATTGTAGTACTGACCAGTGGCATTGTTGAAGAGAGTGTAATGAAATGGAAGGGATGTTAGATTTGGAATCAAGACTTATTTTGAATTTATGCTTCGCTATTATTGCTACCTGACATTGCCAAAGTTATTTCATTTCTCTGAAAATATTTGTGGTAAAGTAGAAAGTGTTTTGACTCAATTCAGAGGATAGAGGTTAAAAATTTGTCTCTAAGTATCTTTGTATGACCCTGGACAAGTCATTTAGCCTCATGGGATCTCAGTTTCTTCATCTATAAAATAAGAGGTCTTGGGTATGATACTCTGTAAGGTAATTTCTACATCTAGATCTGTAAGTTGAGGATCCTATCATTTTCATCTGGCAAATGAAAGTGCTTAAAAAGTAAATCTCTGTTTCTGTAAAGAGTCAGAATGGAGTCCTCCAGAGACAGTATGAACAAAGTTTTGTCAACAAAATCCTAGAACACTGCAGATGAAAAAAGATCTTAAAATTTAAGTCATTATTTTGTTCAACACACATTTATGAAAAGCATTAGGGTGTGGAAAGATCACTGGCTTTGGACTCAGAGTACATGTGTTCAAATCCCAGGTCTGAACATTATTGGCCATGTGACCTCAGGCAAATTACTTCTACTTTCTGAGCCTCAGTTTCTTCATCTATAAAATGAAGATGTTGGAACTATTCATCTCCAAGGTTTTCTCTAGCTCTACCAGAAGTGCAATGAAATAATTTTATAACTACAGAATAAAGTATGTTTTATTAGTGGATATGTCAAGATCTCTTCCAGCCTACCCAAGGATGTTGTTTACTCAACAGTAGAACTATCAATGGCAGTAATGTGTGTGTGTGGCGGGGGGAATGGGGGAGGCAGGGGGAGAACATAAGCCAAATGAAACATCTTTACCTAATCTAAAACCAAGACAGTTTGTGACTGTGCCTTCTCAATCTAGCCTGATTAGTACTCTACTTCTTCTATGTGACTCTACTAAGTATAAATAACAATTTTTTAAAAAATGAATGAAGTCAATGCCAATTGGCAATAGAGGTGTAGATTTTAAAAATAGGCAATGAAAGTAGGGCAGCAGTTAGGAAATTGTTGGGATGCCCATCAATTGGGGATGGCTGAACAAGTTGTGGTATATGACTGTGATAGAATACTACTCTGTTACAAGAAATGATGCACTCGGTGGTCTTAGAAAAACATGGTTAGACTTGCACAAAATAATGAAGAAACAGAAATAAGAAGAACCAAGAGAACATTGTATATAGCAGCAGCAATATTGTTTTAAGAACAACTTTGACTGAATAAGTCATTTTTACTATTATAAATAACCAAATTAACTAAAAAGGATATATGACAGAAAATATCTGCATCCAGAGAAAAAGCTGATAAATAGAAGTATGTATAGAATAATTTTAAATACACACACAAGTGTATGCATGGACAAACACATATATTTGTGTTTAATGGTAGCCATCTCTAGGGCGTGGGTGGGAGGAAGAAAAAAAGGAAGAAAGAGAAAAGAAAAAACGAAATTTACATAATAAATTTATTATATATTTAAAAGAAATAGCAAGTTATTCATAGTAGATTTGCAGTTTCATGTGCAATCATTTTTATTACCCTATGTTGTGCAAATGCATGTTTTATTCCATAAATTAAAAGAAAATAAAAAGAAAATAGGCACCAATTAATCAGGGAGGCCCCAGTGAAAGTCACTCAGCAAACCCTGCACTATTTTTTTTCTAGTCTATTACCTTACTGTGGGTTTCTTCAGAGTTTAGGTGTTCCTGGGGGAGCTCTGAAGGCTTACAAATATGACAACAAACAAAAAAAGGAATTAATGTGCATATAAGTAAGGCTATATTTAAAGATGTGAGAGAACAAGGTCTCCCCACAGATCAGCATGTCAAAATGTTCTCTCTAACCTTGTAGCAAAAGGATAACATTTTGCAAAATGAACGAAGTTTTCAGACAGTGGTTTCTCTTGAAGGACTAAGGAGGTCACAGATATTCAGGCTTGTAATATCATCACCAACTCTCTCCCTGGCTCTTTATTAACTAGTGCAAGATAGAAAATAATGTTTGGCACAAAAATGCAAACTATATGAAAATATTTTCTTCTGTGTGTGTTTGGTGATTATTAAGCTAATTTTCTTTTCATTTACACATGTGAATTGAAATTTATGAAAGGGGGAAAAAGAATAGAACAAGAAGAAGGAAAAAAAAGGTAAAATAGACACATAAAATGACCTCTGTCTCCCTCTCCATTCTTATGTTGACCATTATAACAACTGACATTGCAAAGCACTTTACATATACTATTATATTTCAGCTGGTATATGGGTGTTCGAAGAGGACTAGCACTTCTGGTGTGAGGGCTTGCCAAGCCCCTTTCAGAGCTGGTCATTTACCTTTGATGTCTGCTTAGCACTCAACTCACCTGTAGCTCCAAAACTTTGCTGCATGAATAGTGACCACACCCTAGTAAAATGTCTAGCAGATGGGTTAAACCAAGTTGAGTGTAATCAACAAGCCACAAATCCATTTGGTGAGTTGGGGTAGAGGTTGTCTACCCCAAGCATGTGAAATGTTCTCCTAGGGGAATGAGCAAATGAGAACAATTTGTTCCAATGGCCATGAAGGTGGCTGAAGCAAGCATTATCTGAAAGGTAAAAGGCTTTAAGACAAGAAGGATGAATTAAAGGCATCAGGAAAGGTAGGTTTGTGCAAGTAATTTAGTAAAATATCTTAACCAGCTTACAGAAAAATGGGATAGCCAACAAAAGAGGTGATTCTAATAGCAAGCACAGATAATTAAATGAGTGGTCCAAGAAAATTCTTTAAGTAACCTTCATGTGTTAAATTAATTTTACTTCTAATACTTTCTTACTCCTACCAAGACCTTTCTTCCTCCTTAATAGTCAAGTAGAACATTATACCCCATTTTTCCTCTGCTTTCAGTTCTCTTACTGTTAGCTTCTCCTAATTCCCAGATCACTACTACTCCAATGACACCATGTTGTTTTTATTTTATTTTCTTGCTTTGTGATTTATCGTGAGAATTTATATTTTATAATGCATTTTCAAACATCTTTTAGATTCGTCATTGGTAAAGTATGCTGGATTCTTGGATACGATTTTACTAATTGAGGCTATTTTAGGAGAAAATGTCTTTAAATCCATATGTTATAGGATAACTATATTTTTATGATAGCAAATACAAGGGATATTTATCAGACATATTCATTGGTTGCATGTATATTTTAATTTTAAATTTTCAGATTTAGTAGTTACATTTTACACTTGTGAAAGGCATTTCCACTGAAAAATTTAAGTTCTTGTCAAAACATTATGATAAAAGTGATGGAAATCCTGAGATATGGGTTTGGCATTACAGATTAATTGGCAAGTAGTCATGTTCATTTGAGACATACTGTACTTATATGCCATTCAATTTGTTTCATTTTCTCCACTATATATGATTTAGGGATCACTGCACTGAAGTTTAAACTCTAACGTAATTGTAGCAAATGTTTCTCAATCCATTTCTCTCAAGATTAATATCTTTCTTACAAAGAATGAAGTCTATCTTAATCTGAATTAGAACTCAAATTTACATGAACTGTGAAGATTTATGAATTGCTCTCCTCACAACAACTGGAGGAATTTAATGAATGAATTGAGGCTTAGGAAGGTTCAGGCACTTACAAGGCTCACAAACCTTCTAAGAGTTGGAACTGTCTATCATCAAACTCAAGGCTCTTGATTCCTGCTATACCATCTTTCTAATCTAATTATTGTTTTAGTCCTTCCAAGATTATTTTTAAAACTGCCAATAAAACAAAATAATAATGATTCCTTGCAATTAAAATCTGGGTTGATATCCAAGGTGATTACAGTGTAAATAAATCATTCTCTTGAAATGTACAAGCAATGGGGAAATGGTCCTTAGTGAGTACATGAAGAAACCAAAAACTAATTAATTCTCTAAAACACTGTCTTCCTCCAGGGGGTCTTTTATTCCCAAACTGTTCATCCAGTCATATACTACATCATCACTCCATTAAAAAAACTCTTCCTTATGCCTCTGTGTCTTTGCATTTGAAGGAAAAAAAAATATATATATACATATATATATATATATACATATACATATATAGTTTGTGTTTGTTTATATATATACATACATGTTTATGTGTATGTTTTTATACACATATACATATGTATATATACATATGTGTATATATATATATAATACACATATATATATATATTTATAAATAAAGATCTCCACTAAAACTATGATCCTCCCACTGAGTTAACTAAAGCTTTTGTGGGCAAATAAATTAGATAGTAATTTGTAATACTTACAATTTCTTAGTGTTATTCAAGTTCCTAATCCTCTCTAAAAAATTCCATTGATCCCAAGGAGTTTTCTTATTTAATTGACCTTGGGAAAAATCTGTTTATATTTAATTTGTACATCTCATTGTGAAGTGGTTTAGCTGTGTTTAAATCTAGGTTTGTTACCCATTGAGATCAACTTGCCCCTTCAAAATGTCAGGCAGTTGTCTTCACACACTCATCGTGTTAACAGGAACTACTTGGAATAGAAATAATAACATTTTCACATCTTTTTTATTTTAAGTAACAGAAGAGATTCAGAGAGGAGAAAGTTGTCTATTGAAGGGGAAATTTGCTCCAAAAAGAACAGGCTGAGTGGAGTCTATATCCTCAGAAACAAGAAGAAAAAGTCTGGGTACATTTAAGTTGTTGTTCAGTCATAATCAACTTTGACCCCATTTGGGGTTTTCTTGGCAAAGATGTTGGAGTAGTTGGCCATTTCCTTCTCAAGTTCATCTTACAGATGAGGAAACTGAGGCAAACACAGTTAAGTGACTTAGAGAGTCACACAGCTAGTAAGTGTCCAAGGATGGATTTGAACTCAGAAAGATGAGTTTTCCTCATGCCAGGCCCAACACTCTACCACTACACCACTTAGTTGTCTCTAAGAAATTATAGCTTGTAACATTTAGATGACAGTCAAGCACTGAGGATTTTCTTTAAAATAGATTAGCGTAGTCTGAAGGAGAGAGTCTGTATCAGGAAATAAACACAACATCAACAATAATCATGAATATGTCTATGTAGTTCTATATCGCAAAGTATGAAAGACTTTCTATATAGAAGGTAGAAGAAGTATAACATTTATTCAGACACCAGAGAACCATATCCCATAACCAATCAGCTCTCACAGCTAGTTAGCTCACTTTTTCATAACAGCAAGGAACTTAAAACATGATATCACAACATGGAGCCTTGCTATCCCAAAACCTCTCTGACCCCCTGCTGGGGTCTTCCCCAAACACAAACTCACGGTACACCTAAGTCAGCCTATTCAGCTCTAACTATCACAATGGCAGCCATTAGCAGCCATAACTTCTCTCTCTCTCTCTCTCTCTCTCTCTCTCTCTCTCTCTCTCTTTCTCTCTGTATTTCCTGTGATGTAACTTCCTTTTCCTGTCAGGAAGCTCCTCCTACCACATGTGACTTAGGCTTCCTGTGATGCAAGCAGGCCACATGGCTTAATAATGGGTGGGAAATATCATCAAATCTAAACTGCTACTACAAGGTCAAACTAATTCTAATAAAATTAAGAATTTTTTTTTGTACTTAACATTTTGGTTTCTCTACCCACCACTCCTGTTCACCTACCCTGAATGGTGAATACTGATTTTTCCATATGGTCAGTTTTCCAAAATCCAGAACTATATAATATATGAATGAATGAGAAAAATAAGCAATTACTATGTACCACACTCTGGGATATTAAGAACTGGAATGAAAACAGAAAAAACAAGACAGATATGTTCTAATTAGGGAATAGTTGAGTGTGAACACCATTTATTTCACTCTAGTAACTATACTTCTATAATCCTAATATTTCCTTAGCATTAAAGCTAGCTGTATTGTGCTGTTAACTCAAATTGATCCGCAGGTCTTTTAAACATGAAGAGTTTTCTAGTCATGTGTTCCCTATCCTTTAGTTCTACAATTGATTTTTTAAAACTAAGTGCAGTGGGTGGAGCCAAGATGGTGGCTAGAAAGCGGGGACTTGCCTTGAGCTCTCCCCCAGGACCCTCAAAACACCTATAAAATATGGCTCTGAACAAATTCTAGAACTGTAGAACCCACAGAACAATAGAGGGAAGCAGGGCTCCAGCCCAGGACAACCTGGATGGTCTCTGGGTAAGGTCTATCACAAGGAACTGGGAGCTGAGCCAAGCAGAGACCAGCATGGGCTGCACCCAGACCAACCAGACCAGGAGCCATGAGGAACAGGTCCTGTTGCCCCGAATCAGTGAGCTGTGGCAGTTACCAGACTTCTCAACCCACAAACACCAAAGACAACAGAGAAGGTGAGTGGGAAAAACTGTGGAGGAGAGAGTGAAAGGAGTTCCCAGTTCAGCCACCATCCTAGGGGTAGCAAAGGAGGTACAGTTACATAGCTACAGCTGCAGTTGCTTCTGGCCCCAGGCCCAACTGGTGGGAGGAATTAAGCAGCAGATCACAGCTGGAGTCCCGAGCCTGAGTCCAGTCCAGGTTGGCGGTTCTTCGGGCAGAAGGAGTGCTGATGTGGCAGAGCTTGCTTTGCAGAAATAGATCTGAAAACAAGAGCACAGCCCCTCAAGCTTGGGAAAAAGTGCTTTCTACTCTACAAGCCGCCATAACCCCAAGAAAAACTCAAGGGTCACGTAGTTGGCTGGGAACATGGCCGGGCAGTGAAAACGGACCCAGATTCACACTCAGACTTTGGAATCTTTCTTGGGTGACAAAGAAGACCAAAACATACTGCCAGAGGAAGTCAACAAAGTCAAAGAGTCTACAACAAAAGCCTCCAAGAAAAATACGAACTGGTCTCAGGCCATGGAAGAGCACAAAAAGGATTTGGAAAAGAAAGTTAGAGGAGTAGAAGAAAAATTGAGAAGAGAAATGAG
>CM053626.1:265035515-265057396 GCA_028646595.1 Phalanger gymnotis | reverse complement strand
ATATTTTTCTTATTAGGAATGGGAAATAGGCCTGCTTTTTCACTGATGTAGAAAATTCTCTGGAGGTGAAACTCCCCCTACTAAGTTAAGTCAACAAGGATTAATTAAGTGTCTATTATATGCCAGGCACCCTACTAAGTGTAGGGGATATAAAGGACAAGAGTCCCTTCTCTCAAGGCGCTCATGGTTGAAGCATGAAACAGTATGTAAACAAATTTATACAGGCTCTCTCTCTCTCTCTCTCTCTCTACATATATATATATATATATATATATATATATATATATGTATATATATATACATATATATATACATATATATGTACATATATATACTATATATATACATACATAAGAAATTGGAGATAATCTCAGAGGGAAGGTACAAGTTTTAAGGTGGATCAGGAAAGTCTTTCACGAATTTGGATATCATTGTGAGATTTGAAGGCATATAGGAGATGGAGATGAGGAGAGAGGGAATTCTAGACATGGGGGACTGCTAATTCAAGGAACAGAAAAGAGATTCATATCAGTGGATTGCAAAGTACAAGGAGGGGAGTAAGGTGTAAAAAAAACCTGAAAAGTAGGAAGGGCCCAGGTTATGAAGGGCTTTAAAACCTAGAGGACTTTATTTTTTTTTCTGGAGGTAATAAGAAACCTCATGAATTCATTTAATAGGGAAGATGGTGTGTGTGACATGGTCAGACTTGAACTTCCATTAGGAGGATGAATTTGATAGCTAAATGGAGGACGGACTAGAGCAGAGAGAGGTCAATATAGGTCAGTACCTTCTCTGCAATTTATAGTCTTAAACACTTGTCTAGAACACTGAAAAGTTAGTTGATTTGCCCAGCATCATCAAATAGCAACTATGTATCACAATAGGGCTTAAACTTAGGTTGTCGTGGATCTCTATCTGATATCATTTTTTACTGTCACATTTAGATGGTGAGCTCCTGGAGAGTAAGGACTATATTTTTGTTTGTTTTTGGTTGTTGTTGTTGGGGGTTGTGGGGAGGGGCTTGCTTTTTTAGCTTTTGTATTACCAGCACTTAATACTTGGCACATAGTAAGTACTTAATAAATGCTTGCTCTGTTATGACCAGAAAAAATCAATAGAGACTATTGGAGATATGTCATAAATAAAAGTATGCTCCCGTATTCTTGTGTAGGCACCTAATTAAATATCTGATGGTAGTTAAGGAGCAAGGTAGCAACCAAGACTACCAGGGCTTTTCAACTCATAGAGAAGACCCCTATATTTTACGTAAGTACTGTGTGAAGAGAATGCAATGTGGTGGGATTGGGAGATAAAGAAAAAATATAGATTTTCCCCTGTTTATCATGTGGGTGTTGGGGGATGATATGAAGATTAAAATGGAGGGGAGCTGTAGACATGGAGAGGTTGGTGTTTCTCACTGAGTATTTGTGTCCTAGATAGAGTCAAGGATCCTGGGACATAGAAGGTAGCTAGATTTGGAAATAATCTGTTATACGATGGCAAAGAATGCATATAGCTGGAGTCTCCATTTATTTGATGTGAAGGTAATGTTAAAAATTCAGAGTATCTATATGGGGAGAGACTGTGAGAACCTGGAAGGAAGAACCTGGTACCTATCGCAATACAGTGTTGGTCCCAGGGTTCCTCATTTTCTGTCAGTATTATGATATAAGGAGGTGCTTGCATATGTTTATCCAGGTTGTATCACAAAAGAAAAAAATATACACATACAAAATGAGAATGATTTTAGCTGGAAAGAACCAATTACATAAATAATCAAGACTTTTTGTTTTCAAGTAAAAAGTTGACATACTTAGCATGGTGGTTCATTATCTCTGAAGTGTTTATAACCTATTCACTAAGAGAGAAGGATGCTCTTATTTTTAGATTTCAAGATGGAAGTGTGCTATGTTTTTGTGGCTCAAGCAAACTCATCATCTTTACTGGAAGGTAAAAGCCCTGACATAATACATAACCATATACAGCTATTAGCCATACTGCAGGAATTGCCTGAATCAATTTCATATTAATGTTAAAGTGAATCCAATCTTTCAACAAGTATTTTACTAAGTAATTGATAGAAGCTAAATGATGAGGATACAAAGAAAGAGCCCCCCAAAAAAGAAAAGAAAAGAAAAAAAACCATGGTCTCTTCCCTCAAAGAACTCTTAGTCTGTTGGGATGACAACGTACAAATAATTATGTACATACATGATATACACAGCACAAAAGGAAAATAATCTCAGAGGGAAGACATAAGCAGTTGAGGCAGGCAGGATGGCAGGAAAGACCTCTTGAAAAAGAATTAGAGCTTGATCTCGAAGGAAGCCAGAGAAGGTAAAAGATGAGGGGAAGAGCATTTCAGGTATGGGGAACTGGAAATGGAGTGTCATATATGAGGAATATCAGGTAGGGTAATGTTACTGCATTGTACAGCATGTAGAAGACAATGAAGAATAGGAAAGAGCTAAGTGTTAAAGGCTTTAAAAATAAAATAGGACACTGCTAGGTCATAGGACTAATAATATGGAGAAATAGATCTTTTCATCAATCATCACAACCTCTCAAACTTCTCCAAAACAGAAATTATACAGTGGAGTTGAATCAGTTTTAGCTGTCTCCATAGTCTAGGAGATTAAGAACACAGACAATGTAAAAATCCAAAGAAATAACAGCAAAGAAGGCTAATCTTTAGCCTCTAACGTTTGTTCACTCAGCACCCCTTACTCCCCAACATCCAACAAGCTCCCCAGAGAAAGGCTACACCAGCCTACCTATATTGACTGAAATATAACTGAATTCCACATCATGACCAATTGCTTCCTCCTCCCAATGCTGCAGAGATAACGAGATAGAAATTTACTCAGGTTGCCATAGCAATGTGGCAATGCTCTGTACCTTAACAGAACTTTAGCTAGAGACTGGAGATAGAGAGAGAAAGGGTGGGTAGGTTGGGGGCAGGCAGGACAGCTGTGTGGCACTCCAATCAGCCTGAGGAAAACAGGCCAGCATACAACTAGGCCAGCTCTGTTTCCCTAAAAGTCTCTTCAGGCAGAAGAATCTGGTGAAAGTAACTAAGATGCTTTGAGATCTAGACAGTCAAGAAACTACCATTAGAGGAGAGGGAGACAGAAGGTGAGCAACAGGTGAAAATAAGGAGCAAAATAAAGAAATAGTCAAAGATCTAAGGAGGAATAAAACTCAATTAAAGAACATGAGTACAAGCAGATAAACTGACAGGTAAGGTTCTAATGGCAGTGGTGAATATGGCGTCTAGGAGAGGGAAAAGGGTTGAGAGTCTTATGAATAAGACACAAAACAAAGGGAACTGAATCAATACCTGATGAAGCAGAGAGCCCTGTGGATTCCCAAAAGACCTTGGTACTAGGGTTGAATGTTCTTGAATGGTTTGAAATTGAAATACAAATTGTAAAAGCAGAATTTATAGCCTGTATAGCCCAAGTAACTGGCAAATAGAAAAAAAAAAAAGAAATTAAATCCATAGTAGCAAGTTTCACCAAAGAAATAAAAGAGAAGATTATTGACTGAGAGTGCAAATTAGAGGAAGTAAATGATATTCTGGAAGAAGAGGAGCAAAAAGCAATAACATTAATAAAAAAGATAATCTCCATACAAGCAAATCATATTGGTCTCAAAGACAGGATGTATAGATATAATGTAAGGATTATAGGGCTTTCAGAAGAACACAAGGCAAACCTGAACAGAAAAGACAAAGTACTACTTGAAATAATTTACAGATCACCTCCAAAAACAACAGCAGGAGCAGCAACAATAAAAAAATTAAAATGCATACAAGAAAACCCCTAAAACTAAAAACAAAACAAAACAAACACCACCACCACTACCAACAACAACAACAACAACAAAACTATACTGCAAATTCCTATACACACAGTGGTCAAGTAACAACTGCCTTGAGAAAAAATAAATTCTACAAGAAATCAGAAGAAAGAATTTCAAGTATAAAGGATAAGAAATACAAATTATAGAAGACATGTTTTGCATACATCAGAAAATGCAGGAGAGAATGAAATAAAGTGTTCTGATGAGTGAAGGAGCCCAAGATATCACCCAAGGTGACCTATCTCCAAAATATGAACCTAATCATAAGTCTAAAAAGTAGATATTTAATATTTTAAAAAGCATATTTAAACATCATTAGAAAGAAAAGTAAACAAATATGTTAGTAAGCTTCTTAATGGGTAATGGAGGGGTTGGATGGAGGGAGAGAAATTAGAACTAAAAAAAATTACACATGAAGTGTTAAGCCAAAATGGTGCAGTAGAGGCAGCAACACAGCAAAACTCTCCCAACATTCCCCTCCAAACAACTATAAAATAAAGGCTCCAATTAAATTTTGGAGCAACAGTGTCAACAAAAGGTTAGAGTGATACATTTCTACATCCTAAAACAATTTAAGAGGTTGGCAGGAGAGATTTGCAACACCAGAGTGGGGGTTGACCCAAAAAGCACATGGTGCCAGCACCAGCAGTGGGCCTAGGTTCTTGGAGGTGGCTGTGATAGCGATAGCAGCAGCTTCGGCAGCTCTTAGCAGAGAGAGTGAGGGGGTTAGACAACTTGTCAGAAAGAGATTATAAGGTAAAGAAAAACATAAAATGGGGAAAATTTTCTAAAATAAAAGAGGCACCCAAGATAAAGCTTTTACAGCGAAGGAGAAAGTTGGGGGTGACCGGCAACATAGATAGCTATAGATATGTATGTGCATATATAACGTATATATGCACATACATATGTGTGTATACACATACATGCATGTTTATATACAGGGCAAATCTTATGTACTGTATCACTTATTCTATATCTCCATTTGCACCTTACCTCGTTGTCCTTTACTATCTCATCAAATTCAGATCCTTCCTTTACTGTAAGTCTTCTATTTCTCTGAGCATTTCCTAGAAAATTGCAAAATTAACAGTAAACTCTGGATTCTTCTTCTGAATCTTTTCATGTCGTCACTGCAACCCAAAAGACCAAAGTAGACATCTTGCCTTCAAATTTCTTGGGGTCAACTTTAGCCATGTGGAATATTGTACTATTTGTAGGGCTCAGATCGATGTAGTGTTAAATGCTATTCTTGTGCTTTCAAAAATAAAAGACTACAGTTTGTGCATGCCAATTGGTATGGCAGGTCATAATATAGAAATGTGTAGGACTCAACACTTTCCAATATCAGGCATGCTATTTGATGGTTACTTCCTAAAAGGAGAATGATTTATGCAGTTGTTTCATTTTACAATAATCACTGTAGTAAACCCATGCCCAGTACATACTTCTTTTGCTCTAATTGAACACAATTAATGGCATCTGTGAAAAACTGCTTGTAGAAAATTTAAGAGGCATTAAATGTTAGTACATGTCTTTGGAGAGTTATGTGGTATGCTCAAGATTTATCTGAAACTGGTTTTTCGAAACAAGTAGCTTGATGTATATCTGTTTCAAAATTTGTTCGGTATTTGTACTATGAATGCAATTTATTATGTTTAGATGTTTAAAATTTTAAAATATAGACCTATTAAAAGAAAACATCTTTGTTAATTCAGAGTTGCGGTAATAGTTTCCTAATTATTCCCTAATTATTTCCCATCTAGCCTCTTGTCTTCCCAACTTATCCTGCTCACAGATGCTGAAGTGACATTCCTAAAACATAAAATGGAACATATCATTTCCCCACTCCAGAAACTCTAGTTGTTACCTTTTGCCTACAAGATAAAGTAAAAACTCCATTTGTTTTTTCAAGCCAATCTATTTTCTGGCTACCTTTCACAGCTTATCGAACATCTTCCTTTGCCACGTCTAGTTAAATGGTCTTTCATAAAAGAAATTCCAAATCTGGTGTCTGGACCTTTGCATTGTCCAGAGCTCTTTTCTATATGATATACCCTTTGGTAACTAGCATAGCTTCCATGGATTAAATTATCGTCTCTATCTAGGTGGTACCCAGATCTATGTGAATCCAGCCTTAATCTCTTTGGTGAACTATCATTATTCACCTCTGGCATCCTCTTCTACATCTCTCATTGGATTTCCCATATGCATCTCAAACTCAACATTTTGAAAATAGGACTTATTATCTTTCCTCCAAAAGCTCTCCTTCCTTCTGAATTCCTCTATCAATTTTTTGGAGGGGGGAAAGCAAGGCAATTGGGGTTAAGTGACTTGCCCGAGACCACACAGTTAGTAAGTGTGTCAAGAGTCTGAGGTCAGATTTGAACTCTGGTCCTCCCGACTCCAGGGCCGGTGCTCTATACACAGCAGCACCTAGCTATCCCTCCCCTATCAATTTTAAGGTCACCATTATCCTCCCACTTACCTAAGCTTAAAATTTCAGTTTCATTCTACACTACTTACTCTCATCCTTAATATCTAGTCCAATGTGAAGTTCTATTGTTTTTACCTTTATAATATTTCTTGTATATGTCTACTTATCTAAGCCACAGCTCTATTTAAGGTCTTCACCCCCTCTTGCCTGGATGACTTCAACAGTGTTCTAATTTGTCTTCCTGCTTTAAGTCTCTCTTCACTACAATCCATCTTCCACACATTTGCCAAGACGATTTTTCAAAAGTTTTAGTTTGACCAGTTTATCCTCCCTCCTCAATGAGCCCCATCAGTTCCCTATCACCTTCAGTATCAAATATAAAGTATGTAGAAAAGGAGTATTACATGATCTGACCAGCACATAAGAAAATCTCTTTGACAGCTTATGATGGATTGGAGTATGCAATGACCTGAGGCAAGGACATCAAGGCAGAAAGGGTTTAATATCAGAGCCAGAGATAGAGTATATACTTGTCATCTGAGGACCAGCCTTGTTACATTTGAAAGGCTCATTCTCAGGTTGTTTGTAGGATGATTAGTACTTTTCTTATTTTGACTACAGCAATTCTCCCACAATATGTCATAAAAGATTTGTGATCTGTGTCCATGAAAGGAGTTCTCACATCAATAAAATCACAGATGAAGTATTGACATAAAGCAAATCTATAGTGCAAAGTCGATTGCTATGGGAATTGTTTAGGACCCGTAGAATCAACCACTTTCATGCTGATACGCTTATTTTATTGCATCACAAAATTATTGATTTAGAGTTAGAAGGGATATTGGTGTCTAACTAGACCAACCCATAACTGACAAGAATCCCATTCTAAGCTATGAAACAAGTGGTTATCTACTTTCAAATCCCTGTAAACTAGCATTATTTTATTTAGGTAAGGAGTCTCCTTTCATTTAGATGGAGGTGGGGGTGGGGTGGGGAGAAGCTAGGTAGTGAAAATATAGCCTGACTAGCTGTCTGACCCTGAACAAATCATTTCATGTATATTCTTGTTTTTTAGTCCATGAAACTGCATGCAAAAATTTTCATTTCATGAAAAATTTTATCCATTATTTTTTCATTCATGTAACAATATTCATTTCAGGTAGCTAGAATTTTTTGCTTTCTCTTTTAAATTTTTGTTTAAAACAAGCAAAAGTTTTATGGTTCACTACTAGTGACCAGGGCAACCAAAATTCAGATTTTTCTCTCTGATAAATTGAGTATGTCTCACAAGGCTATATCATTGATTCTTTGGTGAAATTTATACCCAGAACTCTATAAAGTCATGGGGTTATGGGCATATGAGTATTTCTTGATTATGTTTTTATTTTTATCATGTTGTATTGCTTTAAGGGTGATTTATGTTAAATAGCTACAAGAAAAATTGTTTAATTCACCACTTGGACCTCTGATAAGAAAATTACAATCATATAACACTATCTTATATATGATTAAGGATTTCATTTGTTTAGTCATTTTTAGTCATGTCTGACTCTTTATGACCCCTTTTGGGGTTTTCTTGTCAAAGATAGAGGATTTGCCATTTCCTTCTCCAGATCATTTTACTGATGAGGAAAACTGAGGCAAGGAGGGTAAGGTAACTTTCCCAGATTTACATAGCTATTAAGTGTCTGAGGACCGACTTGAACTCAGGTCTTCCTGCTTGCAGGGCCAGCACTTTATCCACAGTGCCACTTAGCTGCCCGAGGATTTTAATAAATTATTGAATTACTTCACCTGTGACAAAATAAATAATAAGGTAGTCTAAAATATACCCTCAGTTTCCTCAACCGTAAAATTAGGACAAAAGCACCTACTTCCCAGGATTGTTGTAAAGATAAAATAAGATAATATTTGTAAAGTTTATTACACAGTGCCTGATCATAGTAGATGCTAAATAATGCTTCTTTCTTTCCTTCCTTCTTTCCTTCCTTCCTAGCCTAGCTATCCAACTTCTCACAGACTCAGACTACTTTAAGACTATAAATTGAAGTTGTAGGTATTAATCAGCTTTACTAGAGAGTGTTACTTAGTCAGGAGTTTCTTATACAGAAAAAAAATCAGTGGGGTGGAGCCAAGATGGCCACCTAAAAACAGCATCTTACCAGAGCTCTCTCACAAGGTCTGTAAGATTCCTATAAAAAAGAGAATTTCAGCAGATTTGAGGCAGTTAGAAGCTGCGACCAGTCTGAGTGGGGCAAATTTCCAACCCGGGAGAGCCTGAAAGGCCGAAGGCACGAATCTGTAGGCTTGAGGGTGCTGTGCATGCGGAGCTGCTCCAGGCCAAAGTAGAAGCATCTGGCCGGCTGGGAAACCCACGTGGGAGACAGGCTGGGAGAAAGCAGGGTGCCCAAAACCAGCGGAGATCCCTAGGTCTCCCAACACAGGACAGCACTCTGTGGAAGCGACGAGAGGCAGCACAACTCCACTGGCCGTGAAACATAAACTGCTGAGGCCTGCAGCCCAAAGGTATGAAACTTGGCTTCTTGAACTTCCAGGAGACATAATGGCCAGGTAAACGGCTCTAATCCCAACCCCCCTGACCCAGAGAATTCCTCTGGAAAAAAAAGAACGCTGGAACAGAGGAGATAGAAGTGGGGCTTCAGTGGCTAAATAGTAGAAGTTCATTAGTCCCAGAGGGGCAGAGCCAGCAGGGGTCATGCCAAGATCCCAGACGTAATATTGCTCCTTTAGGGGAAGTGACCACACCAGCTTAAACAATAAAGAGCTGAGACCATTGCTGAAGAGCAACAGTGCTGGAGAGCACCCCTAAGGAAAGAGACATCAGGGAGCCAGACCCCTCCCCCACACCTCAGGAAACTGAAGGCTATAATTCACAAAGACAACAACTAGACTCACAATCCCCAGAATAAGAAAGCTGGGACAGAGAGCCCTGATCCCCAAAGGCAGAAATTTGTTGTAAAGCCAGGAAAAGGCTAACCAACATGAAGAACACAAAAAAACCGAGGACCATAGAATCTTTTTATGGAGACAGGCATGATCAAAATACCGATTTGGAAGAGAACAGCAATGACACTATAGATACATCTGATACCTTGAAAGGTAATGTGAACTGGTCTCCAGCCCAAAAAGGGTTGCTGGAAGAGCTAAAGGAGGATTTCAAAAACCAAATTAGGGAGCTAAAAGAAAAAATGGACAAAAAAATCCACTGATGAAATCAAGTCCCTGAAGAATAAGATTGGTGAAATGGCCACGGAGATTCAAAATCTAAAGAGAGAAAAAAAAATCATAGGTCTGGCCCACTACTCCAATCCCCCTTTCCCCCACAGCAAAAATAAATGGACAGATAGACAAATATATACATACATATATACATATTATATATATATATATATAAAAATCACAATTGGAGTCTGTTTTTACTTCTCCTTTCTAATCATTTTAATAAATGGGAAAATTTAATTTACTATTTTCTGAAGCTCTGCTTAATCAATAAATCAGTAAATATTTTATTGTGCGTATACTGCTCAGCATATTGCTAAAAGCACAAAGGAAGAACAAAAGAAAGTATAAAAGTTTCTACTCTCAAAGTTTCTACTCTGATTAGAGAAATTAGTCATATAGACAGTAGAAAGAAAGTTAAGACAATAACGAGCAGGCATGATAACATTTTAAAATCTTTAGTTAGACAAGAGAGACAAATTCAGGACAAAAGGAGTTAGGAGAAATACCTTGAGGAGGTCGAACTTGATTTTAGTCTTGAGTAATGGATTTTTACTTGAAAAATAAATAGAAGACTGAGAAGAGCATGCTAAGTTAGAGGGTGGTATTGACAAAGGACTGAAGAATGTATTCAACTCAGCATAGCCTTAAAAAAAATCACCCTTCTACAACAGAGTATATATGAAATGAAGACACGCAACCACATGTTAAATTAACTGAAAACTATGTGGCCAAGCCTACCAATACCGTTGTGAGGTATGAATTAATCTCTTGAATGACTCAGTTCTGTAAGGATGAAGAATGGTAAACCACATCTCCCAGGGACTTCTAAAAGTCTGATCACTTAGTCTAAGAGACAGATTTGAGGAAGAACCCAGTTTCTACATAGATATGTAGAGGATAAGTGGAATTGGGAGAGCAAAATAACAATAGAGTTAACCACAACAATGAAAAGGGCAAAGACACTGGGAAAGAGGCTTTTTGGACAGATCACCTGCTAACAAGGAAGAGTTCTTAATCACTCTTCTAAAGATATCTCTCCTAACTCCTGTGCCCCACGTCCATCTCTCTTTTCTAACTACAGATTTTGGCATGTAATAATGACCTGACTCTTATTTTTGTAATTTTTGTGTCTTGAATCCCTTTGGCAGTCTGGTGAAACCTATGGATACTTCTCAGGATAAACTCTTTAAATTCATGAACTAAAATCCCTGATAATGAAGAGATCTAATTATATTGAAATGTTATAACATTTAGTTAAATTATATTGAAATCTATCGCTAAAAATACAGTTACACACATGTATATCTATATACACATTCACAAGGCAAGCACACATTCATCAAGTGGTCAGAAGAAGCAATACAAGGACACTCAAATCTTCTCTGAAGAGCTTTGGAATAGTTTGTGAGATATAGGAAACACTGGCACAGAACTGCCCAGGATGGCATGCCTCCATCAAAGAAGGAACTGTACTCTATGAGCAAAAAGGAACGGTGGTAGCTCAAAAGAAATGGGAAATGTGCAAATTTAAAGACAACTCCACTCCAAATTATCATATGGACTGTTTGTGTCCAATCTATGGTAGGGCCTTCTGAGGTTATATATTAGTCTGATCAGTCATAATCAGACACACTATACCTTGACACTGACATAGTCCTCTTCAAATCCAAAGGATAACAACTGACCAATATCTATGTGTGCATGTGTATCAAAGTGTATATATATGTATATATATATATATACATATATATGTGTATGTATATATGTGTGTGTGTTTGTGTGTGCATGTGCATGTGTGTGTGTGTATTTATGTGTACACATATGTGCATGTATATGTGTGTGTGTTTACAGACCAGTGTGCCAATCATCAGGAAACTTTGGTAATTTTTTGAATATGAAGATTATGTAGTTAAAGCAGTAATTTAGACAATCTGATAGCAATGTGAAGGATGGTTAGAGGGGAAAGTCTGTACCTAGAAATCTCCCATAGGAGACTGGGGCAGCAATACAAGCCTGATACAATGATGTTAAAGTAATAATGGAAAGGAATTACATGCAAAAGAAAATGGAAATTTTCAACATCTGTTGAACATTTCACAAATTATTATCCTTAAGAGTATCAGTATTTTTAAAAATTTTGACAGAAATGTGACACCATTTGAGAAATGTAGGATGACTGCTAACATAAGTACGAGACTATACCATTACAAAAGAGGAAAAACTGTTGTTTTAGTGTCTGATGTTATTTCACTTACTACTAAAATATAAATTACTACTTTTAAGAAAATGCATCTGTGTTTCCTAAAATGTTTTTAAGGCAGCCATATCACCTGATGCTAAAAAGCTAACACTCAATTTCTCCCGGAAATTTTATAAATCTATCCCTCAAATATTAGTGACAGACACATGCCATTGAACATCTGCAAGTTTTATAAAGCCTCCTTACTATTTTATCTGATGGTTTTGTTTAGAGTGGGAATGTCAAGATTGATGTGATTTAGTTTCTCCAGTAGTATGTAGGCTTGTCAGTCATTGAACAAGTATCTCACATTTAAAACACCAACTACTAAATTTATAGATAGACAAACAACAGTATGCTTCCTGGAACTCCTTCCCTTTTCCCCACAACTCTATCACTGAATAACTAGAAGGGAACTGCACAGAATCGAGAGAAATTTTATTTTTTATATTTTTTCTCATTTTTTACCATGGGCAAAAATTTCATGACCAAGTGATAAGTTGTCTCAATTTCTCCATGCTAACTCTGCTCAGTTCGTTGTGGTCAATAGCTACAATCTTGTTGCCAGGGCCTTACTTGAAACTTTTCCAAGCATGGTGGAACCCAGCAGTTTCCATTTCCCTGGCTCAAGAACCCAAGGCTACCTCCACATCATAATAAGCTATTGAAGTAGCACATTGTGGAGGCGTCAGAGTACAAGACTTTAAGTTGTCTTAAGAAATTAAAAAGAAACACACAAACTAAGTTAGGATCATTTTTCCTGGCAAAATTTTGCAAAGCTGAGTTTATTTCTTTGCATTATTCATGTAGTTCATTCATTTGCCAATATTTTTGTAGTTATATAGCAAGCCTAGATGAATTACTTTTCATAGCTTTTGTGTGAATGGTGTTGTATAGATTGGCCAAATGTCAGGAGTTTGACAGCCTGAACAAATGGTAATGGACTCATGTCAAAGCTTTAGCTGAAGGAAGAATCCCAAGTCATCTGTGAACTTTAGATTTGGATAACATTTCCCTGCTCGTATTGTTCTAAGTTAAAATGACTTTAAGGTTTTCAGTATCTGTGCCTTTGACCTTCTCTGAAGTACTCTTTACCATATTCATTATCTCTTATACAAGCAGAATACACAATGATGTTAAAAAGACTTTAAAAGCTCAAGAATCAAAGATTTGAGTCTTCAACATATTTGAGCTTTTGGCCCTGACCCAAGCAGGCATAGTGATTAATGGGTAATGAGTTCTCTGCATTTCTGAACATTATAAATATTCTGGTTTGAGCTTCAGCCAAAGGTTTGTGTGAACTTTATTTTATTTTATATCCTTTGGACATTCCTTTTTGGGCTTTTTGAACTTTTCTGAGAATATACTATACCACTTGAACATTTAGGAAGCAGTAGTACCATTCTTTCAATTGCTTTTTTTTCTATTCCTCTGTAAAGTAATCATCATGTCCAACTATAAGTTGGAGCAACTAAAAATTATATGAACAAACTCACTTAATATTGAGGTTAAAGAGGTCCTCCTTTGATTTAGAAGAAGCATGAGGTCATTAAAATACTGTGCATGTCTGTATATATATACATATAGTCATGCGCTAAGTTTTTAAAAATTACCTTAGTTTACTGGATATTTTCTAAGAAAGTATATTTTTGGTCTGAATAATACAGATCCAGTCTATATCTTTATTTGCAAATTGTTTTGGTAGTTATCACATAACTATTTTTTTTCAATATTCTTTGTAGAGGACCCAAAATGGCATTATTGTGGTGTTCCTTTTTGGGTGAGTTAGCAGTAGATTTTGTCAATAGACATATCTGATAGGACTGGCATCTTAGATTATTTTTTTGAGGGGGGTGATTTTTTTCAAGATATAATTGGGTTTTTCAAAGAAATTGTACTTATTAAATACCAAGAGAAGATCTTCATAGAACTCATGAACCTCTTTTGGATTCATAACTTAATGGTGTAGAAATCAGCAGAAAGGTAATTTTTATAAATAAAATATAATTTTCAAATAACTAGACTGAAAACAAAGGCATTTTGTCTATTCTAGTCATCAAAAAATTCTAGTCAAAGTTACAATTAAGATGATTATAGCACATTTCTTATAGCTTAATTTCTATTATAGAAAAACATGGGATAATACTCCTAAATTGCTCCCAGAAGATAGAGAAAACATGAAATTATCAAGTCCTTGCATTTTTTCAAAATACATGTCCTAATTCTACTCATGAAAAAGTTGTTGATTTGAGGCTTTTAGACACTGTTGTTTTTCAATAATGCATATTAATTTGAAACTGGCAAATGTGTGTTTAGATATATTTTTAATACGGGCAATTCCTTGGTAAACTACTTGACAGACAGCCTTTGAGGGCAGGGATTGTTTCACCTAGCCCAGCACCTAACACAAAGTAGCCATATAATAAGTGCTTGCTGGATTAAATTAGATTGAGTTTCAACACTCATTTTGCATAATATAAACAAATGCTTTGTATATAGATATTTGGAGGAGTTCAAGGATGATTTGGTTTGATTCTTATTTTGAATGTTTCTATTAGCTGTTTAAGAATCAAGATGAGATATGTTATACTATCTGGTTGACGGATCAGTCTTTCACAAATAACTGACTTTTTTCTTTTCTTTCTTTTTTTTTAATAACAAGCGATTGCTGTGCACCCCTTGCCTAGAAATAAAAAGAAAGTTTCGATCATTGATTTACTTGTTCTTGCATAATTTTCAATTAACCCACAAAGATGATTAAACAAATTAAATTTCTGCTAAAACACTGATGTTTCTCAACACCAATTTCAGAGATGGGTTTTTCAAATGCCTTATGTATTTAAGAAGATCTACAGTCTAGAAACTGGGAAATACGTATGTGTGTGTATATATGTGTATATATACATATATGTGTGTATACATACATTGTGTATGTATAAATGAATGTATGCATGTATATATTTATCCATGTACACATATATGTATATATATGTATGCAATTTTAAATAATTGCACTATCCAATATAATACCTTTGACCAATACATCAGTTACAACATAAAGAAAATAAGTATTTATTGACTTTTATTTTTCCAAAGGATTAATTAACCCCTTGAGTGAAAGTTTTTATTTTTTAAAAGCTCTTTTGATTCTTGCCCAATATAATTATACCATTTTAAAAATATTCATTAAATGGTACCTCAGGGGGCTGAAAAATTTAATGATTTTCTCAAAATAACCAACTTTCCCTAAGGTAAAAGTTTGCTTTCTGAAAAACATACAAACTAGCCTGATATATTTTATTAGTAAGCAGGGAAAAAGTCAAGCAATGTCAACCAATCATAGTACAACTGGGTTTTTCTTATCATGATCATGTAAAAGATATTTTGGCCTTATAACGTATCCACTATTTGTGGCTTTGGTAGTGGCTTCTTTGACTAAAAATATGAACATTAGGGAGGGGAGAGGATTTCTAGGAACCTTATAGTTGTAAATTGAGTTAATATAAAAATATAATATATGTATAATAGAACATATGATAGTATATAATGTTATGTCATGTTATAATAGTTATACTATTACATCATATATCATATTATATTTTATATAATTATATACAATATATGTATATTTATATAATAAATAATAATATAATGAAATATAGTAGAAATATAATATAATATGGTATGATATAATATAATTAATATAATATAATATAATAATATATAACAAATAGCAATACTCTTCACCTACTCTTCACCCCATGACACTATGCTTTCTCCTAAAATATCTGAATCTAAATTGTTATTATTTAGGTTATTAGAAATGGTCAGCTTTCCATGAAATTTCCATGATAGCTGTCTCCTATTTTACTCAGACTTTCAAAGTTATTCAACTTATGCAGGTGTGACTATGACAAGAACGTTCCAAAATAAATAATTCCCTTTTTGAATCATCGATGTTTGTATAGAAGGTGAAGTTTATTGAGTCCAGCCCCTTCATTTTGTAAATGAAGAAAATGAAGCCCCAAAAGGTAAAGCAAATTGCCCAAGGATACACAGATTATAAGTGTCAGTGGATGGATTTGAATCCAGCTCCAAATCCCAGTACAAATTCAGTCATTTGTACACTGTTTCAGACTATGTATTATTGTCACTGAAGTAATTATCCAAATCAATTGTGGAATTCATTTTTTTATAAGAAATATTTACCTTTATAAGAAATCTTTACTTTATAAGAAATCTTTACTTTATAAGAAATGTGTGTGTGTGTGTGTGTGTGTGTGTGTGTGTGTGTGTGTATGTGTGTTTAAGGGAGGGAGAAAGAAGGAGGAGTGGACTCAAAAGACTTGAATTGAAATACAAGTCACAATTGGCTACTATGGTATCTGTATATCATATTTAGCACAGAAAATAAAAAAAATTAAATATACTGACTGACAAAAAAGTCTATGACTCATTTAAGGAGAATCAGGGAAAATATAGCCTTTTAAAAAAAATCTCCTGATCATATTGTGTTGTTCAATTGGTCAGCTGCGTCTGACTCTTCATGACTTCATGGACCATAGCATGTCCCACCCTTCTATTCTCCTATCTCTTAAAGTCTTTCCAAGTTCATGTGTATTGATCCCATAACATTGTCTATCTATCTCATCCTCTGCCTTGACTTTTTTCCTTTTGTCTTCAATCTTTCCCAGCATCATGGTCATGTAATCAATGCATTGTAGAAGCTTACTACATTTACTGCATTGAACTGAAAAATATCCAGTTTGAATTGAACAAAAATAACTTATTGTGTCTGGTTAATGTCCTTAAAATAGAATTCTAAAAATATCATGGTCATAGATCTCCATTCCTGTATGAGCCATTTAGCTTTTATAATGTTTAATTTTATTTTTCCTTTTTAATTTACAAACATGTGCTTTCTCACACTCCTGTGCCCAATTGAGAAAGCATGAAAACAAAAGCCGTTACAAAAATGTATATTCAATCAAAACAAATTAGTCCATTGTCCATGGCCAAAAACTATGTCTCAATATCCACTCTTCAGTGCATAGCCTCTCTATCAGGTGAGCAGCATGTGTTGTCATAAAGTTCTCTGGAATTTTAGTGTCATTGTATTCAATGGAGTTGCCGATCTTAAAAGATGTTTGTCTTTATGATGTTGTTATTGTATAATTTCTTCTCCTAGTTCTCTTAACTTCACTCTTAAAACTCATAAAACATGACAGGTTTCTCGGAAACTGTCTCCTTTATCATTCTTAAAAACAATCATATTCATATACCATAACTTGTTCAGCCATTCTCCAATTAATGGGTAGCCCCTCAGTTTCCAATTCTCAGCCAACATGAAAAGAATTGTTATAAATTATACATATATATATATATATAATAGGTATTACATTGCACATATAGTATGCCATTTATGTATGTATATTTGTGTTTGCATCAGTATTTGTTTATCAATATAGATATCTATATCCATAGGGACATATAAATATAGGTTTAGTCTTAATATTGTTGGGTCAAACATATACATAGATTAACAGTTTTTTGGTCATGGTTCCAAATTGCTTTCCAGAATTGCTGGACCAGTTCACAGCTCCACCAACATTCATGAGCATTATTATATCCGTTTTCCTACAGCCCCTCCAACATTTGTAATTTCCTATTTTTTGAATCAAGTTTACCAAACTACATTAGTTAATATGATCTTTCCAGTCTCTGAAATACAATTTAGTGAACATAATAAGAGATGGAAATAGGCCTTAATTATTCTTTCATGTCACCATCAATTATAATGCATACTAAGTGAATGCATTTAGTTAGATATTGTATGGAATATGAACAAGACTCCTTTTCACATGCTCTTTGGATATATATTCATTAGAATATGAAAGGTGAAAAGGACCTGGAATCTAGAAGACTTAAGTTCAAATCCAGTTTCAGGCACTAACAAACTGTTAGATCCTAGATAAGTCAATTAACCTCTCTGCCTCAGTTTCTTCATCTGTAAAATGGAATAATAGCATCTACCTTACAGGATTTTGTGAGGGTCAAATGAAATGATATGAAATTTCTTTGTGGATCTTAAAGCATCATATAAATGATAGCTAATATTATTGTTTGTTGTGGTGATTGTTGTTTGTGTTACTGCTGTTATTCTCATTACTAATTTCATCTCTGCCCCTTTATCAATGATGAACTGGAATCTGGTCCCAAGCCTTATGATTCTTAACTCATTACTCTTTCCACTATGCTATATTGTCTCTACAATTGTTCCAAGCATGTATATGGAGATAGTGACTATCTAAAGCTCTATAGAATATTGTCTAAATTTAGCAAACAAGCACTTTTATCTGAACTAGAGCAAGAGTATATTTTAGACCATAGTAAAAACAGATACACTGAAGAAGGTCGAAAACAGAGTTCTCCTGGAACTCCTGTTTATCAATGTCTTTCAAAAATAATTCAGATAGGAGTCCACTATAGTAGCTCATGATTGGATAATTTAACTACAATTTCACAAAAAAAAAATTAGTGGCAATTCTATTAACTGCCAGGTTTAATTTTTAAAAAAAAGCAGTTTGGCAGATGCCTTTGTGACTTCTATTTATGAATATTTGCATTTCGTCATTTTGGAGCTTAGGTGTTATAAAGATTACACTAATTTGGATTGAGATTTCTTCAAACTCTAATAGATTATAGTGCACTCTCCTCATGTCTCCCTCTATAAAATCACAGACATAAGGTAATGGCAAGAAAATTTTAAAAATATACTATATATTGCTTTTTGATTGAAGCCACATGGATTTTTAGGAACCTGAATATTATGTTCCTTACATGATAATATTTTATAACATATGGGTAATATTCCTAAATTACAGCATAATTCTTTCAGGAACATGTTTTACATTTATATGACTAGAATAGAAACTTACCAAAATTTGTCGAGTTATTTTTTCCCTTCATAAAAAAGACCTCATTAAATATACAAATTAGACCCAAAAAGCAATGAAATCAGTTCATTTTATAGCTATTCATCAATTATTAAACATAGCACTTAGGAACAGAAAGAAAAGCTACACATTTATGCTTCACAACCAAAAAAATAATAATAAACAAATGTAATCAGAGTTTAACAGCTACTGGACTTTTTCCACGTGCATTACAGCTGCTAAAATTCAGTCAGGCATAAACTGCCAAAAAGAAATAGAAATCATGTTACACTGACCATCAGAAGAGATGATCTACTTGCTTACAGCACAGAAAAAGGTCTAACACTGACAGAACTCCACAGACCTGGTTCTTTCCTGTATTGCTTTTTGTAAGATGAAATAGTGAGCAACCTACATCCAAAGTCTTGACATAAGTTGAAAAAAAAGGTTTTATGAGTTTTTAAAATTGGTACCTCTGGTCTGTTTCCATTCATTTGGCCCTCATCTTGATTATCATCAAAGCATGTATATGAAAACTCTATTCCATGTAGGGTACAATGTTACCAAGAGATATAAAACTTTGCCATTGTCATCAAGGTCCAGGACATCAGGAAAGTCAATGTGGTACTGTGTAAAGGGCACTGGAATTGGAGAAGACCTAGGTTTAAATCCTATCTCAGTCATTACCTGTATGATCTTAAGCAAGTCAGGTAACTTCTCTGATTGCTTGCTTGATAAAAAAGGAGATTGAACAAGTTGGCCTCTAAGGTTTCTTAGACTTCTAAATATATCATCCTTGCTCCTATGATCCAGGTTAGGGCAAGCAGGATATACACATACAAAAAAAAATGCATGATTCAGCAATAAGGTGGGAATCATTATTAAATACTCTGGCAATGAGGGTAGTCTGATATGGGAGATAGAATTTAATTGAAGCATTAAAGGAAGGCTGATTTTAACTTCCATTAACATATTTTTCTTACCACTTTAAATATTTTCCAATTATATGTAATTTTTTTAACATTCCTTTTTTTAAAAATAAATCATTAGTTCCAAATTCTTTTTCTCCCTCATGTTTCCTCACCACTCATTGAGAGGGCAAGGAATTTAAGTAGAGGTTATACATGTGCAGTCATATAAAACATACTTTCGTATTAGTCATGGAAGGAAGGAAGGAAGGAAGGAAGGAAGGAAGGAAGGAAGGAAGGAAGGAAGGAAGGAAGGAAGGAAGGAAGGAAGGAAGGAGAGAAGAAACATATTTTTTTTAAAAAAAGTATGCTTCCATCTGCATTCAGACTCCATCAGATCTTTCTTTGTAAGTAAATAGTGTTTCTCATCATATGGTCTTTGGAATTGTCTTAGATCATTGTATTGCTAAGAATACCTAAGTCATTCACAGTTGATCATGGTAGATTATTGCCATTATTGTACGAGATTCTCCTGGTTCTGCTCACTTAGCTTTTCATCAGTTCATGTAAGTTTTTCCAGGTTTTTCTGAATGCATCCTGCTCATTATTGTTTATAGCACAATAGTATTCCATTATAGCCACATACCACAACTCCTTTAGTCATTCCCGAATTGATGGGCATCCCCTTGATTTCCAATTCTTTGCTACCACAAAAAAACTACTATATTTTTGTACATATAAATCCTTTTCCTTTGATTTCTTAGGGATACAGACCTAGTAGCACTATTCCTCGGTCAAAGGGTATGCACAGTTTATAGCCTTTACAGTTGCTCTTCAGAATGGTTGGGTCAGTCCACAACTCCATCAACAATACATTAATGTTCTAATTTTCCCACATCCCTTCCAATATTTCTCATTTTTCTTTTCTGTCATCTTAAGCAATCTGATAGGTACAAGGTGGCACTTCAGAGTTATTTTAATTTACATTTCTCTAATCAATAGTGAATTAGAGCATTTTTTCACATGACTATAGATAGCTTTGATTACTTCATTTGAAAACTGTCTGTTCATAACCTTTAATCATTTGTTAATTGGAGAATGACATGTATTCTTATAAATTTGATACCATTCTCTATATATTTGAGAAATGAGGCCTTTATCAGAGGAAACTTCTGTAATTTTTCCCCAAATTTTCTGCGTTCATTCTAATCTTGGCTGCATTAATTTTGTTTGTGCAAAATCTTTCTACTTCAATGTAATCAAAATGATCTGTTTTATATCCTATAATATTCTCCTTCCCTTGTTTGGTCATAAGTTCTTCCCTTATCTATGGATTTGACAGGTAAATTATCCTATGCTCCCCTAATTTGCTTATGGTGTCATCCTTTATGTCTAAATCATGTATCAATTTTAACTTTATCTTACTATATCGTGTGAGATGTTAGTCTATACCTATATTATGTCAAAGTACTTTCTATTTTTCCCAGAATTTTTTGTCAAATAGTGAATTCTTGTTTCAAAAGCTTGGAACTTTGCATTTATCAAACACTAGATTATAATGGTCATTTACTACTGTGTAACTGTGTGCCTAATTTATTCTGCAGATCTAGCAAGCACCCTCCTTCTTAGCCAGTATGAAGTGTTTTTGTTTGTTTTGCTTGTTTGTTTGCTTTTGATGATTACTGCTTTGGAATATAATTTGAGATCTGGTACAAGTAAGCCAATGGCTTTCACATTATTTTCTCCCTTAGTATTTACTTAGAGTAGCCCACAGTCTATAGAACATTGTACTAAGCGATGGGGTTGATATAATCATTGAGCAAAGTAATATCACTGTCTTCAGATTATGCATAATCTACGGGGGTATTACATATTCATAATTACAATACAAATTTAAGAAGTATGGATATTTCGTAAACAGTTAGCCCCACCTATAGCTGAGTGAGATATCTGAAATATACTCAATGAATGACTATTAACCCTCCATTCGTAGACTTCCATGGATAGGGGAACTCACCCTCTCCAAGAAGGAGCCTATTCCACTTTAGGCAATTTGAACTCTTAATGTGAGGGACTTGTTTTAGTTGGCTGTAGTAGGCACAGCCTGGATCGTCTCTGGGTAAGGTCTATCCCGCACAGAGCTGGGAGCAGAGGGGAGCAGAGCTGAATGGAGGAGAGCCCAGCATGGGCGGTGTGTGCCCTAGTGCCCTGAATCAGTGAGCTGCAGCAGTTACCAGACTTCTCAACCCACAAAC
>CM053626.1:265023079-265035015 GCA_028646595.1 Phalanger gymnotis | reverse complement strand
AAAAAAAAAAGACTTTCAGGCAGGAGAATGACCAGCTCACATCTATGCTTTAGGAACTGAATCCAATTCAATGTGATGGTCTTTTTAAGTGTATACTATATGTAGGGTATTGTGATAGGTATTACAAAGAAAAATTTTCTCTGTCCTGAAAGATTCTATTTCAGCAGGGTAAGACTTTGGACAACATTTATACAGTAAGTATAGTACAGATGACTTGTAGAAATAGCATGCTAATGCATAGGAGGATGAGGAAAGGCTGGGCAAGGGAATATAAGTGATAGCTGGGTTGAAGTTCAAAGGAAGATAAGCAGTCTTAAGAGGATATAAGGATGGGATGAATGCATTCTATGAATTAGGGGATAGCCTATAGCAATTCTGTGGGGAGGTATATGACTTTTGAGTTCAGGGAACTGCTAATATGTCAGATGTTCTGGTGAGCTATAGAATTGACAAAGATGAGCAGTATGAAATAAAGCTGACAAGGTAGGTAAGAGCCAGATCATAGAGAATCTTAAATGCTAGGCTGAGTTTTTGTGTTACCCTAAATACAAATGAAGAGTTTGCAATAGAGGTATCTTTTTTTCAGGGGGGGGTGTGGAGGTCAGAAAAATGTCCAACTTGGGAATTGTTGCTCTCAAATGTAATCTAATTAATTATATGGAGAAAGAACATTAATACACATAGCAGAAGAAACAAGAGAAGTATCACAAAAGTCAAGGGTGAAATGTCAATGCTTTGAGGAGGCAGAGGAGTAAAGAAAGATCAACGGATTTAACAGTTAAGAGATCACTTATCCCCTGGAAAAAGTAAATTTAGTGGAGTAGTAGGGTCAGAAGTCAGATTGTAATGGGTTGAGAAATAAGTGGCAGAATGAAAACGGAGGAAGTAAAGATGGCACAAGTATTTTGGCAGAAAAAGGTAGGAAAGAAAGATTGCGACTTGATGGCATGGCAAGGCACAATTTTGTATGTATATATGCAGGTGTGTATATTTATGTGTATATATATATGCATATATACATATGTGTGTATGCACATATACACATGTGCACATATGTATGAATGTTTGTATGTATCTGCATCTAACCATTTGTGTAAATGTTGTGTAAATGTAAATATTATTCAGAGTTTAGCCCCAGTGTGAAATAGGAAATCATATATGGAATGATGATGCCCAAAATACTTTCTTGATCTTCAACAAACAGACATGTTCTGGAAAGTCTGCATGGCCACATAGTCTGAGTCATAAGATCTATGAAAGCTGTGTGTTCATTTATGTTTTGGATAAATTCTATAGTTTGGTTAGTTTTAGGGTGAAGGGGTCTAATAATTTTGAATTTCTATATAGTGGTCACTCACTGTAGGGCATTGTCTGATAAGCTCATAATGGCCATTCAAGCCACAATAAGTGTTCAGATATGTTTTGGCATTAGAAAGAATGTACAATTTTGAGTTATTTAGAAGGCTAACCTGTCAATTAATTCATGATGGCTACTAACCAATTTTCATCCCATAAGGGATAAAAAGGATGGGGATAAAACTCAGTAAATTTAAACTGAAAGAGAATATGTTTAGTTTAAACATAATCTTATTGTCTTTAGATACCGGTTAAGCACTGAAATAGTTTGCTTAGAAAAGTGGGAAAATATCTCATTGCACACTCTTAAGAAAAAAATTTGATAATAATTTGAGTGGACTGGTTTTTCTATATTTGAAATATTTCTGCCCTGAAGTGAGAGGTCAAAGCCAATGACTTTGAGGACTTCCTTCCAGTTCTATTTCTTATGATTTTATGAAAGCTAAATTACAGGGCAATGCTATTTCCCTCCTTTGGAGTTCATTATTTTCAGAAATAATCTGAGCTTTCTCAAACAGGCTGTTTTTTCCCCTCCTCAAAATGAGTATGTCAGCAGCTCGATCAGTTTTCATAATGAACTACAATTATCATGCTCCTTTAGAAGTGGAAGATTTTTACTTTCTGATGTCAGATTATTTGAAAAAATAGAATGATTCCCAACTGAACACAAGGCTGTAATTTAATTTCTGCTGACATCATAAACTCCATGAGTTCAACATAAGTAGTTTGTGAATGACAGTAGAACAATTAACCTGAATTATATCCTAAAGTCTCAGTTCTAATGCAATGAAATAAAAAGCTTATGCTTTTGAAATTCAAATAATGTTCTTTTTTCTTCAAAAGGGGCAGAGAATCTTCCTTACAGAAACATTATTCCATAACTAAGATTTAGGTAGTGTGAAGATGTTTACACTATAATATGCAAAAATTATAATATATACATAATGAAGATATATTTGGTTTTGAGTTGTTAAAATAGCTATACCCTTTTCTTATCATTTTCATTGCCTAATTTCTTTGAACATTCAACCATACAAAAAACATGCACCTTTTGGAAACACACAATGTCTTATTGCAGTTCATTCCATTAGTAAGAGTCGAAAATATCATAAAACTTAGACTCAGTAACCTTGAAAGTACACAACGAAGTTTATTTGGATCACATTAAAGAAGCCAAAATGGTATAGTTCATATTAATAGTGCTTGTGTGTTTGTGTTTGAAAGTAAGACGCTTATATACATCTTTCATGTTTGAGAAATTAGAATTAGCACACATTCCAAAAGATACTAATTGAGATAACATGTTTTTTTTGCCTCTATCAGTGTTTTGTATGCATGGAACTAAGATCTATGAGAAAATAAACTTGCAAATTAATATCTTTTCATTCTTTCGATTAAGCAGTATAATTGTTTATCCACAGATACACAACAATTTACCCAATTCAGTGTTACCAAAGCTCTGTTGTTTGATCCTTATTGCTAGAATATAAGACATTATGACAAAAATTCAGGGAAGCCCAGTAGCTTATAAACAGCTACTATAAATATAAGGGGAGAATTAATTATTTTGTGGAAGATTCCCCAAATTCCAGGACCTAACTCATCTTAAAATCATAGCATCATAGTATTGGCTAGGATTATAGAGGCATAGATTTTGAGCTGAAAAGGATATTGAAACCTAATCACCTAATTTTAGATATGGTATCCTAATTTTTATATGGCACCTACTATGTCCCAGACATCATGCAAAGAGTTTTAGAAATATTTAATTTGATTCTCACAACAACCCTGGAAGGTAGGTAATATTATTATCCCCAATTTACAGTTGAAGAAACTGAGGCAGATGGAGGTTAAGTGATTTGTCCAGAGTCACACAACTAGTAAGTATCTGAGGCTGGATCTCAACACAATTCTTACTGACTACAGGCCTAGTGCTCTATCCACTGGGCCCCCCTGCTGTCATGAATGAAGATATAGTTTGCCTCGGCACCCTCTTTAAATGGAGGTTCTGGGAGGAGCTATCCAATCAGATGGATAGGTTGCAAGGATAGACCCTGCATAATAAATTGTTGGTGAGCTGAGAAATGGTTCAAACCTTGGAAAGTCAATTTGGAATTGCACTAGTAAATTCACTCAGTAGTTCACCTTTTTGACCAGTTATTTCACTAGTATTGGAGCACATTCCCCAAAGAATATCAGTGACAGAAAGAAAGGTGATAGCTATAGATGCACATACACACACACACACGTTTGTGTACGTGTGTGTATAGTTATTTTTCAATCATGTCTGACTCTTGTGACCCCATTTGAGAGTTTCTTGGCAAAGATATTGGAGTAGTTTGCCATCTTCTTTCAACCTATTTTACAGGTGAGGAAACTGAGGCAAACTGGGTTCAGTGACTTGTCCAAAGTCACACAGCTAGAAAGTATCTGAGGCCAGATTTGAACACTGGAAGATGAGTCTTCCTGAATCCAGACCCAGCTCTTTATCTGCTGTGCCACCAAACTGCCTTACACACACAAACACATACACTCATACATCTCCTAGCACATGACATGCAAATATGTATAATGTATATATACATGTGTTGTGTATATTGTGTATATGCATGTATATTGTTTATACATACACGTATGTATATAGGTATGCATATATATGTTTAACAAAATACTCATAGCAATGTTCATAGTGATAACAAAAACTGGAGACAAAATGAGAGCTTTTTGACTGGGGACTGCCTGAGTAAAATGTGGTCTATTAATCTAATAGAAAATAATTATTTTGTAAGTGATGACAAATGTGTAGAATTCAGAGAAACATGGCAGGACTTCTATAAAGTGATACTGAATAAAGAAAGCAGAAGCAAAATAACATATGTGACTATAATAAAGTTATTCTTAAAAATAGTCAAATTATAATGAATTAAAATCATTTCAGTCCTCAAGAATTTTATAAATTAAAATTAGATTTAAGGCTGTAATTTTCTTTAAAAAGGTCATTGCCACAAAATATATCAGAATTGAAGAAAACACTTTGGCCTTTCAGGAATAAAAAAAAAATTCACAGTTTTTACTTCACTATTAAAGGTTTTTCACCTTAGATTTATAGTTTCCTAAGGAAGCAGGAAGAAAAGTAGTTATATGGGAAATTCCCAAGGTAGTGATAAAAGGAAGTGGAGAGGAGAGAAAAATGAGCTGTTGATGGGACTCACTTTCATTAGCTGCCACTGTTGCTGGCTCCTAGTTGGCTAGATGCTCCTCTGCTCTGATCAGCACTCTCCATCTACTCCCAGTTTTGCCCTGGTCTAGTCAGTACCTCTCTTCCACTCCCTTCTAAGTGCTCATCTTGCTTTCACTGTTCCATGATTTCTGCAGGAGAAGAGCAAACACACTTACCCTAGTCGTCCTGCCAGGTTTGGCAGGAGAAATATGAAACCACTTGTGTCTAGACTTTATCCTTCTCTAAGCTTCCACCTGACCATATTCTGAAAAGAAATTCTTTCCCTGAGTCAAAGACCCAGAAATAGAAAAGGGCAAGGAGAGGGAGAGAGGTCATAAGCATTTGTATAGCACCTACCATGTGCCAAGCATTAGGCTAGCTAAGCACTTTTTTTTTTACAAATATTATCTCAATTGATCCTCACAACCCTGAAAGGTAAATGCTGCTATAATCCCCATTTAACAGTTGATGAAACTGAGGCAAAAGGAGGATAAATGACTTGTACAGGGTCATGTAGCTAGTAAATATTTGAGGCTGAATTTGATCTCAGATATTCTAGCTCCATGCCCAACATTCTACCTACTGTACCCCCTTGCTGCCAATCAGGACCTCAGGCTTTTCTGTGCACTCCTGGTCGTTTTTCACTCTTGCTGAGTTCCTCCTATAATTCTGGGGCACTATCAGTGGGGGAGATGTTACCTAGAATACATTTACTTTCTGTTCATACAGTCCTAAACTAAACTTCTCATCACTGCAAACATCTCATTAGTTTCAATATGTCACTATAGCAGAATAGGTATATAGAAGTTGATAAAACTGGAAATTGTTTGTGAGCAGAATCTTTTTTCTCTGTTTAGTCCACCGCAGAGTGTTGCAATGATGAATGACTTTCAGTTTCTTCACTTGTCGCTTCTTAGCATTAACAAATTTTCATTCAAGGTCCAAATTTCATGTCAGATAGATTGTACTTCTCAGACTGAAAAGTCCCATTATGGGAGCATTTGAAACTTTGCTGTCAGTAGTAAATCTGAACGAGTTCATTCTGTTGGTAATTTCTGTCATTTTGCACCTTGTAGAGTATGTCACTAATGCTGTGACATAAGTAAATAATGCTCATACTATCATGACTGAAAATGATGACTCACATCAAACGACTAATCTTTGGAAATATCGTCAAAAGAATTGCCTATTTTTGTTAGGGCATAAGCCCTCAAGGACTGTCCTTATTACAGAAGGAAAGAAAATGAGGATCTGAAAATATAATTCCCTGAGCTTTAATTTAAATTTGCATTGGCTTTCTGTCAACTGATGATATAAAAGAAATCCCTGTGCAAGGAAGATCCATCATCCCAAGATTGTACACAGCGAGAATTCCTTCTTAAAAGACACGTTAAAAAGGTGCCATGATTGTTCCCATTTTTTGTAAAATCAAGTAATGTGGAAGCACTGAAGGTGGTGTTTTAGGTTGACAAAACGGAATAGCTAAGAGCAGAACTGATAATGGTAGCTGACCAATATTTTGAATTATGGAAATGTGATTGCAAGTATTTCAGCTTAAACTCTCAATGTGCCAAAATATTAATAAAAAAAGCTTGAATTTCCTATAAGAAAAAAAAAGTGGTATCAGTACCCAAACTTCATTTGTTGAGGTTTTCCTTTGTCTTTCCTAACATAAGTAATATTAGCCCCCTTTTTGCACAATACAAATACAGAGCTTCCTATTTTCCTGTGTCATTTAAACTGTGAACGATTGTCATGTGCTTACTAAGTGGTTCATGTTGTAAGGGATATTCTTTGTACTTGCTTTCTCCTCTTTCACTTTGTATGATCTCAATGAACTTTCAGATCTCTCATTTTCCAGTTCATGAATGTTTATGGTTATCAATGTAATGCTATTGAAAAGCCACTGAGCTAGGAGTTAGACCTGGCTCTGTTACTTGTTACCTGTCTGAACATCAGCAATTCATTAATCTCTATGAAAGGAAGGGGTATATGTGTAGGTGGAGTATGGCAGATAGTAATGTTAGATTAGATGACAACTAAATCCTGCTATCTTTAGATTTAAAATTCAACCAAAAAATCAGAGGGTTTAATTTTGGTTGAATCAGATAATTAAACGAAAAATCATAATCTGAAATGTTGTGATTCTATCAGCGATTTAATGAGCTATCCTAACTGATCTCAGGAAAGTTAATTCTACTCTGAGTAGACCTGATCTTAATTAACACAAAATACTTTTTCAACATTGCTTGGGGTTCTAAGTTCAGAAGGAATTTTAAGAATAAAAGTTTCTGATTCAATTATTGTCCTCATTTATATAGTCTAATTCTAGATAGAATCCCAGGCTCCCAGAATTTTATCGTCGGAAAGGCTCTTATTGTCTACTTAGTCTAACCCATATTCAAACTGAACACCTAAAGTGATGTACTTAATGCATATTTTAGCCTCTCCTTAAAGAACTCTAAGAGTAGGAAACCCACTACTCCTCATAGCAGATTTTTCCACTTTTGGACAGCAAGATTGTTAGGCAGTTTAGTTTTCCCTTGACATCATGCATAACTTTTGCCCCTTTGTTATTTTCATTTATTTCTCCTGTTTTTGCACACTGGAGACAAACAGGAAGTGAATACCGCCTCTCCGTGACAGTTACCTCAAATAGCTGAAAGCCAGTTATAGTGTCATTAGCTTTCACTTATCCAGGTTAAACACATCCATGCCTGCAATCGATTCTACTGTGGCATGGACTCAAGGTCTTTTGCCATTCTAGCAACCCTCCTTTGGATTCATTTCACCTAAACAAGGTCTTTAAATTGTTGTGCCCAGAACTGAACACATTATTCCAGATGTAGTCTGACCAGGGCAGAATATAGAAAACCATTCACAAAGAAAGGTACGGTCTACTTGGAATGTAGGGCTCTTTCAATGCAGCTCAGTATTAGATTTTTTTTTAAAACTTGAAAACATACTGCCAACTTGCATTGCCCTTGCCATCCACTAAAAATTTTTAGAGTTTTCTGTCGAATTGATGTCTCACCATGCCTCTCCTATCCTTGACTTGCGAAGCAGATTTTATTAAACCTAAGTTTACATTATCCCTATTATATCCCAATGTGTTAGATTCTGCTCAGTGCTCTAGCCTAGCAGCATGCTTTCCATTTCCGAGTGTTATTCAAAAAGATATCTATCTTCTTAGTTTTGACTCATCTATAAATTTAATGAGCATGTCATCTTTTACTTTATCTTGGTTGTTGATTAAAATGTTAAGTAGCAAAAGGCCAAAGATAAATTGGTAGGGCACCCTGTTGAGAGAACTCCTGACACCTTGGTATTGAACTGTTAATAACAAGTCTGTAGTTCTACCATTCAGGCCAGTTAGGATTAAAAGGAATCCAGGGAAGTCACGGGCAAAAGCCAGAGAAAATGACCAGAGCTGAGAAATGGAATGTCAACCCAAGAAATATGAGAAATTCAAAAGGAAATTCCAAAGATAAAAATGAGAACAATTTCAATGAGGAGCAGAAAAAAATGTTGTCCAAAGAGAATCATGGAACTAGGTCAAGTCATCCCACCTGTGTAAAGCAGAATATTCCTTTGAGTAGGAAGAGGAGTAGTTGAGTAGACCTCTTCACAGCAAAGAATCCTGGTTATAGGTGCCAGGTATCTTTATGTCTCTGTCTTTGTTTCTTTTGGTGTGGCTTCCTTGTGTTGTAATTATTTCTCTTGGGAAGAGATGGAAGATCTTTTATACGGCATTAGACTGGCCTGTTGAGCTTCCAGCATGTTTGATCATGGTCATGGAGAATGCTAAAAAAAAATTTTTCTTGTAAGTAATCTGTCACAAGGTTAGCAAAGACTACATACTTTATTTACACATCTATCCCCTCTTTCTTATATTATTTCTTGTCATTTGGTGTTCAGGTTTTTTTGACTTTCCATATTCTTCAGGGAGAATTATAACCCTAAGTTAACTGTGCACATACTGTCTTCTAAATCAATATGTTTTACTTATATAGGGATATGTTCATTTAATGTTATTGCTTTTTGCCTCTCTTCTTCCATATTTTCCTTCATTTCTGTGTATTGGCATTTACAATTAATTTTTTCCCTAATTTGTTTTGTTTGTTTTGTGAGGCTTGCTGTCATAGATTCAAGTTTTTTCTAGAATGCCAATAGCTTTTGCTATGCAGGCTACAAATTCTTCTTTTGTGATTTTATTTTGTTCTTGGACCATTCAAGAACATCCTGCTATAGTTACATGTTTTCTTGGAGATCCATGGGATCTTTTGCTTTATCAAGTGGCAATTCATTTTCCTTCTTGAATTTTTTTTCCACAGATGGCTGGACTCAAATGATGTGGAGGCCATATTCCTTTCTGTTATCAATATATTCCGTGTTTGTTTTTTATTTTGTGTTCATCTCTTCAACTGCATTTTCTTCTTCCAGAGAGCTTTGGTAACAAGTATTTTTTCCTCATATTCCCCTGTTATTCTTTTTATTATTCTTTCTCTTCTGGTGGCAATTTCCTCAGACACTAGACTTAAAAGCTGTCTTAGCCTCCTCTTACACTATGAAATTCACTTTTCTTTTTTTTACCAGCCTTAGTCTGTGCACCCAGTGACCGTCTTGGGGGATAGAACTGGCCTTGGTTGGATGCCAGTCTCTTTTCCTTCAGATATAATGGAGGTTTCCTCCTTGCCCCTCACATTCACAAACACGCACTGGTGCTCTGCTCTGGTCTCTTCTCTGTTTCTCAGTTCTCAGTCTGATCACTTTTGTAGTACACTGTTCTCAGCAAAGCAAAAATCCTGTTTTAGGCTGAGGGTTGGCAGGCATAGAGTCCAATTTTGTTACAAGTCTGTGAATCTGGTTGTACTATCTCACATGAACAACGTGAACAATCATTAATTACACAAAGATAGAATATCAAAATTGTGGGCAGTTCCAATGCCACTAATGTTGATTGACCAGCAACAGTTCAAAAACTGTCTGGAATGACCATAAAAAGTTTCTCTTATCTCTACTTTAAATGAAAAAAGATATAAATGATTTGGGAATTCAAAGGGATCATTATGAAATGAAAAATGAAGTAAAATCAAGACTATTAAGTTTTAAAACCCATATTTTAAAAACAAACACTTCACTGCCATTTATGAGGCATCACAAAACGTACTCTTAGGAGCTTCTTCATGGAGGTGACTGACTTCACAGGCGTTAGAAGCACAAATTCCTTGGAGAATATTTATGAGTCTAAGAGAAACAGAAATGTGTATTTCAAAGCACTACAAATTAGAGTTTGATATGAGTTTCTTATCTTTCTTCAGTCCATAATGAAGTATATTGAAATGATGCATGATAATTTCCTTTCTAATTATTCTTTATTTTTGCTTTTGACAGCAACAATGTTTTCAACTTGAGTATGAAAGATCACTTATTTCTAATTCATGGGGCTCTAGCAGATGCCCAAAAGTAGGATGGAGTTTGATTAGATTTAAAAACAAAGCAAAACCAAAACAGCAACAACAAAAACAGGTTCACCTTTCTCTGACTCTGCTGATTCATACATTTTACTAAGATTACTATTTGTACTTCAATCTTGCCTTCTTTATTTATTCATTTAATCATTTCTGGCACTGTCTAGGTATTTTCAATTCACTTCCACAAAGATTTTTCATATGTTATGAATAAGATACTGTGCAGAGTGACAGAGAATACAAAACTAGATAAAACATAGGGCTTCCTCTCAAAGAGCTTACAATCTATGAGACTGTGATCTCATTGAGAGTAGGGGCTGGCTGTCTTTTACCTTTCTTTGTATCCCCAGTGCTTGTCACAGTGCTTGGCATTGTAAATGTTTATTGATTGACTGGTAGGAAATTCAGGTTCAAACATTATTATGATATAAATGACAGGGAGATAAATCCCAAGGAAAAATTTAAGCAAAATATTTTGAGAAATTCTAGAAGGAAGAAAGGTTCACAAAGTACACAAGATACACATTACATCATTAGTTTTTTGCAAGTACCTTCTAAGGCATTTTCTTCAAGTATTATTCCCAGAGCTCCTACTCCTAGATCCAATTTTCTCCCTTAAGTGACCACCTCCCCATATCTGTGAATATCTGCAGTGTATGTTTCTGCTTCTTCATCTGTTCCTTTAGCTTTTTTCCAGTATTTCTTCATCTATCAGGTGGAGTGTCCTCTATTTGGAGAATAGATTTGCTGCTGGATACACGACTGATAGAAGAGGTAAAATAAATATTCTCCTCACCTCTATACCCAAAGCATGGCCATACTCCAAAGAGTACTTTTGACTTGTATTCCCTTGAATTCCAAAATCTTTACAGGGTTTGAGTAATTTCTGAAGTCTTCAAGTACAAGACCCATTTTCAATCCAATCAATCGCATTGCCTCTTCTGATTCATTCAGGAAAAAAAAAAACTCTAACTGCAAAATTATCATTGGGTGTTCATGTATTGCTATCTCACTAACACCTCATTAGCTCTATTAACCACTTGTTACTTTCTGTGATATTGACTACGGTGATGATAGGCTATAACCTACCATCTCTTCCTCCCTCCCTTAATTCTCCCTCCAAATACATGTTTATTTTGCTCAGAAAATCTAGCAAATGTGCTTTTTTTTTTATTAAACACTATATTCCCAGTTCTGGGGAACTCTGTAGTCACTTTCAGTCTCAAGTATTTTTTCTCTCAAGTGCTGTCCCTAGTGTCTTCTACTAAAACATTTCAGAAAATGCCATGTGGTGGCATTCTCAAACAGTCTGGAAAAAAAGAAAAAAACCATGCTGGCAAGAGGATTCAGACTTAATTCAGCTGATGGGCTTGGTGATTATCACTTCCAAATTTGTTATTGCACAATTTTAACAAGCAGACATAATTTTGCAAAATTCTTGGAGATTACTGTCTATTTTGGCACTTACAATGGCCTTCCTTAAACCCAAAGAAATAAAAAAAAATAACAAAGGGAAGAAATTTGAGTCACTTCCCACAGAAAGAGAGCCCAGTGTCTTCTACAGAGTTCTCAGAATTGACAGGGTTTCTCCTCAGAGGAATCGGAGACTTGGGGTTTATTTGAAGCCACACCTTTATCTTTCAGGTAATAATAACAATAGTAATAATAATAACAATAACAATTACTTTACCTTGGTCTTTATGTAACAATACAAAAACAATGGTGTGGCCAGAGAACTTTTACTCTCCCTCAAAATTGCCCCTTTATTCTGGATGGAAGGAGGGAGGAGGGAGAAAGCGAGGAAGGGAAAAAAATGGAAGGATGGAAGGAAGGATGGAAGGAAAGAAGGAAGGAAGGAAGGAAGGAAGGAAGGAAGGAAGGAAGGAAGG
>CM053626.1:264984409-265014767 GCA_028646595.1 Phalanger gymnotis | reverse complement strand
TAGTGGAGATGATGAGGTTTAGAATGTGGGAACCCCCTTGAATCCCACCCTGAATCTTCCCACTTGCTCTGGCTTTTCAGGCCCAAGTAGCCTAGTGTAGCCTTCCATTGTCTGGTGACCTCCAGACTGCCTTCTCTCTGTTTCCCAAGTCTGTTACCCTAGCCCTCTGTTGTCCTTCATCTCCAGATGGCCTTCAGCTATTCCCACCCTTAATCTCACTCCTAGAGTCTTGACCTGTAGTCACCCCAGTTCCATCAAGATCCTCCTTAGACTCCTCCTCAAGACCCTCCCTAAACCCCTCTTCTAGTCACCCCAGACTCCACAATCTTTCTGTATAAGCTTTCTGTATATACTGTATAAGCTAGTTCAACTCAGATTAATCTGGCCCGCTGGCATTAGCGTCACAAATGCTCAGGCTCCCCAAGAGTCTACCCAATGTGGCGAATCTTTAATAAACTCTGTTTTTCTTTGGCAGAGAAGGCTCAAGTCGATTTCATTCAGCAGGACGCAGTATGTTGGTATTTTGGGGTCTCAAACACCCCTCAACCCCAAACCTCATCAGAGAAGTTCCACAGATGTCCGTTCAGTCGAATAGTAGTTTAGGTGAAGACTGGCTGGTCCAAACATTCCAGTCCACTGAGATTGGGGACTGCAAATCTTATCATGGCAGTTTAGTCTGTTTCAGGTGTTAGAGGTTGAAATTTACATCCAGGTATGGATTTGAATCATTTCTGACTAGTAACTTTTTGTTTGGGTAAGGCAGTCTATTGTCACTGGTAGAGGGTGAAGTGAAGAGGCTACTGGTACACTCCTCACCTAATCACCATTATCAAGGCAACCTTTGAAAGAACGAGAAAAGTACTTCTAAACAAAAATGAAAAGGTAGGAGATCTGGAGAGGTAAAGGATAATCTTAATCCGTGGCATCAAATTAGAGGACAAAAGAATACAGCAGAGAGGGAAAGAAGAAAAAGTAGGGAGAAAGGAGAAGAAAGAGGGAGAATAAAATTTTATAGATGGAAGTGACCTTAGACACAATCTAAATGCATCATTTTCCACATGAGGAACTTGGAACCCAGAAAGATTGACTTTCTCAAGATCACATGACAACAACAACAAATTATTGTTATTGTAGAGCTAAGCCTAGCACTTAAGTCCCCTGCCTCTTAAACCAATACTCTTAATACTACACTATGCAGTTTATTCACACTTAACCATTATTTTTCTTTAATCTTTATTGAGCACCTGCACTGTATGGCTAGTGATGCTCCCTCCATCATAAATAAAAATTTGATCTTCAGAATATGAGTACAATTAAACTGAAATTCTTAATTTTTTTTCTAGATTTTCTTCCATGTTTTAACAGGATGCTATTTTTTTCCTTGAGAAGATTATAAACACATGTATATATGTATTATATGTGTGTATCCACATATATGTATGTACATATATTTATATATTATGTATAATCCCACAAGTATTTTAGTCTGCTTTTAAATTTTGTTGCAGAGAAAACTGGTTGGAGGAATAGACTGTCCAGGACCCTCTTGACTCTTTCAGGAAGACTTAGTCTGTATCACAAATTTAGCTCTTGAAAAATTTCATTACTACCATTACTTTACATTTCCAGACTTGGAGAAAATCAATCCATTAATCAACCAAAATACATTAACTATCCACTAAAGTTATACAGTTTTAGAGAGAGGAATACAATCTGAAAAATGGTCACAGAAAAGGGAATACAAATTATTTTCCCCCAAAGACTTGTATTTCTTCATTCTCATACATATACACAGAAATATCCTTTCTTCCTCAAATTGATGGTGGAAGAAAAGTTTAAAAGTATAATGATTTTTAAGAATGAAGAATAAAAGCTTCCTAATAGGGCAGTCTTACATTTTTGTCTAGATTTTATTCACTCAAAATAATTTATTAGTACTATGTGAAAGGAAGATTTTAACATAAACTATCTACAACATCAGTTTATTGAGAAGTATTATATGCAAAGGAAAATATTATTTATCATCATTCCTTTATCAACACTTTATCAAAGTGCAGGACTAAGATGCATTCTAAGAAACATATCCTTCCATCACTCCATATGTATAGATATATACATGTACATTACACATACATATGCGTATATATACACATACATATACATGCATGCATATACATGTGATTATATGTATATGTGTACATTATTTTTAGAATTCACCCATATTCATCACCCTGAGGCAGGCTCTCATCTTTGGCAATCCAATGTAGATGTCAAAGAATAGGTGGTATTTGACAAGACTAAATACAAATGGTTACCTTTTCTTGGAAAAATTGAAGAAAAAACAATCTTCTTGCTTAAATGTATCAGGATAGAGGTGACATGCTTTTGGAATTGGAAGAAATTTATATCTTGGTCCTTTCTGGCATGGTGACCTTGAAATCCCCAATGGAATAGAAAAAAAAAACGCACAGAATGGGAAGAATCTACATTTATCTCAATTCAGAAAATTTAACTACATGTTAGCCACATTAGCATATCTTTATTTTTATGTAAACCCTAATGAAACTGAATTAATCAAATTTTCTGATAAAATCATCTGCCTAACTTCAGCAATAAGGCAAAAGAAGTCTTGAAAGGCTGGGAAATTGTTTATTGTTAGCTAAATTTGTACATGCTATATTATTGTCTTTATTCCAGCTAGCTAAAATGTGATTTAAAACTACTGTCAAATGATGTATTAATTTCTGAATGAGACTAATTAGACATATTTTCATTTGGCAAAGAGAATAGAGGGTTTTTTTCTTCTATATCTCAGCACTGCTTTGAAACTGTTTTTTTTTTCTTTTTCAGTTTGACCCTGGGGAAGAAAGTAAGGTAAGAAAGTATGACAGTTTCTGTCTTTTACTATAATGGTGCTAGTTTCTTATGTTCTCAAGGTTTTATAAGTTTCTTATATCCTGTCATGAACTTAGATATTCCTCAAAATTTAGCATCTTATAGCTCCATTAGTAAGAAAATTAAAATCATCCAAAGCAAATTAGATTCAAATTATTACATAATAACATACTTTAAATATAAAATACCAAATATGAAAATTTGGTGAGAAAATATGGTGTCATCAGTCTCTAAATTTAACTTTTGTCACGTATTCATTTCCATATCATCCTAACAGATTCAGTCAAAGAAATGCATTGAAAAAGTAAAACAATTAATTGAGATTGAACCAAATAGAAATATAACAGGCAAACAATATCTAACACATTCCAGAAATAGGACCTCATTCCCCTTGTGTTTAAACTAAGCAATGAGCCAAATGATCAATGTGCAGGGCGGCTAGGTAGTGCAATGGATAGAATGCTAGGCCTAGAGTCTGGGATACTTATCTTTCTGAGTTCAAATCTGGCCTCAGATTGTTATCTTGTGACCCTGGGCAAGTCACTTGACCCTGTTTGCTTCAGTTTCCTTATCTGTAAAATGAGCTGAAGAAGGCAATGACAAACCACCCCAGTCTCTTTGCTATAAATAAATGGATAGATAGACAGACAGACAGACAGACAGACAGACAGACAGACAGACAGACAGATAGATAGATAGATAGATAGATAGATAAATAAAAACGACAAGCATATGGGGTCACAAAGAGTTGGACACGACTGAAATGAATGAGCAACAATAACTAAACTGATTGAGCATGGATGCTACTTTGGGGAGTATTCTGAGTTTATAAGTTGATGCATCATTAATCAGTCATTCGACAAACATTTATTAAGTACCTATTTTGTGCCAAGCACTGTACAGTCCTCTGGGGGCACACAAAGGCAAAACCAAACTACTCTCTTACTTCATTTATAAAATCTACATCCTGTCCATGGATAAATAAGCGCATAAGACACTGCCTTGTACATAGTCAACACTTAATAAGTTCCTGTTGATTGACTGACAACTAAAGTATTGCACGAAATATACACAACTATATGCAAAGCAGATATATCATAATTTGGGATGGGAAAGGCACTAGCACCTGGGAGAATTCATCCTTAATTCAATAAAATTTATCTTAAGAAGCCAACATTTATTAAGTATAGAAACTGCAATAGGTTTTGAAGAGATATAAAGTTTAGATAAAACACATGTTTTTCCAAACTTGGAAATTAACTCTGTACACTGGTTCATGAAAGAGAATCCTATATTTGGAAAGGCCTTCAATTCCCTGGTATAAACTTCCCCAAGCACTTGAAACCAGTCCTGTAACACACAATGTGAGCCAGCTGGCCAAGCGCTTAAATAACTGCTAACATTTCTTATCCTAATGATCTCCAGGGATTTCTTGCCAGGTTATTGCAGCTTTCCTTTTTACTTTTGCTTCTTCTCAACTACATGCCTATTGGGCAAATAATCAGGAGACTCTGAAATATGATAGTTCCTCAAAAAATTACTAATTGACACCAAAGTCCTGGACACCTCTTCTGTCCTTGATAATTTTCCAAAGTGCTTCATTCTGTTCAGATTTGTTAATTATTTCCTTCTGAGATACTATGTGTCCAACTGTGAGAATTTCACTTGTTGATTGAAAGCATTAGGCTAGTTGCTTCCCATCAATCCTAACACATTCAGCTATCTCTCCTCAGTCTGTTCCATTTTTCTAAAAAAATGCGATAACCCAGATACACCAAACACTTTTTTCCCCATGAAAAATGACAAGGATCCTAGTCCTTAGGTATATTCTCAGAATGGCAGAATGCTATTGTATAGGTTAAAGTCATGTTTTACTATCTTCTTGGCCATGGGACTCTGATGGGAGGTTGTAAAGGGTTTAAAATGCCAAACATTGGATTTTATATTTGATCCTGGTGGTAATAGTGAGGCATTGGAGTTTATTCAATAGAAGAAAGGGCAGATGACACTAAATATATGATTTAGGAAGATAATTTTTATCAGAGTATGTGGTAACATAAGTGGAGGATAAACTGCAGTAGGGAGAGACGACACAGGGAGACCAACCAGTAGGTTGTTACAATGGGCCAGGCATCAGGCAATCAGAGTGACAGCGGTGTTGGAGGAAATAGAGGGGCATAACCAGAGATCTTGAAAAGTACAATCAGTAGGATTTGGCAACAAATTGGGCATGGGGAAGTGAGGAAGAATGAGTAGTTGAGAATGACAGAAACTGTGAGCCTGGAGAGTGGGAAGATGGTTGTGCCCTCTACAGTAATATAGGAGAATGGAAGCAGGGAGGGTTTTGAGAAAGATGTAGTGAGTACAGATTTGGACATAATGATTTTACAATACATCTGTTTTAAGGTTTTTAATAGGAAGTTAGAGATTCAAATCTGGGCAGTTTAATAACATTAGGAGAGAGATAAGCAAGTCTGAGGATCCTCAAGATACATAATAATTGAATCCATGGGAGATGATGAGATCACCAAATGAAATACAAAGCAAGAAGAGAAGAGAGCCTACGCTAGAGCCCTGGGTCATATTTTAATGGATGTCCTTTACTTTAGTGGATGTGTTTTATATGTCTCATCTTAACTTCAAATAATGAAAAAGGGCATTATGACCTCATTATCGGTTCCATCTTTAACTCACTTCTCAGTCTTATTCCTTCCCACCCACATTTTTGTCGCTTGGCTAACTCTCACCATTAAGCTCATTCTTCAGGTTAGTCATTCTCTCCAAATTCATCCTAGCTCAGCCCAATATCTGAAAACACAAAAAGTTTATTGTGTAACCAGTAAATGTCTCTGACTTGGCAAAGATAGGGCTAATATAGAAAGCAAAAGTGAAAGTGCAGAAGGAACTGGTCCTTTGGAATTTGGCTAAGGGCGATTTTCTTAAAGCAAGCCTCCTGACTTCCACTGGGTAGAACTACTCCTTAGTCATATATTCTCTTCACTGGTCATGTACTAGGCTAAAATGTAAAGATAATGTGACACGTACTTATTCCCTCAACTGATCATCTGGATTATGTGGTATCTTATCTTAGCATGAGGAGCAGAACATAAAGCAATTTTGCATCCAACTTAAATTCTGCTTTTCTTAAGTTTATAAAAATTATAAATCATAAAATCATATATCTTGATTATAGTTCAGAGACTTCACACTAAGACAGCAAAATAAAAAAAAGATTCTAGATTTTGTAGATCAAGATTCAAAACTGCACCCTGTTAGTTCATTTTCTGTATACCCATAAGCCGTTCACTGGTCTCTTTCATTGCAGCATCTTCTTCATGATTAAGAATAAACAAAGGTCATCTAAAAGTCATGATCCATCAAAATTTTTATCAAGGGGCAAAAATAGCTTTTAAGTTATGAGCAGCTCAAAGGAATGGAGAAATCACATAGAAAATTTCCTTTGGTTTCAGATAGGTATGGGAGGGAGGATCTAACCCTCACCATACTAATCTCTTCATATAGCCCATCTCAGCCACACTATTGCCCAGTAGGTTTGAATGGCAAGTAGAGAGAACTCTAGCTAAGTTAACAACTCAATCTTAGTCTCCTTTCAAAGCAAACTGAATAATCTGGACTTCTTTGATCATTTGATCTCTACCTGCCATTAAGCTGCTGTTGTCCTTTCCTCTCCAACTCTTCCTTACCAGTACGTAGAACTCCCCTTAGAACTCTCAGAGGCTTAGGATTCAAATATCCAAGAGGTTCCATCCCAATTGTTCATGCCTCCATATAAAAAAAAAACACTTTTATTACCTTCACATAATATGACATGAAACTTTATGATCATTTGCTAAATTTCTGTATGACTCAGATCTTGATAAACCATGTTCTTAAAAAGGAACAACATTTTTATCTATGCCAAATGAAAATGTCTGTGGCATATTTCACTAAACTATACCATTAAACATAGAGTGAGTCGCTCTAGAGTTGTGATCCTGACTGCTATTTAACCTTAACCCTATTCAGCAGAAATTCTTTCAGATATACGTTGTATCTGTGGAGGCTTTACGGGCTTTTGAAGAAACTCCTTCAGAGACTGTTATTGATTTTCATGTCAGTAGTTTTCTTACCTGCTTGCTTAGAAGAATTGCATTTTCTATCACCTGAGGCTACCCAAGAAGATAAAGTAATACATATATAATCTTCAAGGTCCCTTCCAAATAAAAAAAATCATTTGATTCTCTAAGCACATAACCACATACACATAACCCTCACTACATTATATTTAATGTGAAACTATTCTAATAGAATGCATTCACATTTAACTAGCTAATTTAAAATCTAGCAATTAATTTTTTTCTCACCCATTACTAATTAAAAGTAAAATCTCACATATTATTCCCTTTGCTGCATTTTTCTCCCAGACATCAGTCTCAGCACAAACAGTTTCTTATCCTGAAGCAGGATCTAGTTACCTTCGTGAGACATTTGGCTCAAACATCAGGTTTGCCTAGGTTGCCCCAATCCCTGTTGTATTTTGCCTCATTCACACCAGGTACAGATGTTGTGTACCTGTTTCAACAATCCGGCTAGCAACTGTTGTGGGGGTGAAAGCCCAACAACAAGAACGCTACCAGCACACTGCAAAAGCACAAGTTCTTTTGATCTGCTTAACTAAGGAAAGCTACATGAAGGGGTTGACAACCTTACTTTAATTCAGCATGCAAATATCATTCACTTAGTTCAGGGGGAAAAGGCAGCACCCTGAACTTCAGAACAAAATACAAAGAAATCACAAACATCAACAGACATACCTTGTGTAATTCAAATCCCAATACATAGTTAACAGATTTTAACAAAGTATTGTTACAGTATTGTTAAAGTATTGTTATTGTATTTAACAAAGTATCCCTTAGCTAGAGTCTCAGCCCTTCCACAAATGGCTCTGTCCTCTTTTCTTATAGGGCTTCAGACATCATCAAACGTCATCTGAATGACCAGAACTTAGGCTGCTATGATTGGCTCTTGAGTTAGCCCCTCCCCTTAGGACCCTGAGCTGTTCACATCCACATAGATTAGGTTAACACCTAATAGGGCATGGTTCTGGAGTTAACACCTCCCCTTAGCCAGCCCCACCTTGGGCCCCATCCCACCCCAGTCACCAATCCACACCCACATAGGTTCCACAAATAATAGGCGTTTGGGCCTGGGGCTTACCACCTAGTAAGGCTCAATGAAATACACTGAATTACTCAAAGGAGACAAAGGCCAACTAAGTGCTAAGAGCCCATTTTGTTTACCAACACACTACCCAAGGAATATTGCCTTCTTGTTCACATATTGGCAAAGCAACCCAATTGTTCCCCCATTTCCTCTCCCTATGCAACTGAGTGAACTTTTTCAATCTTAGTCATCTGAGCTAGTTGCCAATTAAAGTAGGAATTATGTATTCAAGAGTTTCTAATACATGTATACCATTACCATCTATCTAAATTAGCTGAAAGTAGAGGAGATAGAATAGGGTCATTCTATCAGGGACTAGAGAAGGAAAATCTATTTCCAAGAAGTTTACACATTGTAATCATTACATTTAGGTATAAGTAGGGGTGTTGCAAGGCTCAAGCAAAATAGTGCATAAAGGTCCCTGATGAGGATGATGATGATGATGATGATGATAATGATAGCCTACAGTCAATAGACCTCCAATCAGTTGCCATTTCCTGAATCTTCTATTACTGAGGTCAAGCAATATGTTTATGGAGCAATACAGGTAAATGTTTAATAGCCTGTCCTCCGAATAGTTGTTTCAACAATCCAGCTAGCAGCTGCCATGGGGGTGTAAAACCAACAGCAACCAGCACACAGAATGCTGCAAGCCCAGGGTCTTTTGATCTGCTTTACTAAGGAAAGCAACGGCAAGGGGTTAACAATCTTACTTTAATCCAGCATACAAATATCATTCACTTAGTTCAGGAGAAAAAGGCAGCACCTTGAACTTCAGAGCAAATACAAACAAATTACAAACATCAACAGACAGACCTTGTCTGATTCAAATCTTAATGCATAGTGACCTGAGTTTAACAAAGTCATAACATGTGGATTTACAAGCTGGAGAACACAACTACAGCAGCCCAGAGTTTCCACATCAGCACACTGCCAAGAGTGAGAGCCCTAAGCAAATAGCTCTGTCTTCCTTTTTATGCGCTCTTTAGCTGTCATCAAATGTCATCTGAGCGACCAGGACTAAAGATTGAAAATTTTATCCAAATAGTTGACTCTCCCCAAAATGAACAGAACAAATTCAGGAATACAATAGGAAATAATTAAGCAAATTCAAAATACAATAATCAAAAGAATGTATGAAGAATCTATTACCAAAAAAAAAAACAACTGTAGAATGCAACTCAAGGAGATGTCATTTGAAAATCCCTGGATTCCCTGAAAAAAAAAAATAACAAACCTTGTGGAGTAGGGGTAAGGGATGAATTGATTTTTTCATTTATTACAACAGGAAAAGGAAGTGAAAATAGAACAAATCATTCATTCAGCTACTAAAAGAAATCATCAAAATGAAACAACCAGGAATATCAAAGTTGAAATCCTGAGTTTCTAGGATAAAGAAAGAAATACTGAAAATACCTGGAAAGAGATTTTGAATGCCAAGGAAGCACATTCACCAGCATACAAGATTATGTTGTACCTAGTTAAAAGGAAAAGAAATCTTGGAATATAAAGGCAAAAGATAAATAAATACATCTGAGAATAACTTATGCTACAAGATAGTATGATCTTACAGCAGAAAATGTTTATGTAAGTACAGGTAAATTTATGTTACATGTATGTTCACATGCATTTACATGTACATATATATACATATATACACATGCATGAACCTTTACTAAAATATAGCCCTTGAAAGTATTCTTGTTGACTGGAGATAGATGGAAAATTTGGAGGCAAAATAGAATAGGAGAAACCTTAAAGTCTGAGCATTTGGAAGAACAAATAATGCTCATATGCTTATTAATTTAGTTGATGGACCTTCAGAATTGCCCTATGTTCAAGAGTCTTAGAAAGAGTTAAGAAAAAAATCAATATAGGACCTGACTATGGTTTAATTCTATTTTATTTATTTTAAGAAAATAAAAGATATGAGAATAGGAATATATTAGATAAGAAATAAATAAGAAAGGCAAAAATATATAAGTGAAAACCTTACTATTTCTCACATGGTAATTTGGGAGTACAAGAATAAGGCCATACAAACATGGAGGCAGGGGTGGCAGAAGTGACCATCTAATGAGCCTCACTTTTATCTGGAAAAGGCAAAGGAGGTTTGAAGACACAGAGACTTTCTTTGTTATAGAAATCTGCAGTATTCAACAGAGAAATAGAGATAGAAGGAACAGAGGGACTTTGAGAGGTACAGTAGATACAGTGATAGATATGGCATAAGCAAAACTAACCAGCTATAAATAGTGGATCACAAAGAGGAGATTAAAAAGGAAAGTAAGAGAATATAGGAACCAATGGTTAGGGTCTGGGCCAGGTGAAGGTAGAAGAGAAGTGGCATCAGACTAATTCAATGATAGATTACTACTGTCTATCTCATTGCTTCTTTATTTTTTTTTTATCTGTAAAAAAGAAACCAGAGATAAATGGATGAAATACTGTAAGAAGATATTATGGAAGGAAAACCACAATTAACAAGCATGAATATGTATATGAATGGGATGAACTCAGCCATAAATCAGAGAAAGGATCATAATGGATTAGAAAGCAGAATTCATACATGTAGAGTTTACAAGCGTTTACAAGTATTTGAAACATTTAAGATACCATGAAGCATTAAAATGAGAGACTGGAACACAACTTATTATTCCTCAAGTGATTTTCTTTTTTAATGGATTCACCATTATGATACAGGGAAAGGAAACATAGTTAAAAAAGAGATAATGAAGGGGTGAAACTGCATAATCTTTCAAAACATCATAGATAGTGAAGTTATATCAATACTCAGTGCATTGAGTGGGATAGCATCTAAATACTTAAAGGAAAAGCTGTTCAGTCTACAGGGAGAAATAGACTGACAAATTATAATACCTTGGGGCAGCAATGTGGCAGTTTCAGCTGTAGACAAATCTAACCAAAAAAGATAAACAAGAGGTAAGAACATAAAAATTATTTTATAAAACCGTTAGATACGTGCTCTGATGAGTACTGAGTGAGAGATAAAAGGAGTATACATGTTTATTTTCTGTACATGCCACATTTTTGAAAAAAAAATGGACATATTCTGGGGCCTTAAAAATCAAATATATTTAAGAAGAAATTTTCCTCTCTCTTTCCCATCCTGTTAAAGATATTTGGATTACATTAGCAAGATAGCAGAAAAACTTTCTCTTTCCAGCTTTTGTTAATTGCGTTCCACACCAGGCCCAGAACTCAGTCATTCCTATATTTAAAGTCATGGTCCAGAAATTGAATTCCATTTTGAAACCATCTTCAAAGACAGTTGTTAATTTCCCAAATTAATTAAAATGTCTCTTTTTATGTACGCATTACTTTCAATACCTAGCAGCAAAAACCAAACAACCAACAAACAAACAAACTCTCTGTCCCTATGGCCCTCAGGTTCTCAGCTAAGACTTTATATTTTTCAGCAGTACTTTCTTGGCAGTATCGGTTGTCCTCATGTGAATCAATAGCAAAGTGTGTTAGTCATTTGTTTTGACAAGTTTTGTGGTGTTTTCTGTTATGTATTCCATACGTGCCTGACGAAGACAGCTTTCTATTGTTATCGTAAGTTTGAGAAATAGTTACCTCACTACTCCTAAGGAGGATATTACCAATCGCTGCCATTTTTTCTTCATTATTTTTTTCTGACTCTTATTGGATGACCTCTCACCTCATGTTTTTTGTGGCTCCATTTTGTCATTACTTGTTAGACAAGTGGCTGATTTTTCTTAATAGCATACAAATCCTGCTTCATCATGAATACTTTTTTTTTTTAATTCTGAGTGTATAGATACATTTTTCCCTTTACTTTCCCCTTTTGTGTAACATAATTCCACTGTACAGCCTCATGGATATTGTGTCGTTGTGACATTTCACATGCTTTCCTTCCCTTAGCCCTGTTTCTTGGTTTGTGTGTGTGTATGTGTATGTGCATGCATGTATATGAGAAATGCATGTATGAACAATCTGATGCCCTTGATAACCTGGAGCATGGAGAAGCATTTCTTAAACCCCTGGCCTGGCAGGGAAAGCAGTCTATACTTAGAACATAGACAACATTCATTTGGCTTTATCTGAAATACACATATCATAAGCAATGCCTACCTCCTATACTGTTTCAGATTCTCAAATTTAGTTTTGTTTTTTTTTTTAACTGCTTGTTGATACTTACATCTTACCAGCAGGGAAGACCACTAAATTTTTTACAGACTTTTATCTTAGCAACTCGACTGGCATACTAAAATTCTTTTCATTTTTCTCACTAACCCCTTATAGGTTTCACCAGTTTGCTTTATTTACCTTTTCTTATTTGCCTTGTCAAATACCTATTCCTTAAGCTCTCTTTTTAGATATTTATTTCTCCATCCATTTCATCCTTCCATGAGACTTTCTTGAGCCCAAGTTTGTCCTTTTCATTTTTTCCTTATATTCTCGCAAATTTCTTCCTCCTCAAATTCAATCTCTAGTTTTCTTTACAAGTGTAAATCATTTAAAAATCACTTTCACAAGTTCCTTCTCTTTCTTATTAAGTGCAAGACTTTATCTCTTTTCATGCTTCTTATCCTATAGTTTTCTCATACAGAAGCCAAAAGTGGAAGCCAAGCTTCAACATTATTTTTCTTCATGTTTTTCTGAATTTTTTTTTCCAATTTCCTCTTCCCCAAATCCAATCTCCATCCTTCACCAGTTCACAGACCTCCATATTATGTTCATAATTTCCTTTTTCTCCCTATACAACTCAAGTCCTCTCTTCTCCCATTCCATCTCGTACAATCTTTTCTCACAGAAAATACACTTGAAAAGAGAATAAATGGCCAAGCCAGGATTCAAGCTGAGGTTCTCTGATTACAAATCCAGAACACATTCCCTGTACTACACTGCCAACTAACTATGTATTTACAGATGCAGTTTAGATCTGAATTGTTTTAGAGAACTCCCAAACTGAGACCTCCCTGTACTAATTAAATCACAGATCTTGAAGCCAATCCCCTCCAAAAAAAACTAACTTAAAAACAATTGAAAATGGCCCCCAAACCTATATTTTTGTTATTCATTTTGGGAGAGAAGGCAGATGATAGAAGGAAAATTGCCTCCAGATTTGCTTTCCTCTCTAACATCTTTGGTGAAGGGAGGCACTGGATGAAGTCTGACTGGCGTCCAGAGATATAGGGAAGAGAGAATATGTAAAACTAAGTGAGAGATGCTAATATATTACATATTCATAATGCTTATATCAACATTGTGGAGCAATGGAAGACTATTCAGCTGAAAGAGCATATTCAAATGAAAAGGAATAAAAAAAATGGAAAGAGGAACATAAACAGTATTTTTTGAAAAAACATATATTGAAAGTCAAAATTATTAACTTACAAACAGAATAATCTAGGTAAGATACATTAGTGATTAATTGATCAAAGGCATATTATTCCTTTTATATTTCTCACACATTTTTATAACACCACTCATGTTGTTGGGAAATTTCAAAATCAGTCTCATTATCAGCACAGGAAATTCATAGGTGAGTTTACAATAATGTTGCTATAAATAGCGATTTATCCAAGTCTACATTAGCTACGGGAAAAGGCTTCTGAGTGCTGGCAATTGAGTGTTACAATCCTTTCAGAATCCCCTCTCTTGACATGATTGAATACTTTGTCTTTAATTTACCTCTACAAGCACAAGTAGGCCTAGTGATTATTCCACACCCCACTGTTGACCTTTTTCAAATGTGGCTTTTCAATCCTATCGACCTTTGTAGGCTTGGGCACTCAGAGTAGAGACAAGTAAATGTGATTCTCTGTTAAAAGTAGGGTTATATTTTGAGCTAACTCCATTTTGACTTTTTTTTCACTTAAATGATTGATATTGAAGGCTGAAATACCAGGATAAAATAAACCATTTCTGCCCAGCTCCATCCACTTATAAAAATGGAAACAATTAAGGTGAAGCCAACAATAATCTATCAATCAATAATATTAATTGAGCAGTCAGCTGGGTGCTAAGTACTGTGCCAATTGATATTGGTTAATACCAAGATTTAAGACAATCTTTACCCATCAGGAATTTAAATTCTAATTGGGCTGATTGGGAAGATATAGACAAAAAGTAAAAATGGGAACATTAATTGAGGGCTACACAGGGGAAGTCACTGTGGACTAAATGCTCAGAAAAAAGCCTTATGAAAAAGGGAAGACTTGACTTAAGTTTTGTCAACTCAGCAGGACTCAGAGAAGTGGAAAGAATTAAATTAACTTTTAAAAAGCATTTATTAAGTGCTTACTATGTACCAGTCACTGTGATAGGCATTGAAGATATAAAGGCAAAAATGTAAAAGTCCTTGCCCTCAAGGTACAGGGAAAATTCAACTGGTAGGAAGCTGGAAAAGGGAGCATACACCATCCTGAGGGATCATTCTAACTGATCTTTCCCCTTTCCCTCAAGCCTACATTTAATGACATATATACAGATTTCTGGATCATAAATTTAGAGTTGGAAGGGACATTATAAGTTGTTGAGCATAATTTTCTGGGGATCACATAGCTAGTAAGTACCTGAGTTGAGATTTGAACCCAGGTCTTTCTGGTTACAGGGTCAGGCTCTATCCACGACAGCATGCTAAATACAAAATATGAAAAGGTAATGAAAATGGGAGGGTCTTCAAAGAAGGCCCAGCCTAAGCTGAAAGATGAAGGCAGGGAAGCTAATGACATTTCAAGCAGTAGCTCAGGATATTTCAAAAAGCAAAAGCTATGAATTAAATAGCATAACATTTTCACCTTCCAGAAGATATGAATTGAATCAAGTCATGTGTACATATAGGTATGTGCATACCATCTCTATATGAAAAGGTAGATTGGGAGCAGCTTTCCTTTATAACAGATGGAACGGGCCCCATGTGTTCTAATGGGACTTAATTAAAGAAAGCTTATGTGGAGGAAGAAGTAAGTAAATAAATGTTGGATTTCCCAAAGGAAAGCTGAGAAGCAGGCAAGGTAGGGGACAGCTAACCAAAACAGTTCTTACCCAGAAGTGGAATAAGATTAAAGGGCTCCCAAACAAGAAGAGGTGAGACATATGAACTGAAAATTATGCTGAAACTATCTGAATATTGTGAATACTTTAAGATATCACATAGGAGATCACGATGTCCTTGGAATCAGATTTTGAAAACCTGAATTTAATTTCCAGTTCTGCCACTTATTAATTATAAAACTCTTTTTTAGAAAATTACTAAATTGTTCTGAACCTCCATTTCCTCATGTGTAAAACAGAGTTTAACAATATATGTTACCTGTTACCCAGGACCTCTGTGGAGACTCTAGGCTAACCTACACTTGAGTCTGATCCTAAAGCTAACATTACTGTTAGGGAATAAGGGTTGTTCACTTTCTCATTTTGGCTTTTGCCTCAAACTTTGCAATTTTTCCCTAGGGAAATTGGTTCTAAATTTCCTCAAATGTGGCTAACATGGTTCTCAACTTCTCATAGATATGTGATAATAGTCCAAATTAGATAGAAATATCCAATATGTGTATCATGCATGGTACAAGGCTCCACAGAAAAGGGATCAAATGCAAATGACTCAAAGGGGACCACGAATGTGTAGTGTAACATATCTATAGGTGGACGCAGGTTTAACAACCATCTCTCTCTCTCCAAAAAGAATGTACAATACAATTTTGAGTTTAATCTATGTTATTAACATTATTGCCTTTGCTTACTTAAGTCTACACAATCAAGACAAAAATTTTTGATTTAGAACTTTTTTCTGATTTCTGAAGTATGAATAGCTGAGGATATACCCTTAAAATTTAACAATAAGCTATCATGGGCCAGTTTGATTTGGCTCCAACAGACTTCTGACTGGTCAGGTCCTTAGAGAGTGAGTCCTTTCACAGATGTGAAAACTGATTCACAAAGAGTTTCCCCAAGACTTTCCCAGATGACACAGCCAGTAAGTGTCTGAGGCAAAATGTGAACGCTGAATCCAAATGGATCATCCTCTCCACTGTACCGGGCTCCTTTAAATAATACAATAGGCTCTCCCTCAGAAGGTAGGTGCTTTATTGAATATTTCATAAATACTTCACATTTGCTTTATTATCCAAGCAACTCAGAGCACCTGCAGTGCTGATAGAGTTCAGATTTTTTGTCCTTTCTCCCACCCCCAGGGCATTGCTTTAATCTTTCAGTTGTAGAGCCATATTATCTTGAGCATCATCTTCCACCTCTGAGAACTATACCATTTCAGACATCTTCTCCCTAAGTAAGTTCAGTATTCTATATGAACCCAGTCTTCAAACTGAGGAACTCTAAATCTCTTGAGAACTGTTGGACTTGCAGGCAATATTCAGTTTCAGACACTCTGTGCTCTTGCCTGTGTTCTAGAAGGGAAGCTAAAAGACAGAAGATGTCCAGGAACCCGAGGTCTAGGTGCAAAATATGACAAAACAAACTCCTCTTCTTATGATAAAGAGGGAGCACCTGAGGTGGTACCAGAAGCCCTGAAGTTCTGAGGATGTGTTGTCCCTCTGAGAGAATTTATTATTTCCCCCTCATATTAATAATCAATTATTGAATTAAGACCAATATTTTTTTCAGAAGCTTTTAGGTTCTTTGGTTTCTGAAGGACATTGCTGATAATGACATTGGATTAACTAATCTCCTTAATCTTGTTCAGAACTCATCCTCTAGGGGAATCTCATTGTGTCCTACTCTGGTTTGGGTAGGGAAAAATTCTTTGATTGGATTTCCCGGTGCTAGGGGAAGAGGCAGGAGGGGTGGAAGTAAATGACACAATGACATAATCAAAGTCATTTCCACACACCTACCCTAGCCCTTCCTCATAATAGGCCCACCTCTCATTGAAATATTCATTCTTCTCATTAATTGTTAACCAATCAGAGTTGATTGCTCTTCCAAGAACATATAAGTCAAGAAGTGGCCCTCATTCCTCTTTCAACACTGAGAGGACAATGAGCTCTTTTTGTTAACCACATGCTAACTGTGGTTGACAGAACTGATTATAATTTACCCCAAACTCTGAGTCTCAGAATTTTTTTTTTCACCACCACAGTTTCTTGTATTTATGTTCTCACCATCTATATTCCTTAGGTGTTTATTTCCTATGTGTTATGCATTATTCCTACTGATAGTATATGTATTTGTGGAAAAGTGTGTCACAGATTTTTATTTTCCTTCTTTTGGCAGGGGAGCAGTTTGCAGGCATCAAGAGTAATGCTATCTTGCTACTGTTCTTGTTTTTCTTTAAACAATTTTTCTCTGAATGAGCTGCGTCCTCTGGTTCCCTAGTAAAAGTAGTCTGTGGTAACTCATGAGTTATGCTTTGGAGTGCATATATTCCTACAGAGTAACTATAACCTGAGATGACTTTTCTGAAGGGCCCATCTCTGAGAGCAGATGTCTTGCATGCTGCATTATTATTATATCTGTCAATTGAATTTATACTTGGATGTCATATATTGTCTTGGTTCACTCCTAAAATTTAAGAACTAATCTAATTAGACAGTTTGTGGTTTCAAAGACCTAATAGAAATCAGTTCCATTTTGGTGTCATCTTAAGAATTCAAATCTACTTTGAGATATTTGCATATCACATGAGATGGTCTCAGCTGCCATCAAGCACCTTCATCCAAAATGTTGGGGACTAATGCTAGAAAGGTTGGGCATTTGGAAAGAACTGAGACCTAAAACAAAATTTTAATGGCATCTCTACATTGAAATAAGAAAATTTCAGTCTAGTTCTGTACCGTGTCTCAAAAAGGAACTGTGCTCCTAACAGACTAGGTGCAGTTTGGGGAGAAAGCATTGCTAAATCTGTGTCATTTCTATCTCTATTTCTATATCTTTATGAATATATCATCTATAGATATTTATGCATATATCTATGCTTATAGATGTACACATAGATCTGTGTATATAAATATTTCAGCTTTTTTTCAATAGATAGATAGATGTTAAAACAACTGGCTCCTTTATGCCATGGTTGGAAAGCTATCTGATCTGGTGTCATCTCCATGAAAAATTGCACTTTCCACTTCCTTTGGGAGTAAGAAGAAGACCATGGCCACTCATTTTTATCTTTCACTTTCCCATGTCCAAGAAGGATGTCAGTCTGGAATTATATCTATCTCTCACAAACATTTGTTGTATGTGGGTATAATGCTCTCTTTTGGGGACCATAAGAAATGATATTTTCCCTAATTTCTGTAAAAGGGAAGATTACAAAGTAGTTCACTCTGACCTAGTTTAACTACCCGCCACAAAACTATGGCTACACATAAAATGATCTTGGATATATAATGAACTGATTTATTTGAATGAATTGTAATAATAATAATAATATAATTTATGTAGCATTTTAAAGTTTGCAGAGAACTCTATAAATATTATCTCTTTTTATCTACATCACAACCTTGGGAGGAAGGTGTTATTATTATCTCCTTTTTTTCAGATGAGGAAAATGAGGCAGACAGTTAAGTGACTTACACAGGGTCACATAGCCAGTAAGTACCTGAGATGGATTTGAATTCATATCTCTGGGATTACAAGAGCTAAGAATGAAAGCACAATTTTTTGAGTAGAAATTTCCCCTCCTGCCTTTCTGTACTAGTTCTGCCACACTTCATCCGAACTTTGAGATGTGCTTCTTTTTCTCCTTCCTATCCTTTTCCAAAGCCTCTTTCCCAGTCACAGCTTTGGAATTCAGCAGACACAGGATGTCAGAAGTCATGTCTCCCTCTGCAGAAATAGCAGGTTTGTTGAAGGAATTGCCTTGAGCCTTCCTTTGTCAGGGACTTTATCAGCTTTTATCAAGACCTGAAAAGTTCAGAACACTTGAATAAGGATAAATAGTAGCAGCACTAATTTTCTTCCTTTCTTCTTTCTTTCTTCATTTCTTTCTTTCTTCATTTCTTTTTCTTTCTTTCTTTCCTTTCTTTCCTTTCTTTCTTTCTCTCTCCCTCCCTTCTTCCTTCCCTCCCTCTCTCTCTCTCTCTCTCTCTCTCCCTTTTAAAATAAAACCAAATGTGATTGAACTACTATCACATGTGATATCTTCCAGGAAATTTCCCTCTTGTACATAGTTTTCAAGATGTAGGAGAGAAATAACTGCTACTTTTGCAACCACACTTAGGTAAATTCATTTGAATGTCTCTGTGTGCTTTGGTGCTTTCTACTAATCTCTCATAAAATAAATAGATTAAAAATTCATTTTATTATATCTAAAATATTATGATACTCTTTGAGTATCATAGGCAAAAAAATTTGCCTATTGTTGTCTTTTCCAGATTTTATATATAATACATATATATTGAATATATATATATATAGTCAATATTCCTTTGCAAAATTGCACCATCGAATGAGAGAAGAACCTGAAATAGTCCTTCAATTCAATTCAGCAAATACTTATTCTGTACTTACTATGTGCAAAGCACCTTGATATAGCTAGAAATGTAAAAGACAAAAAAATAAGTTGTTTCTGACCTCAAAAAGTTTACATTGTTATGGAGAGAAACAAAATGAACATACATATAGGCAAATACACAATGTAAATAAAATAACTATTTGGGAGAGTTTGAAGTGAGACCACTAACAAGTGGAGCAATCAGGAAAGGCTGCTTTGTAGAAGGAAAAACCTGAATCGAATTCTGAAGAGCAGTAAAAATTGTAGGAAGCAGAAGAGTGAATAGGAAGAACATACTAAGCATAGGAAACAGACCAAAAGAGTATAGAGGTGAGAAACATAAAATTCTGTGTGGTGAACAGCAAGTGAATTTTTTAAATGCCTTTATTTTGGGGGGCGGGGGTGGTAGGAGTTTGATACCTCTGATTTCATGGATGGAGAAATTTAGGATGCAGATTCAGGTTGAATGAAACTTCGAGGTATTTGAGAGACAGTAGTGCAAAATAAGCCTGGAGGAAGACGATAAAGTGTTTTAAGTGACAAGTACAGGAATTAGGATTTCCGTGTTGGTGCTCCCTCCACCACCGTACATCTCAGTATCTCTATATCTAATCATTAATCAAAAAGCATTTATTATTCACCTATTATACCTGAGGTACTAGAGCTTGGGATAAAATGAGAAATATTAAATAGTGCCTAGCCTTAAGAATTTTAAATAAATGTGTATAATTAGTAAGCAATATTGGTGAGTTGCTCTGATTTCCAAATCAATGTTTGGCAGCCTGTCTTCTGCAGGTAAGCCCCTCAAAATTGGTCAGCTAGTCATCAGAAAACAGCACATCTGGCCCATAGTCTGAGTGCCTCTAGCTTGGTAGATTTGCTGGTAGATTTGCTTCACGGACATAGGGTTACTCTCATATCACTATTGGGCACCAGAGTAGGCCTTTAGTGGGTTTATAATATTAAAAATAAAGAAACAAACTAAACAGCCTCCTGTTCTGAGACTCATACCTTGCTTTAGTGACTATGAGTCTCCAACTAAATTCTGAGCTTACTTTTCTTATAAGTGGCTGAATCTCTTGAAATTTACCTTTACCCTGCTCTTATTCCTTGAAATACTTGTTTATTCTGACATTGACCCTAAGTATCATGGAGAAATGATTCCTCATCCCTTTTTTGCAATAGCTTTTTGCAAAAAAGAACATCATCATCTTTGTGGTAGCCCATTTCCATTGACTTCAGCATTTCTGCTTGCTCTTCCCCAAGTATGAATAGAAGTAGGCAGAAAACTCAGGTTCCTTTCAACTATCTCAGAGCTTTCTGAAGCTGATTCAATATCTATGCTGACTTGTTTGACTAATACAATCAAGAATCTTTGATGACCTTCTTAGGTCATGAGAAGGCCTAGGTCATATGGGTTTGAGTAGCATGGTTGTGATATCCTCTGACCCTGAAGAAGTGTATACGTACTTTGAGGTTAGCACTTTGCTTGGCCTCACCCATTGGAAGAGTGTTCCTGTGATTTCACCAGACAAGACTCTGGGTAGCCATTAAGGAGCGCCCCCACTTTGAAAACCCATATGTTGGTACTATTCTCTCTGGTAACTGTGTATGTATTGCTATGGTCAGACAGATAGAAGCCTGTCTGTTGATTTGTGTTATTTTGCTCTGTTTATAATTTCTGCTTGTAATTTCTGTTTGTATTTGCTCTGAAGTTAAGGGTGCTGACTTTTCCCCTGAACTAAGTGAATGATATATGCATCTTTAATTAAAGTGAGATTGCAAACCCATTAAAGTTGCTTTACCTGTGTTAGCAGCCCTTCTATGTGCTGGTGTTATTGGCCTTATACAGCCACAGTAGCTGCAAGTAGCATTGTTGTTACACAAGGGTGACCGAATCAATATGTGTCAGAGACAAGAATTGAACCCAGGTCCTTTTCATGTGTAGGCCTGCTCACTACCTATTTTACAAATCTTCATTCTCATTTAGAATCAAAGTAAAAAATGAGCTATGTTTTCCTTTTCTTACTATTTTCTTTATATATTAAAGCTCCCTGCCTGCCAAATAACAATTGTTACAGTTTCTGATTCGGTTCATGGCTCTTATGTGCAATAACTAAGATCTAATACAGGTATAAATTATGTATGGGTATATATGTGTAATGTGTGTGTGTGTGTGTGTGTGTGTGTGTGTGTGTGTATGTGCGTGTGTAGGCAACTAAGTGGCACAGTGGATAGAGTGTTGGGCCTGGAGTCAGGAAGGCCTGAGTTCAAAGCCAACCTCAGATACTATCTTTTGACCCTGGGCAAGTCACTTAACTGCTGTTCACCTCAGGTTCCTCAACTCTAAACAGGGGATAATAACAATATCTACCGTGGAGTGTTGTAGTGAGGATAATGAAATGTTTGTAAAGCACTTAGCGCAGTATCTAACTGCTTATTCCCTTCCCCTTTCCATAGACACATATAATATAAACATATATTTGTCTATACACATAGACATCTGGCAACTACGTGGCACAATGGATAGAGTGCGGTCCTACAATTATAAAGACTCCTATTCCTGAATTCAAATCCAAGCTTAGCCACTTACTACCTGTGTGATCCTGTTAACCCTCTTTGCCTCAGTTTCCTCATCTGTAAAATGAACTGGAGAAGGAAATGGCAAACTACTCCAGTGTCTTTACCAGGAAAACCTCAAATGGGGTCACAAAAATTGGTTGTGACTGAAACTGAATAACAAACATATACATATCTATCTATCCAATTATACTAATTGAAAATACGTTTTTCTGTTGCTACTTAGGGAAGAAACATTTTACAGAAATGTCTTTCATTTTATTTTTCAGAAAACTCTGATCCATATTTATGACTTGTATTAAAAAAGTGCGCTTAACTAGGAAATCACACCTAGAAAAAGGCTTCATGAGTATTTTAAAACCAATAGAAATAGCAAAGATACCCCAGTGGAATACATTCATAAAATCCCTTTGAAAATGCAATCAACAAAAGGCAATTTTCTTATCTTACTTTAAGCCAAAGAGAACACTTGTTTCCAATGTCTAGCACATAGTAGGTACTATAGAAATGCTTATTGCCTTCTCTTCCCCCTCTGAATGTTATATCTAATTTTAAAAGTGAAATTAAAGCTACTCAGCATATCAGAGAGAATTTTTAATTGACTGTTTTTTGTTACTTTTAAAGTCATGTGCAACATTGATAATAATTTAGTTTAAGAGGAATAATTATAGATGGAGGATTTTGCAGAGATTTGCATTTTGTCAGTCTTTTGTTAAAAAACAGGAATCATTTTGATATTACTCTCATTGTCTCCTGGACTCTATTTAGCTATTTTGTCAACACTGAATCAATATTAATTAGAGGAACATAAATTTGTTTTGCTGATGCAGTGGTACACTAAATGCTATTGACCAATTTGCTTTCAGCAAGGCTTCCTTGATGGTATGTTTCGAAACGAGTCACAGAATATAAATAAAACATATTGACATTTTAAAGCTCTTTTAGTAAATGATGGGAGAATTTTGGAAATGTAATCCTTTTTATTTTGTTTGGTCAGAACATTCATTCATTTTAGTACAGATATAAATGGACTAGTGATCAGATTTGTTTACGGCTTGAAGTAGAAAGGTGTAGATAACAGTTGAAGGACATACTTGGGAACCAGAAAGATCTCCACAGGCCAGGATTTGGTCAAATTGAAAATGACATTTTGGGGATAATTTAAAAATCTTCCACTAGGGTAAAAGCAATGAATGGCAGCAATCGGAATTATATGAAGGAGAAAAGCCAGACAATAATTAATGTAGAAAAGAAATTCTTAAGGATTTTAGTAAAGCTCATCATATTACTGTAGCAACCAAAAAACTTCACGTGACACTAATCTAAATTAAATGTGTGTAACTCTTTGCAAAAGGTCATGATACAAAGAACCCAGATGTATTTAAGGGTAATTTCTTAATGGCTTTTATATACCGATGCAGGAAAATTGGGGAAATATGTGCATATCCAATATGTGGAGGCTCTCCACTTTTAAGCACATACTTCACCATGTCTATGTCAAAAATTATATATATATATACATATATATATATATACTTGCACATGTGTGTACAATATATAGACATACATTACACATATTTGTATACCAACATATATGCACATACATATACGTATTTATTTATTTAAAGAGGAACACAAAATGTAGCCCCTCGATTGAGGAATTAATAGTCCCAAAAAAGGAGATGAACATCAAGAGTAATTTACAATTTCATCAGAGATCTTATCTAGCAATAACTCTTCAGGCCTGTGTTAATAAAATTCTCTTAGCTTGGTAAAGTGGGTAGTGATGTCTTTCTTTTAAGTTATTATATATGTTTGTAAAATTAATAAAACATATTTACAATAAGTTTCAATGCAGACCTCCCATCATTGGCAGTTGGCTTTTCTCCATTTTGTCGAGTTCCCCTTTCTCATTATTTCAAGATACCCTGGGCCCTGGGAAATAAGTTGAAATAAAGGTGTTTGGCCTCATTGATGCTCCTGTGACCTCACTGGCAGATGTACTAGAGGTAGTTGCTTATCACTGGTGGAAGGATTTTAAAAAGGGAACCAAATCTGAGTATGGAGAAACAATGCTTCTTTCTAAATGCAAAATCAACTGCCCCATTCACCATGCTATCTTTTCCAGGTATGGTTCATATGAGACCCTACTTTAATCTACTCCCAAAGGAAATACTTCTTTTAGTAATCAATGCTCTTTCAAGAAACTTTAAAATGTCCTTTGTACTAAACAGATTGTTACTACCAGCAAAGTTCCCAAAGCCAAAATAGTTGAAAATAAGGCTTTAATTATCTTCTTTGGAAAATTCGTAAGCAAAAGGACCAAAAGGTAAATTCCAAAAAGACGAGGTATAAAGTGACATTTTCAGTGAAATGCACATTTTTTAAAAAAGTATTTCCTCCATGCATAGACCAAACCCATTTGTGTTGGTAAGCAAAATGGGCTCTTAGCACTTAGTAATTCAATGTATTTCATTGAGCCTTACCAGGTGCTAAGCCCCAGATCCAAACCCCTATTAGGTGTGGAACCTATGTGGGTGTGGATTGGTGACTGAGGTGGGGCCCAAGGTGGGGCTGGCCAAGGGTTGGTGCTAACTCCAGAGCCATGCCTGTCTTGAGTCTTACTAAGTGCTAAGCCCCAGGCTCTAACCCCTGTTAGGTGTTAACCTAACCTATGTGGATGTGAACCTCCCAGGGTCCTAAGGGGAGGGGCTAAATCAAGAGCCAATCATAGCAGCCTAAGTTCTGGTCATTCAGATGATGTTTGATGATGTCTGAAGCCCTATAAAAAGACAGGACAGAACCATTTGCAGAAGGGCTCTCTCTCTCATGGTGGCGCGGAGGTGGAGACTCCGGACAGCTGTAACTAGGAGCCCTCCAGCTTGTAACATGGATGCTGAGACTTTGTTAAACTTTGCTAACCGTGTATTGGGATTTGAATCAGACAAGGTCTGTCTGTTGATGTTTGTACTTTGTATTTGTTCTGAAGTTCAGCGTGCTGGCTTTTTACCCTGAACTAAGTGAATGATATTTGTATGCTGAATTAAAATAAGCTTGTCAAACCCCTTCACGTAGCTTTCCTTAGTTAAGCAGATCTAAAGAATCTGTGCTTTTAAGGTGTGCTTGTTGTTGGGGTTGTGTTGGTCTTACACCGCCAGAACAGCTGCTAGCCAGATTTTTGTGTATGACTCCTCACAAAATCCCATGGCTCTGAACAAACCCAGATTTGCTTCTGAATAAACACTTTTTAGTTAAACTGCAGGCTCAAATAGACGGAAGAGCTATAGTGTCATTTTAAATGGACAGATTGTGCAGTGAGGCTGGAGAGGAAATGACCTGAAAAGAAATAATTACTTTACCAACAGACTATAGGTTGTACACATTTAAATATTGATACATTTTATATGGAGAAAACTCCATTAAGATGGAGATTGAATGTCCATGAAGTGTAGTAAAAGTGACAATTGTAGGCAAATTCATTGTTATATAGATGCATGTAGTATATTTGGGATCTAATTTTAGCTGCATAATTGGCTTTCTTGAAAGAGTCAGTGGACCTCATTCTTCTTTCCACACAAATTACTGTGAATTTTATGTGGAAAATGAATAATGGAATTTTGCTTGGTATGTCTGTTTTGCTCTGGTAATTTGTGATCCATATCATAAATGGCAACCTTTCCAAAAACTTTATGTTGTATTAATTTTATTTTGAGGAGGAAAATATTCTAAACGAGAGGAGATTTTGAGATCTATCCGATGGGAATGAAATTGGTTAAGTGATTATGGTAATTTACCAATTTTGCTTTTTTGTTTTGCCCTATTGTATCTTGGTGGAGAATCAAAGTGAACCTCTCAGTGATGCCTTATTTCATCTCAAGAGAAAAAGCATGAATAGCATCATCTGTCTCTGGTTTCTTGATAATGAGTGAAATAAGAGAACAATTTCAGTGACCTGAAGCACATCATCATGAAAACCATCAATAAAATAAATGAAAAGTAATTCTTGATCTGAAAAGTATCTTGGCAAATGTATTGCCACACATCTACACTTAGCTACGTCTATTTTGTTTAAGGGCTTAGTGATTGCTGTAGTAGTAATACAGGGATCAGACTACATATGTATGTGCATATTATATGTCTGCATGTATTACATACATATTTAACACATGAACATATGTGTATATGCATATTAACAGAGCATTGTTTCCTAGGGCCATAACTTAGAGTGTCGCTATGTAATTGTTTAAATAGAAAAAAAAAAAGGGAAAGTGGAATCGTTTCTTCAAGTTTACCATATAGCATATATTCCCTGCAGGATGGTACATTATCTACGATATACATATATACATATCTGCATACATGTATATACATTCATATGTACACACAGTATATACAATGTATACTATATAATGCATTCTATATGTAAAACTATATATGGTTATATATTATATAATGTTTTACATACACATGTATCTATGTGAATATATACATATACGTAATACAATATATTGTATAGAATGCATAATATATAATAAATTATATAGCAAAACATGTTATAAATTATGTCATAATATATTATTCATATTGCACACATATATACACAGATATATTTCAAAATTATGTATAATCTGACAGGACTGCACGGTAATAATCTACTTCAATAATTTGTTGTTGTTGTTCATTTGTTTCAACTGTATCTGACTCTTCATGACCTCATTTGGGATTTTCTTGGCAGAGATACTGGAGTGGTTTGCCATTTCCTTTTCCAGCTCATTTTACAAATGAGGAAACTGAGGCAAGCAGGGTTAAGTGACTTGCCCAGAGTCATATAGCTAGTAAGTTTCTAAGGCCAGATTTGAATATGTACATATTTATCTTCCTGACTCCAGGCCTGGTACTCCACCTGCTGTGCCTCCTAACTGCCCTCCACTTCAAGAATACTATTCCAAAGAATTTTTCTGTTTAAACGATTACAGGATGGCATTATAACTGTAGACCCAAGGAAATGGTATTTTGCAAATTTGGTTAAGATAATAATCCTATTGGATGAGTTATTTCTTTGATTCTGGTCTTGTAAAAGCTGTTTTCCTTAATGAATGAATTGGATTCTATAATGCTCAAGATTTGAATAGGGAGAAGAGAGCTAGACTGAGCTTTAGCTGAACTCTACATTTCTCGTTTGCTGTCAAGTAGTAGCTAATCTGTGAGGGCCATTATAAAGCAAATATTTATTACATACTGACTATGTGCCCAACTTCCTTCACCAAAGTGCACTTCCAGAGCTTCGTTGTGAAGAGGAGGTAATTCAGATACTTGAGTGTTTTGCCAATGGAATGTACATCTGGTAGGTTTTTTTTTCCTGCCATACTAGAAAGTTTTCATTTACAGGCTGGATGGTTGCCTGAATTTCTGTGGTCCAAAGACTACCCTGGATAAGTTCAGAGTATCTTTGAATATTTTGGATGTATAATTTCTATGCATTAGATGCAAGGCTATACTGTTTTCCCTCTTAAGCCATAGAAAACTCCAGGAGACCATCTACTAAGATGTAGAAAGGTTGCAGTTTCCATCCCCGAAGGGGAAGTAGCAACACAGAAAAATCAATAAATCACTGATCCTTGAAATAGGAAAGTTTCTGCAGATTACCCTGCCAGGCACTATTGGATACATAATAAGTAAAACATCAGAAAAAGACATCATAATTACTGCTTTATATCTTCTTTTATTTTTTGCTTTTATATCACCCTCATTTCCAGAATATATCCTTCTCATACCTCCTACATGAAGAATATTTTAAAAGGAAAAGTGGTTGGGGAAGTTCCTAAAAATTAATGTACCAACCAAGTTAGAGAGTACATTCAGCATTCCATACCCATAACCTTCCCCCCATTTCTACAAAGATAAGAGGTATATTTTCTCATCTCTTTTTCTGGGCCAACCTTGATCATCATCATTACCATCATCGATCATCATCATATTAACATTTATATAGTGCTTACAATGTGCCAGGTACTGTGTAAGCCCTTTAAAATTATTATTTGATTTGGTCCTTAAAACAACCCTGGGAGATAGGTTCTATTGTTAACTCCATTTTACAGGTTAGGAAACTAAGCCAAGCAGCATGTTGTCTTTTTGTTCTTTCTACTTTTCATATTATAGTAATTGTGTGTGTTGTTTCTTTGTCTCTTAACTTTCTATATGTTCACCTCTATCTTCTCCTTATTCAAAACTTTCTTTATATTCCATTAGATACATGCTTCAAAATTTATTTAAATACTTTCCCACTTAATAGACATTGACCTCCCCGCCCCAGTTCTTTCCTACTACAAAAAGATGTTAATAGATATCTTCCTGTAATATGGAATCTTTCTATCTTTAACCCCTTGAGTTATATCCCTAGCAGTGTGTTTGTTAAGTGAAAGGATATGGACATTTTAGTTGCTTTCTTTACATAATTCCAAATTACTCTCCACATTAGTTGTACCAATTCACTAATGAACCAATGGATTTAAAAATAATATCAATCAATTAAAATACAGTGTTTAAGTAATCTTTCCTATGACTGCAAATAGTTTATTATTCTTTTAAATTATTCTTCATATATTTTGATCACTAATGCTAAATATTTCTTGTTCTTATGCATTTGTGTTATATCACTACAAATTTTGAATATCAGCAGTATCTTGTACAAAGCTTTTTTTTTTCCTTGTTCTTTCGTTTTGTTTTCCAATTGGATAATTTTCTTATTATCCTAGTTTTTTTTGTTTTTATTTTTGTTATTTGATTTTTGTTTTTGCTTGTTTGTTGTTTCTTGTTACAAAAGCTTTTTTAAGTTATGTAATCACAGTGACATGTTTTATCTTGGACAATCTTTTGATTAAGAATTTTCACAGTAGGCATAGCTGTGAAAGGTACCTTATCTACTTTTTTTCTGATTTAATAGTATGACCTTTAATATTCTTTTAGTTTGTCCATTTTGAGCTTGTTATTCTTTATAGTTTAAGAGATTAATCTAATTCTAATATCTGTCCAAATGCTTTCCAGATTTCTCACAAGTTCTTATAAAATAGAAAGTCCTGCATTGTTATGTATGTACTCTGGCTTATCGAATATCACATTCACTTATTTCTTATTTTTTCTCTTCTCATCTGTTCCACTAATTTATGGCTCCCACTTAGCACTATCAAATAGTTTGATTATTACTGCCTTATGGTATAATTTGGGGTCTGGAAGTGCTATTCCCCTTCCATTCCTATTTTCTCTCATCATTTCCCTCTATATCTTTTATTCCTCCAAAAGAATCTTGTCATGATTTTGTCTTGTTCAATAAAGGATGCCATTGGTACCTTGATTAGTATAGCACTGTCTATATATTAATTTAGTATCAACATATTTATCATGTTGGCACTGTATAATCATGAGAGATGAATATTCATGTAATTATTTATATTTTTTTCTCTAAATAGTGTTTTCTGGTTTTAGCTGTAGAATTATTGAATGTTCTTTAAGTTCATTTATTCAGATATTTAAACATTTTGTACTTATTGTGAATGGTTCTTACTTTTCTATTATTTTGTACTGTTTACTTGTTTGCTATGTAGCCAGGGTGTTGACTTTTGTGGGTTTCTTTTGTATCCTGACACTTTTCTGAAGCTTTTCTATTGCTTACTTTTTTTATTGTTTCAATTAGTTTCTTTGCTGATTCTTTGAGGTTTTCCAAATTAACTATATTTTCAGTAATTGTGATAGTTTTGCATCTCTTTGCTTATGTTTTTTATCTTTAATTGCTTTTGCTTATCATATGCTACATTTATAAAACTATACCAAATAGGTGGAGCCAAGATGGCGACTGGAAAGCAGTAACTGGCATGAGCTCCCCTCCAAGTCCCTCCAAAAACCTATGAAAAAATGGCTCTGAACCAATTCGAGAACTACAGAACCCAAAAAGGGGCAGAGGGAAGCAGGACTCCAGCCCAGGTCTGCCTGGATGGTCTCGGGGTAAGGTCTGTCCCAAACAGAACTCCCAGCCCCCAGCCGAGGGGAACGAGGGGAGCGGAGCTGAGCCAAGCAGAGCCAAGCAGAGCCCAGTGCGCGAGGCGGCACAGCGCGGCGCGGGGCAGCAGACCACGGCGCGGGGCAGCAGACCGCGGACCGACGAGACCTGGAGTGGAGCCGAGGGTGCCCGAGCTCACAGAATTACTGAGCTGTGGCATGTAC
>CM053626.1:264963279-264983909 GCA_028646595.1 Phalanger gymnotis | reverse complement strand
GTACTTTGAATAAAGTTCACAAAGTGTTACTTTTAAGCAGGCCTACACAACCTGCAACTGACCAAAGGATTTCCTCTACATGCAAAGGCTGTTTTCCTCTACGTTTTTTGAAGGCCACCTGAAAACTTTTGGCTTGTGGCAAGCTGCCTGAGTGCCATAAGTGACCCACTGGCTGCAGGTTGTACAGGCCTGTTTAAAGATTATGTATTTTTCTAAAGGAATATATAGTTGGACATCCTTGTACTTTATGAGGTCTACATTTCATAGAATCATACTTTACAGAATCATAGATCTGTTACCTCTTAAGGACCTCAGATGCCATCTAATCCAAGTCCTTCATTTTATAGATGAGGAAACTACAAAGTGGATTGACTTGTCCAAGTTCATGTGGCAAAAGGCAGAATTTGTACTCATGTCTTCAAACTCCAGAGTCACTTCTCCTTTCCTAATATCATACCATCATCATTATTTGCATCAAAAAAAATCAATTGTAGTAAAAAGAATCACTTCAATGTTGAATTGAATCATAAATGGCTATTCCTTGGATCTAGTAATTCTCATTCAACCAGTTCTAAATTAATAAAAATGTGCTCCCCTCCCTAACTCTCCATCTTATCTATAAGCACATCATGAGAGGGTCTGTGTTCACTAGCCATCCCTTTAGTAGTAACGGTAGAATTTTGCTATCACACTAAAATTAATCATCTAGTCATCTCCAGACACAACTCTTTCCTTTACTGAAAACCAGCAGATATTCATGTCTCTAAGCTTGCCATAATGCCCCTATTTTCTATGATAGTTCAAAGATCACTGTGATTAAGCACTCCAATCTATCTTTCGTGACACTCTGGGATACAGTTCATTTGGGTCTGGGGACTTGAACTCATTCACCAAGGCCAGCTAGGCACCCCTACCTAATCTCTTTACTTATCTTAAATTCTAATTATTTTCTGGTATCCTTTTTTAACTTTCCAGTTTAAAGCCACTCTCCTTTCAGAGAAAATTGAAAGGAAACAGTTAAGTATTTCAGCCTTTCTCCATTGTCTGCTATCTTTTTTTTCCTGATTATGCACATAATTATAGAATTTTAAATATGGAAGTCACTTCAGAGGCCATTTGGTCCAACCCATACTTTAACATAAATTCCCTCTAAACATTACCTAGTGAAAGGCCAGGTTTTTGTTTAAAGATCAACAGGGAGAAGAAACTCACTGTCTCATGAGGCATCCCATTCCACTTTGGATGGCTCTAATAGTTAGGATGATTTTCTTTGCATCAGCTTTATTATCTAAGGATTTGTAACTAACTTTTTCTGGGCATTCTCTACAACAGGGAAATCACAGGTCTTATTAGAGAAAAGCTCCTTATAGTTTTCATCCTTAATATTTTATAATTCCACAAAGTACAAATCAGGCCAGATTTCTTGTAAAAAGAAATAGGGAATTGAGACAATTATTTCCCTCTATTAATTTATTCCTTGCATGAACATTAATGTACTAAGCCCCAGGAATTATCTAGAAATATAGAAAAAAATTCCTAACTTCAAGGATTTTATTAACCTAAGGGTATAAAAATATATTTATGGTTTATACTTACTTCTTCCTTGACCAAGGATAATACAACACTGAAATGTGAATGAGATTTGTGATTCCTTTTTCATAAAGTCATTTTTTTTACTCTGGAATTAAGTCAAGATCTAGTATTAAAGGTCTAGAGGTTATAAATTCTGCTTCTTACCATATGAATTATCAGTGATTGTTAAGAACATGTACCTCTCTATTGAAATGGTGATTGCTCAGGCTATCCATTTCTGAGTTTATAAGCAGCCTAACAAATTTGGGGAATAATTAGTCAATAAATGTTTATTAAGGCCTACCATGTGCCAGGCATCGTCCTAAGCACTGGAGATACAAAAAGAGGCAACAGACAATCCCTGCCCTCAAGGAATTGATAATCTAATGGGGGAACAACACAGACAGAAATATATTCAAAGCAAGCTATATACAAGATAAATAGGAAATAATTAATGGAGGGAAAACATGGAACTTAAGAGGGGTTAGGGAAGGCTTTCTGTAGAAGGTAGATATTATCCAGAATTTAAAGGAAGCCAGAGATGTTAATAGCATGAACAGAGAAAGAAGAACACTACAGAAGTGGGTGACAGCCAGAGAAAATGCCCACAGCCAAATATGGAGCATCTTATTTGTGGAACAGCTAGGAGACCAATTTCACTAGGTTGAAGAGTATGTATTGCATAGTAAGGTGTAAGAAGACCGGAAATATTGGAGGGGACTAGGTTGCAAAGGGTTTTGAATGTCAAACAGAGCATTTTGTAATTGCTCTTGGAGGCAATAGGAAGCTATTGGAGTGTACTGATAGGAGTGGAGTGGTGGTCATATGGCTTGACCTGCATTTTAGAAAAATGTTTTAGTGACCAAATGGAGAATGAATTGAAGTGGGAATAGACTGGGCAGGAAGACCTGTTAGTGGACTATTGCAATAATCAAGGTGTGAATTGATGAAGGCCTACACTAGATTGTTAGCAGAAGGAAAGACTGGCATTAGAAAGAATGGGGAGTATTAGAGAAATGTTGCAGAGATGAAATCGGCAGGCCTTGGCAATAGCTTAAAATAGAATATAATCTTACCAAAATGAACTATTTTCACTTATTTAAAGAATGTGTGTGTGAGTGTGTGTGTGCACATACAAACATATGCAGAGTACATTGTAAATCTTAAGGCACTATGAAAATATAGCAATCATTATTACTATTATTAATTACATATTTGTACAGACATGCATGTCGATTCATTGAACAGGACAGGGATTTCATCTACACAAAAGACATGAAAATTTAGAAGGTGATATTTGTATTTGACAGTAAAGACTTGAAATAAATCTTAATTCAGGTTCATACCTTACGTCTAATACAAAGAAAAACCTCATTACATGTGGAAATAACAGGCTCTGATAAGTTTTTAAAAAGGCAATTAGAGTATAACTTCTGAAGAAGCATTCTAGGAATAAGGGAAAATTTCTCTGTCAATCAGCCCTGTTTTCTTAGAATGATTAAAGAACATGGAGAAAAAGGTGAGGGCTGTTTGGCAGTGCCCAGGATGACTTGACGTACTATAACAAGTTCTTAAGTAGAGTCAGCTCCGAAGTTGACAGGATTACTTCTTCGGTCTTATCTTCATATGCTTCCGTGAGGCTATCAAACTTCCTGGAACTGAGATTCTCTACTTTTTCAACATCCCAGAAATGATTTTCACATGTACTACAGCCACTTTGTTTCATGGAATTTTTGATTCCTTTGAGGAAGAATGTGTTCAACGTTCAACTAGGCCTTGCTATATTCTCTTGAATATTTGAGAGTAAGAATCTGTTAGCTGTGTAGTGTAAATGGGAAAATGGGTTCTACAGTGCATGCTGAGAGTCATTTAGATCTTTGAAAAGAGGTAATAGGGCCCAGCACAATGTTGAATACCTTCTTCCTCAATGGAAACATAGATCCATAGGATTTATCCACTGAGTGATCACCTATTCTAGCTTCCTCATTCAGAAAGAAAAGGAAATGTCTTCTAAAGAAAATAATGTGCCTGTTTAGGAAGTTTATTGACAAAACCAGATTTTTAAAAGCGCATGAACAAAAGATGGAAATAAGAACAAGAAGCTTGGGTTAATTAGAAAAAAAAAAGACTTGACCTCCTTTATGAATAAGATTTGGAATGTTAATACCCTAATTAGTGATTAGTTAATTAATGCTACAGACAATAGAAATTAATATATTGAAGTCAAGAGGGTAAATTAGGAAGGGAAAGTGTAAGTTAATGGGAAATAAGATCTTTCCCACCCATCAATAGGCCTCACATGGAGCCCATTAATAGACGCTTGCTTGCTTGTAGGAAGGCTTACACACCTTTTGTTAATTTGTAATTATGCACTGAGCCTATTAGCTGAAAAAGCATGTATTCTGAGAGGTGAGTTTTTGCTCTGGGGGCTCGTTTATGAGAAAGATGTGATTCCCTGGTTGAGACTCTGAGTGGCTATAGGTTTAGAGCTCCCCACCTCCTCAGAAGTAAAGGCTCTCTCAATTCAGTGGTGGATATTAAGCTTTGATTCAGGCAGTAGAGTCCAGTCTGCTGGTTTTTATTTCTCTTCTCTGTATTTTTTCTGTTTAATTAAAGATGATTGTTGACCCTTGAAATAGCTGTCCTCCATAGTAAAGCAGATAAAATAACCTGTACTAGCAGTCATCCTGGGTATGCCAGTGTGCTTGCCCTTACAGAAAAGAATATTGAGAGGGGTAAATAGAAAGATGATAATGAGCAATGGAGAAAAAGTAGCACTTTTCAATTTCAATATTAATTTTGTTTTCACCACCAAGATCAAGTTCTTGGATAAGATAGGAGATACTAACTATTACTTCCAAATCCTAGAACTGTCATTTGATCTATTGATATAGTTTAGATTCCTCTGAATCTTGCCATCCACTTTGCAACTGAACTCGAAGATTACTGGGCCTTTTTAGCCACCATGCAGACTATCTATTAATTTTGGTTTCCCCCAATTAGAATATGTTCTTCTTGAGAGCAACAATTATCTTGCTTTCTTTAGCATATTGCTTGGTATATTATAATCACTTAAGTTTTAAAAAAATCATTCATTCAACAAAAAAGAGGAAAAATGAGTAATAATGATTCAAAACCAACAATAAGTAAAGATATGCTAAGAATATACCTCACTGCTCTCGATGAGTTCACGTCATCTGGACCTGGAAAATTACATCACAAAATACTAATAATATATACTAATGTGATTGCTGATTATCTATAATCTTTATGTCGAGTAGCTGAACAGTACCTTCACTGTTCTGGGTGTCCTCCTCTGGACAGTTTCCAATAAACAGATACATATACTAGATCAGAGGTAGGGAACCTGTCACCTCAAGGCCACATGTGGCACTCTAGGTCCTCAAGTCCTAGGTCCGCAGCCCTTTGACTCTATCCAAACTTCACAGAACAAAACTGTTCTGTAAAACTTAGACTCAGTCAAAATGTAACACCCAAGGACCTAGCAGGACACATGTGGCCTCAAGGCTGCAGGGCCCTTGTCCTAGATTCTAGAATTCTGTCAACCTTAAGACCATTAGCCTATTGTTTGAGATATCTACAAGAAATAAGCCTAATAATTTGGATCATGGCAGAATAGGGAAGAATGATCGTTTCCTTTTACAAGAATTCTGCATGTCTCTATGTATCCTAAAGTTATATCACCTTCTTAGTTGCCATGTCTTATATTTAAATCATCTGAAGCTTAGAGGCTTCTAAATATCCTAGAAATTTTTGTATAATCTGTTGTCTAGTAGTGCTTCTGGTCATCTTATGTTAGTGAATTTGATTTTTTGAAACCCAGTATAAGATTTTATTTTAAATCTTAGATATAACTCAATATTTGGTCATGTCAAGATCTTTCAGAATCTTGACTCTGTAATAAAGGTTGTCACAACAGTGTTACTTGCAGCTACTGTAGCTATGTAAGGACAATAACACCAGCACACAGGAGGGCTGTCAGCACAGGTTCTTTGATCTGCTTTCCTAAGGAAAGCAACTTTAAGGGGTTTAAAATATCAGTTTACTCAAACATATATGTGTGTATATATACATAAATATATATACATATATGTATATGTATGTATATGTAATTCACTTAGTTCAGGGGGAAAGGTCAGCACCCTGAACTTCAGAGAAAACACAAACAGAAATTACAAGCAGAAATTATATAAACAGAGCAAATAAACACCAATCAACAGACAGATTTCTAACTGTCTAACCATAGCAATACATACACAGTCACCAGAGAGAGAAGCACCAATATTTGTGTTTTTCAAAGCTGGGGGGGGGGCTCCTTAATGGCTACCCAGAGTCTTGTCTGGTGAAATCACAGGAACACTCTTCCACTGGGTGAGCCCAAGCAAAATGTTAACCTCAAAGTACATATACACTTCTTCAGGGTCAGAGGGTGTCACAACCATGCTGCTCAAACCCTTATGACCTAGGCCTTCCTATGACCTAAGAAGGTCATCAAAGACTCTTGATTCAATCAGACTCTTGATTGAAACAAAGGCAAGACTCAAAGACACTTGATTATCTTACTGCTGAGAAGCACTCCAAAACAAAACAAAAAAAAAACACAAAAAGTCTCACTCTGCTTGCCATTACAAGTGTATTAGCTTTGTATCATCCAAAAATTTTATAAATGTGGCACTTATGCCTTTAGTTGGCATAATTATTTAGATCATAGGCCAAGCACAAGGCTCTGATCATAGCACTGGACCTCTCTATCCATGATGTGAACCATAAGCCACTGTTCTTTGGGACTAGACATGAAACCAATTATGAATTTATCTAATTATGCTATCACATTCCCTTTATACTTTGATATTTTACATAAAAATGGTATGAAACTTTACCAAAAGCTTTCCTGAAGTCTAGATAAGCTATATTTACATTTCTAATTTATGTCTGCTGATTATTAAAAAGGAAATATTAGGCTATTGTAACCTGTTTTAACATTCATTTTTTTAAAAAAAAATTGATTTGCAAATTATATTTTTCCTTCCAGCCACACCCTCACCCATTGAGAAGGTAAGCAATATAATACTGATTATACATATGAAGTCACATAAAACATATTTCCATATTAGCCATGTTCCAAAAAAATATAAAAATGAAAAGAAATATTCTTCAATCTAAATTCAGAGCTCACTACATCCTCTGTTACCTCCCCTTGCTTCCGTCTTCTATAAATGTCCATCTTCTGTTAAAAAAAAAAATCTAAATTGGTTAAGTTTCCTGCGCGTTATTTTCCTTTTTGGAATTGTGAGGCAGCTAGGTGGCTCAGTGGCTAGAGCACCACACCTGGTATCAGGAAGACCTAAGTTCAGTCCAGCCTCATATACTTACTACAAGTTGTATGACCGTGGGCAAATTACTTAACCATTGGAGAAGGAAATGGCAAACCACTCCAGTATCTTTACCAAGAAAACCCTATAATGGGATCATGAGGAGTCTCTCATGACTGAATGACCAAACAAAAATAAAATTCTTTGTATCAATCAAAGATGTTCCAGGCATTATATTAAATGTGTCTTTAGAATTTCTTTCATGAGAGTTTCCTATTTCTCCTGGCCTTTTTGTTTCTATAAAATTTTAAGCCATAAAATACTATGTGCAATTTTTAATATATTCTTAGAAATCTGATTTTCCTAAATCCAGGGCTCATATGAGACTATTGCAAATATAATAGTGGATGTCTATTGAGTCATTTGATCAAATCGCCTATACCACTTCAAGCAAGTGACAAGATGTTATATCCTGATCCCTTTGTTAGGTGAGAATAATAAATCAATAAGAGGTGTGAACCAGGTGTGAACAAGGTTTAGCCATTAATCAATTATAAATTTTAGATTAAGTCCAGTATTTGTTATTATTATTATTGTGAATTTAGAAATCCTTCTTTGGATGAAATAAGCCCACGACAATAAACTTATAAAATGACCCACGACAAGTATATTCAGATTGTTAGAGGACACTATTCACATCCTGGGGGGAATGGGAGTGTATAAAACCTAGTAACTAATTTGGAGTTGAAGATTTAATCGTCTGTTGCTACAGAGGAAATCTTCAACAAAGTTCATCTGAATTTTTTGGAGGAAAAAGAAAAGCCTTGGCCACTGCTTAGGGTTTGACCTTGGATCTCTGATTCTGTTTGCATGACCAGAGGAAGAATTTGTAAACTCTGGAGAGTTGAAAGATTTTGAACTTCCCATAATCCTAGCAGCACCCTGAAAAAGTGTCTCAGCATCTTGATCTGGACTCAAGTACAAACTAGACACATTGAGGAGAGAGGAGAGAGGAGAGGAGAGAGAGCTTCAAGGGCTTTATGAGCAATCTAGCAGATAAAGTACACGGTTCTTCAGGGAAACCTCTTGAGTGCCCCTAGGAAGGGGAGAAGAGGACATTTAGTTGCCAGGATCTGTGAGTTACTGCTTTGCCATATGTGTTTATTAGGCTTTAATCCACTTCTCTGTAGACTCTGGATGTATTTGTGAGAGAGTGGCTTTAAGGTGATGATCTTACAAACTGTTATTACTATATTACTTTCTTAAATAAACCACTCTAAGAGCTCCTCTTCTGTCCATGTCATTGATATCAGCTGATTACCAGGGAAGTAAGCATTTAAGTGGGGGCTTGTGAACTATAGCTTTAAAAAGTCACCTCATTCCCCAAGACTACCACTAGTGCCATGAATGGAGATATAGTGGCCCAGATCTCAGGACTTAAACATGTCAATTCTAAGAGGCTTAATAGAGTTTCTCCACAGCAAGTGCCATACAAGATTGACTCTCTTCTATCAGAAACTCTAATTTGGAATTTCCATTTTCCCCCAAGGTTCTTATTCACTTGCATCTTCTACAATCCTGGTCTTTCTTCAATGAAAGCTGCTTGTTTGCCATATACGTATACTTCATTAGGAACTTTGGACTTGGTGCTTCTAAGTTTAGGGATTTCCTACCTTCATCTTGGGTTTTTGCTCATATTTTCTGGTACTAATTTCCAGGATGTGTTTGACTTGGAAATACATCTTGTCCATTCTCCAAAACAAAATATAACTATCTTCAGCTGGTATTTGAAAAGGTCAGGTAATGAGAATGAATACAAAAGTAGGACAGATTCCTATAATAGTGACAGCCTTGTTAAAACAGAGAAAGAACTAGTACTGGCACTGAATCCTTAGAACAACAAAAAGGACTTTGTAAGTTGGGAGGGCAAAAGATTAAAATTGTGTTAACACAGGGCAACAGCTTGAGTAGATGGTAAGGATGATAATGGATTAGGAGAAAAGGTGTGTCATTGTTGCTTAAATCAGTTTCTTACTGCTTTTTGTGCCAAGGAGAGAATGATCTTCAGGCTGGGAAGTGTACACCAAAAAATGGAATTGAAACCAATAGAAATGAGAGAAAACTGGTAAAGAGAAAACCTACTTCCTCAATGAGTTCAATTAACTAGGACGAGATGAGAACTAAATCCTAGGGTCCTGTGTGAACTGGTAAGGGGAATGGTGATCTGCTTACACAGGTTGTTTTAAAAAAAATCGTGGAGAATGTGGTAATTTGTAGAAAACTAGAAGTGAAAAAAATGTTTTCCAGATTTGCAGCAGTTTTGTTGGGCGTAAAGTGCTTGCTGTTCATCTTTCTTGGTAGACTCCATATCTAATGTCAAATAAAGGTACACTGAATATTTAAGTAATAAAACATTCAAGTGATACTGAATCTCAGGGACCAGATCCAATAAAGGAAAAAAAGAGGAACTAACTGAAAATACTAATGTTCTTGCACAGGGAACTCATTGACCAACTCCAATATATTAAACAAACCAATAATAACAACAAATGACACATACGGAAGTTGGAAATGAAAGTAGCTAACTGGGGGTGAGGATAATAGAGTATAATGAATCTATAAGCATAGTGTCAGGAGTTCTAAAATACAAAATGAGCTGAAACCGGTAATAAATGCTCTGAAGAACCAAGAAAATGAATTTCATTATATGCTTTGGATACAAGGAGGGGATAAAAGATTGGATAAACTTTTTAATTAGGGAAATAGCATGATGGTAGTGAATCATGAAGGAAATGTAGACCTACCCAACTTTTTTCCCCTTTTTGGTTTTCTTTGCCAAGGAGAAAATTATCTTCTGACAAGGAGAACTACTAATTAAGAAGGAAATAAAACTAAGATTAATTACTGCACAATAAAGAATACCTACCTACCTCATTAAGTTCATGTCAGTAGGCCAAGCCTATATGGAAGGGACAAGATTGGGAGATTGAAGGTAGCAAGGAAGGTGTTTAAACTTCCAGTGACTGTGTGTTTATAATCACAGCCAAATATCATTGTGTAGTACAGAGGGCCCTAGACTTGGATTCAGAAGCATTGAGTTTGAGTGTTTGCTCCATCATTTATTAGCTCTCTACCATGGGCAAAGGGGTCTATGGGTATTCAGGGAGAACTAGCACTTCTGGCACAAGGGCTTGGCAAGGACTTTTCAGGACTGCTTATCCACCTTTACTGTCCACCTTCATCCAACTCTTGTTATTCCAAGAAGCTGTACAATGCATAGAAACCATACCGTGGTGAAGTTTTGTACATGGGCAAAACCAAGTTGAGGGTAATTGATAGGCCTCAAATTTGTAGGTGCATTAAGGGGATGTCTACTACAAGCACATGAAGAATTGCTTGAGCATAGTGGAATGGGCAGATGAAAACAATTCATTAGAATGGCCATGAAAGGGGCTGAAGCAGGTGCTGTGGAGTGCTTAGAGCCTGGTCAAGTATAAAAAGACACCAAGGTTATCCATTGCATCCTGGGCCATCACCAATAGTCCTGATTTTTATCTTGAAACTGGACTTTGATGACTCTGGGAGGATGAGGCTGAAGATTTTGTGCAACTTGCGTCACTTAAATCCAATTCATGAACAAGTAGATACAACACCAGTGAGGTCATTAGTCTTCTTTGAAAAATGAAGAACAAACAACCACCATAGGCCCAATACAACTCATTGGCATTAGTTTTCTCATCTATTAAAAGGCAATAATAATACTGGTAGGTAACTTTAGAGCACTCTATGTAAGTGAGATTCAGTTCAGTGGTGTCTATATTTTATGCTCATGACATTAAGGAAAATAAATACAACTATACTATTTTATGAAGAGTAACATTTAAATAAATTAATTTTAAAACACAAAATTCCATTATTTTTCAGTCATCTCATCAGGATTCTTTGTCAGTTCATTTCTAATCAATTATTCATTTACGTGATTAAAGTTAATATGTAAAATTCACCTTGTAATTTTTATTCTGCATTACTTCATAAACATCATACCACATTTCTTTATGTCCTTCATATTTGTTAAATCATAATTGTGTTGTATTTTTTGAATACACAAATGTATACCAATTTATTTAACTATTTGTGTATTATTTGACATTTAACTTTAAAACCACCCATTAGATTGTAAGTTCCTTAAAGTCAAGGCATGCCTTTTACTTTTCTTTATATTTTCAGTGCTTTACACAGTACCTGCTAAATAGTAGGTGCTTAATAAGTGCTTATTGATTGTCACATTTCAAATTTTAAAAGAATTATTCTGTAAAAATATTCTAAGTAGATAGCACTGGTGGTGGTGGTGTTATTTTTTAATATTTTTAGAGTATATTCCCGATAATGTAATTAAGGTTTCAAATGATATGTTTTCCAATTATGAGACATAGATTAGCTAGATAGAGAGACACATGTATACACACATAATATATATGCACACATATGTGCATACACACATATGTGTATACATACACACATATGGTGTCTATATATGTACATATATAGAGACACAGACATTAAAAGGGTAGTGGGCAAATTAAAATGAGGTTCAAAAAATAGGAGATAGAGGGAAATAACTTTATTTTAGGGTATTCATTTCCTTTTGCAGTTATATGGGTTTAGTTATTTACAACATGCGTGCCTTACAAGTTATTTGTTTACTGATATTCTCCTGTTTAAGGTATATGATTCAAATTTTTGAAAAAATCACCAAAGTCCTCACTGCTGTCCAATCTCAAGGATAACAAACTAATTATTTCAGAAAGTGATGATACCTACTAAGATAGGCAATTACTGTGTTTCCCTTTCTCTGTGGATACATGATTTAGCTGTAAACATTACATCAGTCCTCTAAGAAGACAGCTGTCCGCTGGAGTAATTAGAAGCAAAAAGTAATTATCCCATGTAGATTCTCTGACTATCTTAGATGCATTCCTCAAAGGTTGCAGGGGATATTAGATCTTTAATGAAGTTCAACTTTATGTCTATCTAGCATGAAGGAAATGGCCAAAATTCCAGTCACTATAGAGGACTCATTGTATCAAATATCTTACACATTAATTTCTCATCATAACTTTTCTGCCCTTATTGTGAACAATTATGAACGCTTGCTCATAAAGCACAAAATCATTTCATTTTTCTACTAAGGAAACTGGGGCTTAGAAAGATTAGGTGACTTACTGAAAGTCAAACTGGTTGTAGAGGATCTTCTGATTACAAATATGGCATTATTTCTTCTAGATCATATTAGCATCCTCTAACAAATTAACAATATATATTGAATATAATTCAATATCAATCCAGGAAAAAAAATCCTTAAAAATAAGCATCATTGCATAGTATAAAGATGGCCTATTTGTTCCATACTTGTTTCCTTTTTCTACATTAAGTACTTTAAAACAAAACAAAAACTGATTAACCTTTTTGGTGAATCCTAGGCTAGAACCAAAAGCAACATTCCTATAATTAACAACTTTCTTTGAGACATTAAGTTAGAGGTGATGAGTCAATGAATGGAAGGATTGGGGATCCCACTTGCATTAACGATTAGTCAAGACTTCTACCCAAAGACAGCTATTGATGATGTGTAAAGGACAGGGATTGCCACAGTCTGCTAGTACCCAGAGTTTCAGATGAGTGGTGCCTAGCTAGCCACTGTGCTAAAATATTAACCTATGAATACATGAAACACAGGAAAATACAAAATGGCCCTTGGTCCTGTACAACACATGACTATTTCTGCACTGATATTGTCAGAATAGTTGAAGGCCACACAGAAGTTTCCAAGAAAAAATTTTTAGACCACTTACAAATTTTAACAGTTGTTTATACTCTAAATATGAGCTCATCATCTGATGTCCAATGACTAGATATATCATTGGAGAAACTGAACCATATCAATCTTGTTATTTCTGCTATAAATCAAACTAGAATACGTGGGTAAGTTATAAGTAAATGGAAAGATGGCTCTCTGATCCCCCTTAGTGAGGCAAATAAATGAGTTGACAGAATTGGTTTTATTATCTATTTAAAACATAAGTTGCAGAGGATAAATATACATACAAAACTATGTAGAATCTGATAAGACACTCTAAAATTAATCAATTGCTATTAAATGAGTTCACTATGAAAGCAGTCATCAGAGATAAAGGCAAAAAAATAAGTTTGAAAAATACTGTTGAGAGACAAGAAATGAGGAAAGTTAAAGTCTTATTATACACAGACTGCTCAAATCTATATGTCACAAATAATTTATTCAAGGAAAAATGTTAGGAGGCTGAAGTAATGACATATAGCAAATAATATAACAAAAATGAATTTGGTCATATCCTAACGTACAGTAATGTCTAATTAGTAGTGTGGGTGTCATAACTAACTCAATAGTTTGTCTCAATTGGCAATAGAGTTGAAAACAATACTTATTACCCTAAGACCTTTAATTTTTTACCAGGATTATGCAACTAGAAATATTTTCAAGATACTTTCTAGAATTATCATAAGTCCCCATATGGATTTTATAAAAGTCATTTGGTTTTTCAAGCTTTTGAGAATTTCTCAATCAAATCCTGAAAATGTGCCCAAGAATAAAGTAAATCTGCCAGTTGCTAACATCTGACCAACAAGTAGTTATTTCACCAGCTCTTAGCAAAGTTACCAACAACAATTACTTGCCTATTTTTCTTCTAACATTTGCTTGATGAGTTTTCTATTAATAAGACCTATGGATTTGCATTATTGTTCCTTCAAAAGTAGCTGTTTGCTCTTCAGAGGTTCCAGGCTCACTTTCTATAGAAAGAATCTCATATCTATGATATATTGCTAAGTATTCAGTTGTTTTTCTTCTGAACTTTCTCCCATTTCCCCTTCTTTTGCTGTTTAATTTGGACATTTCAGAGTTCTCTTCTGCCATTTCAGATGTATTTTCTCTTATATGTCTTTATCATTAAGCTCTTCTTCCATTTTTTAAAGAAACATTCTAATTCTCCATCACACCCTACAGAGTAATGTCTTCATCAAGCCTTTTGTTCTTTTCTAAGTGGGGGAGCAGCCTGATTTTTGAGGATTAATAGTATGTCTATTTTGACAGGCCAGATATGGGTTGAATCAAATAAGATAAAATTCAATAATTTTAAATGTTAAATCCTACAATGTGAATTAAAAATTCAATTGCACAAGTACCTCAAGGCATTGGTATAGCTAAGCAATAGCTCATGTACAAAGCTCTAGTGGTTTTAGTGGATGGAAAGGTCAACGAGAAGATCCAATAAGATAACATGACAATCAAAAAGTTAACATTATCTTAGACTTCATTAAAAGTGGCAGAGAATACAGTATAATGCAGCTGATAGTCCAGGTTGCTTTCAGAGAAAGTTGATGCCTTTTCACTTAAAATCTTTCTGCAGTAGTTGAGTATTATCTTTCCAAGGATATTATAGAAGAGATTTCTAGGAGTGGATAGGTTTGACTAGATTCTAAATTCTTTTCTGACACTGAAATTATGTGGTTCTATGTACTGTTGGCAAATATTGTTTAAATCTTATTTTATTATTTACCTTTGCCAGATCACCTTTCTACTGAGACAGGAAGATATTTTTGGAGAGGAGGGAGGATTTAGAAAACATTGGAACTCTACCTGATTAACTACTGATCTTAGCAATCATCAGACAATGGATGCCTTACTGCAGCCTAGCTGCTCTTGAGTAGTCTCCACCATAGTAAATGCCTTAGAATACTTCAGTTTGTCTGAATCTGAAAGTTGTTTTTCTTTCTGAAATGGGGCCACCTTATTTTGGTATCATGTGGTTGTTGTTATCTGCTATAGAATAAGGCTGTCTTAGAATGCAATGAAGTGCTTTTTAAAAATTTACTTTATCTGGGAAGGAACCAGAAAAGAGATCTTATAGACTACATGCCATTGAGAAAAAAGAGACTTTGGGGTGTCAAATTTTGACCCATTTTTGCACTTGTAACAATCAATATTATTTATTCATTCATTTATTCATTCGTTTTTTTAAATTTGTTTGGTTTTTTGCCTTCCGGTACTCTGATTAATAGAAGCTCATTTTTTTTCTCTCTGTCTAAAGTCAATGAACTCATTTGAGTTGAAGGCATTCATTCTTCTTTGGGGACACCAGAATCTGATGACATAGAGTTTATAGACATATGCTTTGTATATGGTTAATTTATTAAGTTCTGGTATGTCAAAAGTAAGTTTCCCATGCCTAAAAATTATTTTAGTAATGGAGGTGATATTTTCCAAGTTTGCATGTGTGTGTGTGTGTGTGTATGGGTACATTTCAATCTTGTGTTTGTGCAGTTACTACACCCTATGTTTTACAATATGTATGGATGTGTTTTTTATTGAAGTAAAGAGCACTATATGGGAAAAAAACACATTATGATATCCATAGAATTTCTGAATATAAAATACTACCTTATGTGTACTGTCAACCCCCAAAATCTAAGAAAGACAAACTGAATTAAGTCATGTGTCCACATTTATTCTCTCAAGCTGTCTTGACATGCATTGCATGTGAGTTACAGTCTAGAACTAGGCCCCCCGAGGCAGCCAGTCTAGAACTGGCTCGATTTGAGATTTGGGGTACAAAGTTATATGTTTACAAGGGGTGCAAATCAACTCCTATTGGTCAACAGTCCAATGGTGGGCTATATTAAAATGAGGGTCTTGGGGTAGTGACTTAGGTTACTTAATCTTGGTCAAAGGACATCGATTTCCATATCACCTGTCTTGACAATAGGGAGGAATCAAGATTCTTCCAGACCTCTCTGGGCAACATAATGAGAAGGAATAGATCCATTTGGATTAGATCTTACTGTCCTTCTGAAGAAGAATTAGACTGTGAAAGGCGGGTAGACAGGGAAGCTCTGAGTCTCCAAGACAATGATTACTAAGAAAAAAATAATTTTTTGCAGTACATAACACTTCACAGTTTTTAGATCACTTTACATTAAGACAGATTGGAAAAGTGGAATAAGTACTGGACTTGGACTTAGATTTGGGTTAGGGGGTATGTTGGAACCAGCTGATATAGCTGATGGTTAGATTTTTTAATGTGATCATTTACGTCTCAGAAATTGGCAAAATCTTGATTTGTAACTTGATTTGTTGTTTTGTTAATTGTTAAGACTTAAACTGAGGAGAAAATGCTAATAATGTACTTTGAACATAAAAGTGTGCCATGGGGGGGGTGTGTGTGTGTGTGTGTGTGTGCGCGCGCGTGCGCACGCATGCTTGCATTGTTTTGTTTTGTTTTTCCCTTAAGACCCAAATGCTAAATATTTACCAGCACACTGATGCCTGGGTAAATATCCTGTCTATGATAATCACTAGTTGCATGAATATGCGAAAGTAATTTAATGTCTATACCTCAAACAACACTCTAAGGCTTTCCTATTATGTTTCCACACCTAATTTGATCATCCCATTATTCCTTTATGGTAGGGTGCTATCATTTCTATTTTAAAGATGTGGGAACTGAAGCTCAGTGAAATGAAAAGCCTTGCCCAAAGTTAAAAGCTCTGAATTGTCAGAGGCATGACTCAAACACAAAGCTCTTCTGACTCTTCAACTCCTAGAAAAAACTGGAGGCACAAACATATTTCAAGTTTGGGTAGGCTCCTGACAAAACCTGAGCAGCCTTGGTAACATTAGTGTGTCTATTTCAACTTTTTTTAATCTCCCAAAAGTAACCAGCATGGTACCTTGTAAATATGATATTCATTTAATAGTGCAAGATAATAGAGGGGTCATCCAGTACAACCCACTTAATTTACAGATGAGTTAACTGAGGGTCAGAGAAGATTAAAAACTTCATACAAGGCCACATTTGTTGACAAATTAGTTTTCTTCTTTGTTAAATTTTGTAGAAACATTTAACAAAATGCAAAAACAGAGGAGAAAAAGTCCTTAATTTTGCTAATTCAGTCAAATAGCTAGCCCTTTTTATATGTTTGCTTTTTAATATGCTTACTTTGTTACTTCATTTTTTTTTCCATTCCCCTACAATGGGATGAAGTTTGTTCCCTAGTTTCCTCCTTACATTTTTTGATGCTCTGAGGACCAACTAAGTCTCAGCTGAGAGAGAACTTTCTTTTAAGTATAAGACATTATGCCATTTTGAGGGAGAAAAAACCTGGAGAATTCATCAGTGCACAGAAAGTCTAAACTTGCCTTTCTATTATTTTCAGTCTACTGCATTTAGCAAAAAAAGATTAGTGAAGACAATTATTTTCAAGTCTTCTTAGTATATAGAGAGTATATTTAGGCAAATTACATTTTCATGATCAAGGTCTTTGAGTCTTAAATAATGATGGGAGAAGAAATGATTTAAAATAATCAAAGAAAATGACTAACAATTTTAGTCAGAAGCTATATATGTTATATAAATTATATATATGTAGAAGTTACATACACATATATAGAAGTGATAGATGTTTATTGATTAGTAAATACTAGAAATGGAAGTTGGTTGTAAAAATACAAATCTATAAGCCATTTCCTTACCTTTACCTCTGATAAGACTTCTCTTCTTCAAACAATATATATATATATACATATATGTATATATATACATATAATAGACCTTTTTAAAAGTCAACGTAAAGTCTTAAAAGTCTTATTGAAAACCCATGCTTGATTAGACCCATTTGCATTATAAAATTTGAACTCTTTTCTCCTAAATTCTTTAGGTAAAGGTTAAAGTTTGTTTGTTTGTTTTTCAAGCAAAACATTCCTCAAGCTAAGACAATTTCATTATGTTGCCTCAATATGCAAATATAAGAAGGTTTTACGAAGCCATAACCAGAGCTTCACTGTAAATTATAAAAAGGGATCTAGAATAATTACCAAAAAAATCATTCAAACTGTCAAACAAACAGCTGCTGGACTAATGAGGAAGGGAGAACTTGACGTGTAGTACATCTGTATTTTCCCTTTTCTGATCATAACTCATTAGGGGTTTCGTCTGTTGACACCCGGTACTAGCAGTATAAAATATGATGAATGAAAGCTTTAAAAATTCTCTGTAAAATTTTCTATAAATTATATGAATGTTTCATAAAAAGTTTTATTGTATACGTGTTGAAATATGGAGTTAGTTTATAAGAAGACTTCATAAAACTAAATCTAGTTATTAGAAAATTATGAAATTAGGTAAAATAATGTTTTGTCATTTAAGCAAGTAATCAGATGCCTGTTATGTGTACCCTTTAATTTTCTGATTCAAATTTATCACTTACTTCTTATATTCTCTTTGTCAGTCTACTTTTTTATGTCATCGTCCATATACTCCTAATTTTAGATGTACCCCAAGATGCTTTTTGTCCCCTTCTTCTTCTACAGCAGGGCCTCAACAACTCCCTTTAATAAAAATATTTGTTCTGTAAAACTTGGACTCAGTCAAAGGGCAGCACCTAAGGACCTAGAAGGCCACAGGTTGCCCACCCTGCTCTACACTTTGGGTTTTGGTGACTTTAACAACCTCCTCTACCCCTCATAGGTTCAACTGTTACCTCTACGCAACCTCTTGTTGGCTCCAGACCTATTTTATGAACTAGTATCTCAAACTCAACAGGTTCATAACACAAACCACCTCTTCTGTTCCACCAACCCACCTCTTCTCCAAATGCCCCTAGTCAAATGCACTACTTTTTTCCCCCAGTTATAGCCTTGGAATAATACTAAACTCATATTTCTTCTACCTGAATATCCAATCCAACAATCCAATACCCAATGAATACCCAATCCTATGTCCAATATCCAATCCATTCCAGTTATAAGATCTTATGGATTGTACCCATATAATATTTCACTGTTTTTCCCTTCTCTCTACTCCCATTGCCACCAACTTATTTCATGTCTTCATCATCTTTTGCCTGAATTATTGCAATGCTACCTCAGGTCTTCCCTCTTTTCATTTCATCCTATATACAGCTGCCAAAATCTTATTGCTAAGTTAGAGGTCTTACAAATTCAATCTCCTATACAGGAAATTCCAGTGGCTCCCAGTTACTTCTAGAATCAAATTCAAACTTTTCTAAAGCCTTAAATAATTTGGCTCCAACCTACTTTTTGAACTTTACATTACTACTTCCAGGTATGATGTGATTCAGTAAAACTGATTTTCTCATTCCCTCATGCCTCTCAGAGAACATTGTATATTGTTTTAAGAACGATTTTGAGCAGATAAGTTATTTTGTCTATTACAAATATGCAAATTAACTATAAAGGACATATGAGGAAAGATACTATCTGCATCCAGAGAAAGAACTGATAAATAGAAGTATGTACACAATAGTTTTTCACACACACACACACACACACACACACACACACCCCTATTTGCATCTGATGGTAGCCATGGGGTGTGGGGAGAGGAAAAAAAGAAAAAAATGATAATTTTGTTGCATATTTGAAAGGAATAGCAAGTTGTGTAAAGGAGATTTGCAGTTTCATGTACAATCCTCTTTTTTATTGTACTCTGTTATGGAAATGCATGTTTTATTCCATAAATTAAAAAAAAAATAAGATTCTCTGGTTTCCTTTAGGCCTTAGTTCAAGGATCCACTTCAACATTGTTTTCCTGATTACTGTAGCTACTGGTGCTTCACCCCACCCCCACCCCATCAAATCATCTTCTATCTCTTTGTATCTACCTCCATGTGTAAAAGTTGACTTCACTATGCTGTGAGCTCCTCAAGGACAGAGACCTGGTTCACTCTGTTTCTTTACAGTACTTAACACAACACCTGGAAAATGGTAAGCACATAATAAGAGCTTGTGAATTGATCGACAAAACACGTTCTCCCTAAAATTTCCCTTGTATTTATTTTATACGTGTGTATTTACATATATACTGACTCTGTACATATTTGGATGTACACAAGTTATCTCTTCTGACAGAATACATATTCCCTGGGAGTAGGGACAGTTTCATTTTTGTCTTGGCATTCCCAGTATCTTGTACATTGACTAACAAATTTAGGCAATAAATGAATAATTGATGATTTATTAATTCTCTATGTGATTTACTTTTAAAATTATTTTATAAGGCATTATATTATCAGGAGGCAGCTAGGTGACTCAGTGGATAGATCTTCCTGGGGTCAGGAAGATCTGTGTTCAAATCCATACTCAGATAGTTATTAGCTATTATTAAATCACTTAACCTCTGTTTGCCTTCAGGAAATGGCGAACTCCAGCATTCTAGCAAAGAAAACGCCATGAATATTATGGTCCACGGGATCAGGAAGATTCAGACAAGACTAAAAAATAACAACTGTCAGGGGCTAGAAAAAGCTTTAATCCTATTATAGGAGGAGGATACCTGGGTTCTAGTTATAATTCTGTCACCATCTACCTTGGCTATTTCAGGCCACTTCCATAGGTTTCCTCATTGATAAGATCAAGGGATTTAAAGAGATTGGCTCTGAGACCTCTTCTAAATCTACCAAATTCTATGATACTATAAGAAAAATGGAGAATTTAGTAAGTTAGTGTTCTCTAAATAAAATTTAAAGAATTACTAGTTATTTCTCTAAAGATATTAAATTGTTATATTGGAGTACAATTGTGATCCCTTCTTCCTTCTTGCTCCTTCAATTTGAATATACTTAGAACTTAAAAATAAACCAGCTCAAAGCTTAAAGGTTCTCCATTTTCTT
>CM053626.1:264945086-264962779 GCA_028646595.1 Phalanger gymnotis | reverse complement strand
GTATCTTTGCTAAGAAAACCCCAAAGGGGCTCTTGAGGTCTCAGATGTGGATGAAACAACTGAACAACAACAAAAGTGTTTCCCTATTGTTAATGATACCAAATTTTAGTTTTAGTAAAACATTATCCTTATCATTGTAAAAATAGTTCTTTAATGATTACTTATCAATCATCAAGTAATTATTAAGTACATAGTGTGTGCCAAGCTCTGTGATAGCTGCTGAAGATAGGTAAAAAAGGAAAAAATCCTTGCCCTCAAGAACTTCATATTAAATTAGTTGAAACAAATATGCTTACACACACACATGCGTGCACGCGCGCGTATATATATAAATCTATTCATAATAAATATAATGCATTTTTGAAGGGGGAGGTGAATAGTAGTTGATGGAAAAGAAATCAGAAAATATTCCCCGATGAGTTGATATCTGAGCTGATTTTTTTTTAAAGGAACCTAGGGATATTAAAAGAGGCAGGGTAGAGGAAGGCATACACTAAGGAACAAACTTATAATGGCATATAAAGAAAAGATAGAACATTACACGTGAGAAACACCAAGAAGACAGATTTCATTGGAACAAAAAGGTGGTGAAGAGGAATAATGGATAATAAGGATTAAGAAAAAATGGACTTGGAATCAAGATGTGAAGCACTTTAAATTTCAAAGAGAAAATTTCATATCTAATCTAAGTTCATGGGAGTCACTGGAAATTCTTGGGCAGGAGAGAGGTATATTCACATCTGTGCCTTAGGGTGGTGTTAATGTGATTAAAGATCTTCCCCACCCATTGAATAGGCTTCAGGTGATTAGTTAAAGGAAGTTTCTCAGGTGGGGCTAGTTAAGGGAAACTTGATCAGGAGAGGCTTGATTGTAGAAAGGCCTACATCCTTTATTTACTAGGTGTGAGGCTCCAGGCTCCCACTCTTTTGCTAATTAGGTCAAGAGGTGTGAAGCCCCTGGGCCCTAAAAAGAGTATATATACCCAGAACTTAGCCATAGAACTCAAAATCTGCAGAGAGATCAGAGACTAGCTAGCTACAGAACTCACAGAGCTGTGGAGAGCAGAGAACTGAAAATGTACAGAATCCAGAGATTGGAGAACAGGGAATCCACAGACTGGAGAATCCAGAAGACTGCAAGGACTCTGAGAACTGAGGGGAAAGAGAACACAGGCAAACAGCCAATCAGTATTCCTGAGTGTTTACTGGGAAGTCCCAGCCCAAAGGAAGGTTACAGGATGACTTGGGTCCCTGCTGTGATATTGTGCTTTAAGTTCTTTGCTGTTATGATGAAGTGGACTTACTGGTTTTGGGATATAACTGCTATGTTGAATTGGAGTTATTGGTTTTGAGATTTGATCCTCTGGTGTGTGAATAAATGTTTTACTTCTTCTGCCTTCTAAACAGAGAGTCTCTTATACTTTGCGATTCCAAACTATACGGGCATAATCACAAACATCATAGATGTTGCACTTATTGCTTTAATGATACACTTACGAATATCATTTTTGCAGCTGAGCAGAAGATAAATAGAAAAGAGTTTAGGCAGAGAGACATATTAGTCCAGATGAGAGATGGTAAGTCCACAAAATAGGGAATTTATAAAGTGAATAGAAATGGATGGACATGAAAGATATTATAGAGAGTATTTGAAAGATTTGAAAATTAAGTGATATGTGTACATGTGGATTGAGGGATATTGAAGAGTCAAGGATGATTTCAAGGTCACCTGGGTACACCTTTGGAGAAATAGAGAAGTTCTCAAAAGGGGGTATATTTAATGAGATCTTTCTCTCTCTCCCCTCCCCATCCCCCACAGGGGGAGATAAGTTTCATTTTGAACTTCTTGTTCTTGAGATAAATGTGGGACATCTAGTACAGGAAGTCCAAAAATTGACTATTGGCAATGTGAAATTAAAGCTCAGGATACAATTTACAGCTGAATATATCAATCGGAGAATCATCTTTAGAGAAATGATAATTAAACCCATGAGAGTTGCTGAGGTCATAAAGAGAGGGTGTAGATGAAGAAGAAAAGAGGGCTCAAAACAAAGCACTGGTCTGCTGCCCATTAGTGAATATAATATTGATGATGTTCCATTACAGGAGACTGAGAATGAAAAGTCAAGAAAATATTAAAAAACACCAAGAAAGAGGTGTCATGACAATTCAAAGAGAAGACTCTAACCAATAGGAATGTGATCATTACCATCAAAAGCTGCAGAGAAGCTAAAAAGGAAAAGGATTGAGAGAGGTTATTATGTTTGGCAACTGGGAGTTAGATCATTGGTAATTTTGGAGAAAGGGGTTTCAGATGAGTGATGAGGTCAAAAGCCATTCTGTTGAGGGTCAAGAAAGGAGGAAGAACAGTGGAGGTAAAGACAATCTAATGATAATAACAGTAACAAATAAGATTGCATTTATATAGTGCTTTAAGGTTTGCAAAGTATTTTTATTGATGTTATCTCACAACAGTTCCATGATATAGGGGGCTATCATTATAATACTTATTTTGCCAATGATGAAATCAAGAATGATATCCAGGATAACATAGCTGTTTGAGACAGGATTTGAACTCTGGTGTCCCTTACTCCAAGTCAAGCACTCTATCAAAATTTGTTGTGCTAAAGACCATAGTCAACCAATAAGCAGTTGATTACAAGCCAGGTTATTTTATTTTGTAGTCCATTTGGTCTTAATCAATTCATGCAGACTTGCTAAATTTATGTATCATTCCATAAAATTCTGTATATTTTTGCTTCAAATTTTATTTGCTATATTTATTATTTTGAATCTGCACATTAGATATTTGGCTTTCATTGAACCCCCAAAAGGCAAAAATTATACTTTCAAATGAGTATCTATTTCATTTAAGAATGCAAGGTCAGACAAATTTTTGAATGAACCCTGTTACATTGCTTTTTACAAAATAAACTACCATCACTTTATTTTTATTATTTAATGGATAAATAGTCTTTTGGTTACATTCCTAATTGGTTACTAGAGCATAAGTCTATTTTTTAAAGTACCATATAATTTAACACATCAGGTATTCTGTAATTCTATAGGCCATCTGCACCATTCAAAAGTGTGGCACCTATCTATGTAAAAGTATACTCTTGCCTTTCAGTTTCATGCTACATGAAATACAACATGGTTTTCTTGTTTGTTTTATTTTTTGATATGTATGTTCCCAATGTTGTTTTTTATATCACTTCTCCTGAGAAACTGTTGTCAGTTGTCAGGACTCTTTCAACAGCAGCAGCCACAATAACATCACGATATATTTTTTATATAACTTGTATTTTCTTGTTTATGACAATACTATAGCTCTTCCAATACAATGTGAGCTCCTTGAGGGCAAAGACTGTCTAATTTTTTTTTGGGGGGGGGAATCTTCAATATCTATCACAAACCTGGGACTAAATAGGCATTTAATAAATGCTGATTGGTTGACTGATGAGGCCTAGTAATTTCCCCACCATTGCCCTTTGAGTCACCTGAAGTTACTGCTCTGAGGTTGCAGAATTACATGATTCAGAAACATCTAAAATTACAAGGAAAATATTGACATTAATATTTATGTGAAGTTTGTGTCCAGGCACTGGTGAGACTCATTGAAAGCACTGAGTAATTGTATAAATGTGATCTAGAACAACCTATATTTTTTCTGTAAAATTCTCACTCCTCTTATAACATCGTCATCTTCATGATCATAATTAGCATTTACATAGCATTTCTAGATTGCAAAGCACTTTACAAATATCTCATTTTATCTTCCCAACAACTCTGAAAGATAGGTACCCATTATCATACCCATTTTACAAATGCAAAAAGTGAGGCAAGCAGAGGTTATATTATTTGACCACGGGCACACAACTAAAATATGTCTGAGGCAGTTTTTGAACTCAAGTCCTCCTGAGTCCAAGCTCATCAAACTATCTACTGTATCACCTGGCTTACAAAGAGGCAAAGTCACCATCAAACAAATATGTCCCACTTCTGTTTCCCTGAACTCTGAACTTCCAGTCTCTGATCACAATTTCTTATAGTTTTGTTTCTGCTTTTACTTTACTCCTTTTAAAAGCTGTCTTCATCCTCAGTGTGATCTCTGGTCTCTCTAGGGTTCCCTGTTCTCAATATCAGTCCATTATCCCTGTATTTTTATTCCTTCCTTTCAGGGTTTTCCTTCTGTAGTTAACAAGCAAAACAAAGCTCTGTTTCTCACCCCTAAGTTCTTGGTTCCTTGTCCTCCCACATTTCATGTCCTTCATACTCTACAGCATCTGTTACCATGCTTCTAAATGCCTTTGAAGGAAATCACAACATTGCATCTACTAGGTTCATTTCGAATTCATGTTATCTGTTTGATATCTTGGTGATAATGATCATTCTGAATTGTAGCTACAGAGAATGGAGTAAGTACCACTGCTACCTCTGCCTCCTGCCCCAGAAGTATCTCTTTTAATGGATCCGAATGAGATGATTTACTCCAAGTCTTGGAATCTCTGAGCAGCATGGTTGGCATTTGCTTCAGTACAAGCCTCTTCAGAATGGGCCCCTTTGCATAAATCTTTCGTTTCTTTCCTAGAGCTCTGGATAGAGACCTCAGTTTAGTTCTCTGTTCTTTCAGAATAGATTTAGTTTCCTTAGGGTGACTATTTTCTATTTTTATTCTCTGAAGTACTCACTACTTATATTTGTGTTTAAATCCCCAGGATCTAAAATAGTTTCAGATACAGATTAAGTTCTTAAAAATGACCTTCTTTTGTTTCTTTGACTACAGGACCCCACACAAGGCAGGGACCCAGAAAGCTAATGGCCCACTTGACAGCCAGGAATGGGATTATGTCACTGTGATCTAATTAAAATATAGATCTAACTATTTAACTCCATTCTTCCAAAGCCACCTGTGTATTATCATAAGGGTTCCCTGTTGCCTTGAGGATGAAATACAATCATCTCAGCCTATATTTAAGGCCCTCTAGTATCTGACTTCAATCTTCTTTCTTTCCTTATTTCCCATCAATCTTCTTCATGTACCCAACATTCCAAATGACTTGAATTTCTAACTGTTCCCTGAACTCAACCTGATATCTTCTGTCTCTGTTTAAATACAATATCCCCCATTCCTGAAGTACATTTTCTCTACATCTCTGCTTTTCTCAAACCTTATCTTCTTTGAGCCTCAGCTCAAGTAAATGTCCTTTCAGGTCATGTTCCTAGATCTCTCCCTACTCTCACCCCCACTCTAAGCACTCCCCATCCTTAGAAGAGTTCTCTTCCTTTTCAAATATTCCTAGAGCATTTTATCTGAATTTCTCCTTTGCTTCCATCTATTCCTAATATGTTTTATACTTACCTTTGAAAATTCAGATGCCTGCTAACAGCCACAATCAGTAAGAATGCTAGCTCCTTGAGGCTAAAGAGTTATACATTTTTGCCTTTGTAGCCCAAGAACCAAGCCTGATACCTTATATATGATAACCAGAGGAGTGGGGGAAAGGGAAGAGAAAGGATCAAGCATTATTTAATGCTTACTATGTGCCAAGTACTTTGTTAAGTACTTTAGAAACATTATCTCATTGAATGATCCTCACAGCAACCCTAGGAGGTAGAGGTTGTTATTGTCCACATTTACTATTGAAGAAACTGAGGCAAAGATTAAATGACTTGCCCAGAGTCATGCAGCTAATAAAAGTATAAGGCCAGATTTGAACTCGATCTTCTGAACTCTGAGTCCAGGACTATACCCACTGTGCCATCTAGGTACCATTATTAACTAACCACTTATTACATGTTTCCTGAATTGAACTGAATTGAGCTCCATTTTACTCAATGGGGTGGGTAGCTAGCACACTTTTCACTGAGCTCTATATGGATTTCACTAAGTAATCCCCACTTAAAATGTCTCAGAGATAGATATGATTAGTTCAATTTCATCCACAAGTGAGAGTAATTGTAGGCAGCTATGCAATACAGTAGATAAGATTGCTAAACTTGGACTCAGGAAGACCTGAATTCCAATTTTCTCTCAGATATTCACTTCATGTGTAATCCCAGGAATGCAACCTCTCTGTCTTAGTTTCTTCATCTGTAAAATGGGGAGAATACCTCACATTATTTTTTGTGAGGACCAAAGGAAATTGCATAAAGTGCTTTGCAAACTTTAAAAGTATTATATAAATATAATTATTACTTCTGACACTATTAATTTATCAGTAGAGAATCCCTTTCTTTTTGTATTCTGTGAAGGTCTTATAATACTGTTTAATGTCTTTATTGAGCATGAAAACTCCATGTTTAATGTTGCACTTGTTGTTGATACTCAGAATATCACTGAATATTTTTTATCTCTATTGTCATACTTTTTGAGCATGTTGTGTGACTTCAATATTTTAAGAAGTATTTTGCTCTTTATCAAATATTTAGTTTGTAACTTAAAGGATTAGATAATATTTTATTAAAACTATACACATATACATGTATATGTATATGTATGTATGTGTATATATTATATATACATATCTATAACTAATATCTATATGTGTGTATGTGTATATAAATTTAAGGGTGAAGACTGTCCGATTTTTATATTTTCATTGAATCCCCAGCATCTAGCACAGGGCCTGGTACAGATTAGACTATAATAAATGATCCTTTATTGAATAATTGACTGATTAGCACAGGCAACGTACTTCTTTCCATTGTCCTTTAGATGATTTTAAATGACTGCACTTGTAAAATACTTGATAGTTTTAATATATACCAGTGACTATATAGTTTGTAAGTATTTGTGATCTCATATTTCTATAGAATATTTTTCTTATCTAGAACAACATTTAAAGGAGTATTTAGCATTTCACTACATAACACTAATGTCAAATCAACAAGTCAACAACCATTAATTAAATACCTAATATGTATAAGGCACTATGCTTAGCTGTTGGAGTGAATGCTAGGGGAGAAGCCATGAGGGCAGCTGGAAAGCAGGGACTTGCTTAAGCTCTCTCCCAGGTCCCTCCAAACACCTGTAAAAATGGCTCTGAAGAAATTCTAGTGCTGCAAAACCCATGAAATAGCAGAGGGAAGCAGGGCTCCAGCCCAGGAAAGCCTGGATGTTCTCCGGAAGGGTCTATCATATGGAGCTGGGAGCAGAGTGGAGCCAGCCCAGCGTGGGCTGTGCCAGAACCAACCAGAACAGGAGCCAGGCAGAACAGGCAGTAGGGCCCTGAATCATTGAGCTGTGGCAGTTATCAGACTTCTCAACCCACAAATGCCAAAGACAACAGACCAGGTTAGTGGAAAAACTGCTAGAGTGAAAGGAGTTCAGGGTGGGTCCTAGCCCTGGGGATGTGGAAGGGTTGCAGCTCTAGGGCTGCCTCTAGAGCTCCTACTGCCCTTGCTTCTGGCCCCAAGCCCACCCAGTGGGAGGAATTAAGTAGCAGATCAGAGCAGGAGTACAGAACCTGCTTGGATCTGGGTCGTAGTCCACGTTGGTGGTTCTTGGGGGAGGAGGAGTGCTGGTGTGGCAGAGTTTGCTGTGTAGAAGTAGCTCAGAAAACAGGAGCACAGCACCTTAAGCTTGGGGCAAAGTACTCTCTACAAGCAGTTTTGCGCTGACAAAAGCTGAAGTAGTTGGCTGGAAACTTGGACAGGCAGCAAAAGTGAACTCAAACTCAGACTTTGGAATCTTTCTTTGGTAACAAAGATCAAAACATACAGCCAGAAGAAGTCAATAAAGTCAACGAGCCTATATCAAAAACCTCGAAGAAAAATATGAATTGGTCTCAGGCCATGGAAGATCTCAAAAAGGATTTGGAAAAGCAAGTAAGAGAAGGAGAGGAAAAATTGGGAAGAGAAATGAGAGTGATGTAAGAAAATCATGAAAAACAAGTCAATGACTTGCTAAAGGACACCCAAAAAAATACTGAAGAAAATAATACCTTAAAAATAGACTAACCCAAATGGCAAAAGAGCTCTAAAAATCCAACAAGGAGAATACCTTGAAAGTCAGAATTAGGCAAATGGAAAAGGAGGTCCAAAAGACAACTGAAGAAAATACTACCTTAAAAATTAGATTGGAACAAATGGAAGCTAGTGACTTTATGAGAAATCAAGACATTATGCTTAGGTATTGGGGATACAAGGCAAAAATAGTCCCTTTCCTCAGGAGTTTGCAATCTAATTGGTGGGGGACATAGAATCCTATATAGAAATGTACAAATACATACATATATATATATATATATATATATATATATATATATATATATATACATATACATATATGTGTGTGTGTGTGTGTGTGTGTGTGTGTCTGTATACACAAATACATATACACATACACACAGATAAATGAAGTTATATGATAAATTGAAAGTCATTTTAGAAGTAAGGCACTAACATTCAGGAAGGTTGGGAAAAACATGAAAATGACGGAAATTTACTCTTAATACTCTGGCATTATATTAACATCCAACTAATAAGTCTGAATAAGCTAAATAGATTCTTTCCTTCTCCCCAGAAATGGTTTCCAGTTCTTATAGTAATATTATAATAGGAAGCAATTTCTCTATGTTTTTGATGGTGGATATATTAATTCATAATGTGCATTATAAAATATTTTATAATATGGCTTATCTTATGACCACCTGGTAGAAATAGTTAAATATTACAAATAAAAGATTGTTAATAATACTTTCTTCTTTTACATACCATCAAATTCTTTTAGACTAGCTATCATAGAGTTTTAAGTCTGCTAATTTCCTTCCCTCCTCTCTTACTGACTAAGGAGAAGTGTGTTATAGTAGAAACAATACTAGATTTTGAATTCATGGAAAAACACCTGGGGCCAATCTCTAATCTGCTATTTTCTACCAGTATGACCTACCATGAGTGAATTTCCTTTCTGGGCCTCAGTTTCTTCATATATAAAATGAAAGCAAGGTGAACATAATTGCTCTGTAAAGTTACTTCTAAATCATGTGATATTAGAAGGCTCTGACCTAGATGTAGCAGATGGAGACTATCAAGGAAATGCTTAAATTCACATTAAAACTTTCATTGCAAATTTTTTAAATACGCTTCTTTTTTCTTAATATATTAATGAATTTTATACCAACAATATTGGTCAACTGAAAATTCTCAAACTTTTCTTAAGAAACATACCAAGGAAGTGTTTTTAAAAAAAAAAATTAAAAGGAAAATTGCTTGTTTTGATGTCTGTGGTTTCTTATAACTCAAAATAGTAGGAAATAATATAAACACTGTTTAAAAATGAAAACTATTCATCTCTTCTAGCTACCCAACATTATTTGGTAACTTAAATTTCATATTTTATATAAACTAACTGCAGAGAGCACTGATTATAGCACAAACAGTCTGCGAAAGAAAAATGGAAAGTGCTAAGTGTAGGTTTTCCAAGACAAATAATGATATGTCTTGTAACCACACATTAGGGAGGAGCTTTAAAATTAAAAGTCACTGGTAGGAATTTTGCTTGGTATAAAAAGATCAGTTAATCATTTTAGAGTTACCCTTTTGAAACTCAAATATTTATAGACTACAATAAAAAAATCAAAAATCTAAATGACACTATGGTAAATAGACAGTGACCCTGTAGAAAGTCATAATTACATGCCATTGATGTTTTATGGTAGGCATCTATTCATAGTTATGAACTGATATTTCTTTATGTCAATAAATTATTTAATGAGAAGAGTCATTAGTAAAAAAAAAAACTCTGTTCCACCAACATCAATTAATGTTATTTTACTAAAAATAATTTATTCATAAACAAAATGAATTATCCCCATGAAAGGAGAGGTTGTAGCAAAAAAAAATTCTCATTTCTTGTCTTTTAGTGAATATAACAAGAGTCTTTCATCATATTTTATGAAAGCTGCAGGAGCTTGTGGAAGTAGATCAAGGCAGGCTTGCAAATTTCGCATATAAAAATCATTGATTCACCACTTCCTTCAATAAATTAATGTGAGCTGATTTTTCATTATTACTGTTATATAGAAAATTCTCTGCTATCACTGTATGTAAGCTATTAATTTTTCAAGTGATTTTACCCTTAAAACATAAAAAGTACTAGGTAAGACTAGGTAAGATTAAAACAAGAGTCACACACATCTTTTATCTGGATTTTTACATTAAACAAAAAAAGTTTTTCTTGCTATATATTTACTCATCTGTTTCATATGGCTGTTGAGCAAGCAATATTAATACTTTGATGTTTCTGATCGGGTTTCTAATCAATTACCTTACCTACCATGACAAGTTACCATAGGTTAGTCTATATCAAGTGAAAAGCTTGTAAAGAAATTGAAGTAACTTCCAAAAAAAAAAAGTGCCAGTTAGTTTTTTTAAGCTAATCTAATGATACTTTTAGAGAGCTAATTTTTTTTTTTTATAAAAATTACTCTACCAGTTATAGGCTCAAGTCTGATGTGTAATTATGATATTCTGGATGTAGATTAGATTGTTTTTCTGGGTTTATTTTTCTGTCCTGTGCTGAGAATGCTTATTCACTCCACTTTGCCTATATCCTATTGTGCAATAGGATATTCATCTTTCCTTGTTTGAATTTTTACTTTTTTCACCAGGCTAAAAATGTCTAGATTTAAAAAATATAATTTCTGTTCTACTTTGATCTAATTTTCATTAGATTTTTTAAAAAAGAAAACTTCATTTTTTAGAAACTAATATTTAAATCTAACAATAATAACTTCTATTGCTATTAGATCCAGGGATTTGGGGTAATTTCTGCCCTTCCTATCCACTGAGAGACCTTTGTACTCTGAATCACACAAGCAAATGAACTATGTTCAATCCTAAAGTAAAGTCAGGCTCACACTCTTCGGTCTTTATGCTCCATTCCAGGGAAAATTGCTAAAATCTTCTTTGACCAAGATGGAGGCAGACTACCTAGCTCCCAATTACCTCCTCAAGCAAAGTCTGAAATTTGCAGTAGACTTGATCATAATTAAGATATCGAATAACAAACTACAGGACTAGTTCAGTACAATTGGAAAGGCCTGACTAGCATAGGCAGCACTATCATATAAACAGGCTAGCAGCCTCCTAACATGTCCAGAGCCTGCCCAGTTTGCAAAAGTGAAGGATCTCCTCCCCCACCCCAATCACTAAAAAATAGTGAAGGTGGTCAGAAAGTCCCAGAATGGGGACCTTGGAAGCCCCTAAGAATAGCAAGAACCAGAGCAGTTAGACAATATTCACACCTGGACGAGTCTAGCTAACTCAGGGGTTCTGAAGTCTATACTGAGATACCATTAGGGGACCTGAAAATCCATTCTTCTAAATTTCAAAGATTAGATGACTTTAGCCCTCTGGAAGGTGGAATTGCAGTGCAGGAATTAAGGGAACCCAGGACAAGATCAAGCAGAGCAGGCCACCACACCCAGAAGCACAGAAGATAGATCCTAGCCCTGGCACAAAGTCCTAATTCTGTAGCTGTAGAGATTAATAAGTGAAGAAAACACCAACCAGTATTAAAAATTGTGGGAGGTCTAGAGATTCCGTCTCTCCCCAAAGGAAAAAAAAATACACAGAGAGAGAGTACACATATATACATGTGTGTGTGTACATATATATGTATATATATATGAGAAAGGCACCATTCGAAGTCATGAGAATGCAAATACAAGGAGAAAGACAATCCTAATGAGGGAAAACTATGCATAAAAGGAAGCTGGAAATTCAGGAGGAAATGGGGTGGGGGAGGAAATGAAAGTACTTGGCAGATACATGATATAGAAAATCCATTGGGTCAGGACTGTATTCTGAAGAAGAATGAAGACGTGACTGGCCTGGACATCCTCCCTAAAATGGAAGTTCTGGAAGGAACCAATCAATTACAGGGTGAGGCCATGGGTCTCTAGGGAAGTTTCAATGTGTAGAGTCTAGGTGTAGAGGGAAACTTCCAGGAAGAAGAGATTTCTATGGCATGGCAGAGAAAGTCCACAAGTTCAGGAACCCAGCTTGGAGAGGAATAAAGGAGCAAGTAAATCCAAAACATCGGCAAGGGGGTAGGAGTAGGAAGTGGGAGAGATTTTCCCAAGGACTAGTTGACGATCCAGAAAAAATGAAGCAAAACTTTTATGAGATACTCCTTATAGGATCATTCTTACTCATTCTTCATAAGGTAGAAGCATGGCTACACAAAGAATATCTACAGACTTTTCTTAACAACTAGTAAGCCTAGTTATATTAGACCTTGATGGCTATATGTATGTTTTTATGTATGTGTGTATATACATACACATATGTACATACATACATATAGCCTATCCCCTGTAAAAAGTCAGTCTCTCTAGGTCATGACTAATTAGTGAGATTTTCTTAGCCCCCAAACAAATATGTTCTTTAATCTTCAGTGAGAACCCACCTAACTAGGAGATCTAACTTCTGTTTAAAGTATACACAGAATCTAGTCTAGGCTAATTCTTACCCCAGGGAAATGAGCCCCTTGTACCCCTCCATTAGAATTTATTGTGACCCAGCTTATGAAAGAGAAAACTAACAAGAGTGATCTGGATGGAGATGGATTCCCCTGTCCAGATTGCTGGAGGTGGCTGATCAAGCCACATTCTCAACAAGAGCTGAAGACTCCTAGCCCACCTCCTTATTAAATTTCCACTAATCAGGATTGATTTTCCCTTTCAAAAAAGTATTTAAGGCTTTCAGGATCTCCCATTACTTTGTCTCTGGTTGCTAAGAGAAATCACTGACCATCAATTTATTGATTGCTGGCTAGCCTAATTAATAAATTGATTATTAATTACACAGAAACTTCGTCTCTTGAGATTTTTCATTCCTCACATATGTATGCACATACAATGTGTGTGTATATATGTATATCACATATGTGCTCCAAAATTCTAATCCAATTCTGTCATATGATGAAGTAAGTATATATGACATCAGAAACAGTATGGCATAGTGGATAGAGAGCTTCATAGCAGGAGGACCTGTGTTCAAATCAGACTTTTGATGTATCCTGGCTCTATGATTGTTTAACCTCTTGGTAGCCTGAGCAACTATCTAAGATGATACATTGAAGAACAGCTTGCTGATGTACATTGCTGGAAACTATTTCCTTTATTGAAGTTGGCTACACCAATGAAATTAGAGGTTCATACCCCTTCCCTAACATTTGTGTGTGTATGTGCATGTATTGCTATGTTGTATATACATACAGGCTCTATGTCCCATACAAAATCGGCATTCCTACTTAGTAGTTTGGGATCTATAAAATGATCTACAAACCTTACTGCTCACGTAGAAGTTTGCCTCATCGATGACCTTAATGTTAACTGTAATCCTTTTTCTTCCATATCACTCTCATCCCCCATCCTGTGACTATCTTTACTGTGAGTTCCAGCTTCCCTCTAGTCAGGTATCCCATCACCCCATGAAGAATCTAAAGTGGTGTAAGTCAAAGAATCACAGAGTCTTCCAGCTGAATGCCATCTGGGAGATTAGAGGCTCATAGAACTAGAGATGGAAGGCATCTGAACGGACATCTATCCCAACTCCCTTGTTTTATAAATGAGAAAGCTGAGGGCCAGTGAACTTGAGACTTTCCTAGCTAAAATCCCACTTTACGTAGGAAATCTTTTCCAATTCCTCTAAATTCTAGTGCCTTCTTTGGGTCAATGATTTCTAATTTATTCTGTATTTTTATATAATTGTTTGCATGTTTTCTTCCACATTATATTATCAGCACCTTGAGGGCAGGATCTGTCTCTTGCCGTTCTTTCTGTCCCTAGCACTTAGCACAGTGTCTGGCACATAGTAGGTGCTTAATATATGCTTAATGATTGACAATCTTTCCCATGGATTGGAGATGGGATTTAAATTTTAACTCTTGAGTAAGTGCACTTTCGTCTCTAACAAATTACCTAAATCACACCCCTCTCTATTTTAATATTAAGTAACTAAGCTTCAGAGAATTTAAATGTTCTACATGAAGTCAAATTTATAGTTAGGGGCAGGGTACCTAGATTTAATGTTTTGAATGTTATGTTGATCATTATCTACCCCCTACCCTCTACCCAATCACTTCATTCATTTAAACTCAGGTCCACAGTCACATTTCTCAGAGCTGTATCTAGTAGCTAAATTCTTGGGCCCATATGGAAATTCATTTGAGTAGAAGTACATACACCAAAATCAGATATCATTCATATAAGAGACAAGATAGCATTCCATTCCGTTCACTGTCACTGCCTTCTCAGTAAAAAAAAAAAAAATGTAAGGTATGGGAATAAGATTTATACAGCATCTACCATATACCAGGCACTGCGCTAAGGACTTTTTGCAAATATTTTCTTATTTGATACGACAATCCTGTGAAATAGGTACTATTATCATCCTCATTTTCCAGATGAGGACACTGAGGCAAACAGATTAAGTGACTTGCCCAGGTTAATACAACTAATAAGTAAGTATCCGAGGCCAACTTTGAAATCAGTTCTTCCCAACTCCAGGGCCAGTGCTTTATCCATTGTGACTCTATCCATCGGCCTACAGAAATTGTCAGTTCCCCAATACACTCTTGGGAAAATGTCCAATTATTTTTTGATCCCTCACCCTCTCCCCCGCCCCTAAAGAGAAGAAAAGCTTTAGGATTTCCCAAAATCCTGGAAAGTGGCCTTTGTAGAGAAATGTGTTCATTCACATAGATTAAGACTAGGCTGAGAACCTATGAACTAAATGAGCAATTTTCCCTTTTTTTGTCCAGATCTTTCTCAGAAAATTTCCTGCTAAATCTTCATCCCAAACCATAGGGCACGAAACTGCTCTAGAACATGACAAAACTAGAGCGATCAAGGTATTTGGGGTAACTGCGCAGAGAATAAAAGAGACAATTTTTATATTGTTGACTTTCAATATGAGTTACTTAATTAACTCTTACACGTAGCCTAGGTGGGGTAATAATCTGTTACTCAAATGATTTTATCTCATTGTTTCTTATTCTCATCCAGGGTACTAAGGCAATCAAGGGATATGTTTCGGTATTTCTTTATTAATTGCTGAAGTTGTAGCATCATCATCATTAATTAATCAATTAGCCTTGAGCCCACACCTTCGTTTATTAAATATTTAACTGCAGAACCTCTTTCCCCATGAACTTTCGATCATTTCTCTCTCTAAATAAAATCCTTTAATCTCCTAGGTTTAAATAAACATTGGTTTGCAATATGCTACTTGTTAACAGTGGAAATAGGAAACATAGGTATAAATGATTATTTATAATATATCGGCTGTGAGCAAGCTCGCAGCCAAAGTCACCTTTAACCACAGTTACAACAGCTAGATTCACCAGTTTGCAAAACATACTCGTGCTATTCAGCCCTCTAAATCTACCTGTTGAAATCTCTTCCTAAGAATTCTCATCATATTTCCAGAGGTCCTGGAAATACAAAGACAAAAGCTAAACAGTCTCTAGCCTCGAGGAACTTACATTAGCATAGGGGAAACAAGATATCATTGTAGATATACATCAAATATATACAAAATATTCACAAGATAAGTGAGGTGGGGGAGGAAGACTAGGAGCTAAGGAGCCTAGCAAAGGTTTACTATACAAAGTTTTACCCTAAGTATTGAAGGAAAGCAGCGTTGCAATGTAGAGTGAGAAATGAGGAGGAAGACTATTTTTTTTTTCTGGCATGGGTCATGGCCAATACACTGGCAGGGAGAAGGTAGTGTCTGGTGTGAGGAATAGCAAACAGTTCAATATGGCTACACGATAATATGTATCAAATACGTACATAAGCAATTATTGAATGCCTACTTTGTGCTAAGCTAAAAGGCAGAAGATAATCTCTGATCTCAAGGGGTTGACAGTATAATGAGGGAAACAACATGCAAACAACTGTGTACAATCAGGCTATGTACAGGATAAATTGGAGATAATTAAATAGATGAAAGGCTCTAGGGGATATTTTTGCCCTCTTAGCTGGGAGGAGTTCCTATAGAACTATTGACTATTTATTTGTTAAAAGGGTAGGTTCTATTGGTTACTGTGCATCGGGTATACAATTAGGAAGTCAGTCATAGTGATATTTAGAAGGAATAGTTATAAAACATTTTAAAGGAATATGCACAATTCTTTAAATGACCTAAGGTTCCCCCTGAAACAATGACCCATTTTTTAACATCAATATGCTTCTGGTGATATTATATGATTATTTTTTATAGAATACCATAATCTCTGAATAATTAAAATGGAGAGTCACTCAAAAAGAAGTAGAGTACATTGTAAATGCATATAGGTTCAAATTTGTCCAAAAAGTTTTAAGCAAAAGTGGTCTATAGGATGTCACCAGAAAAAAATATAACTAAAAAAATTATTTCAGCAAAACAGTGAGAGCAGGGAATAATTTATGGACAGCTTTTGTACCTTATCCACATTCACAACGTCAAGAGACAATGAAGGACCTCCTGCCCCCGGCATATCCTCTGTGAATGATTTAGTGGAATATCGTTCAATAAACATTTAAGTCCCTACTATGGGTCAGGCATTATGTTTAATGGAATATCAATCAATAAACATTTAAGTCCCTACAATGGGTCAGGCATTATGCCAAGTGCTAGGGATACTAATAAAAAAATAAAAATAAATTTAGATCTTGCCTTCAAGGAGCTTACAATCTAGTGGGGGAAGGCAACATACAAAAGGATGCTATAAGTAGGATTAGGGGATATGAGTACAAGTTACACAGGATGGAAAGGTTTGGATATGTTGTGATCTGTACTAGTATAAGGAGCACCAAAATCAACAACAATGCAAATCATGTTGCTGAAATAGCTAATCACTAGGAAATTTTGCATATTGTCTGTGCTTGTGTTTTGTCTCTCCCACTATGAAGTATCAGGGCCTTGAAAACAGACAGGTAAATTAGGGAAGGGCTCAGAAAATATAGCCAAAGATATAGCAGCTGTCTGTTCTATGACATAGTGTAGTTATTGCCCAAACTCTAAGACTCCCAGCATCTTGAAATACAGTCCACTGCATGATATTTTTCCCAGGGACAAACACAACATCAGGAAACACACACAGATACATAGAGCAAGCTTCCCAGGAAACCAGACTTCTGAGATCTGTGCTATTCTGCCACAGAGAAGGATCCCCTGGTTTCCTTTCATCCTCTCCAAACAATACTGTCAGCTCTGTTGGAAGGTCGGGTAAGAAGCACCAGTTCAAAAGCCTGGGCTGTCTTTACTTATACAACTGGCTAAATTTCAGCTTCAGGGGGTAAGAGATGCTGGTATCATTATCAGAGATACTACCGACAATATCTTTCCTGTCTCATAGGCCAATTGCCCTTCTTTTCTCATTATAGTAATAACTAAACTCTAAGTTTTGTGAAGGAGGGAAAGAAGAAAAGAAAGCAAGAAGGGAAGGAAAGAAGGAAAAGAGGAAGATAGGCAGGAAGGAAAGAAGGAAGGAAGAAAAGAAAGCAAGGCAGGGAGGATGGAAGGCATAAAGGATGGAGGGAAGGAAAGCACTTCAGTGGAAGTTTAGGGAAAGTGAAAGGGTGTGAATGACTCCAGGAGAAAGCCTAGTAACATAAAAATCATTTCTCACTTGTGTTTTATCTTCCCAGCAAATTTGTAAACTTCCTGAGGTCAGGGAGCCAGTTGATTGAGTGATCT
>CM053626.1:264924159-264944586 GCA_028646595.1 Phalanger gymnotis | reverse complement strand
ACCAGAGTCCAGAGACCATTGGTTCCCGAGTTGGCCCCTCTTAAGTCATTAATCTAGGCCCACACAGGTTTCACACCTGATAGGGCTTTGGGCCTGGGGCTTAGCATTTAACAGGTGAAAGTACTTTCACGGTAAACAAAAGCCAAACTCCTCAAGGGCACCCATTAAACTAAGTGCAATTTGCCTTACTGGTACAGTAGGTCACAAAGGACACCATAAAAGGCATCTAAAGGTCCAAGGACCACAGAAGGTCTTTGAGATCCTTATTGGCGGTCCAAAGGTGACAATTATTTTTATTATAATACTCCATTTTGCTGAAGAATCTAAGTGGAACAATCTTCATTTATCTCATGGCTCTGCTTCTGACTTTTTGAATTTCAAAGCCATGTCCCTGCATGGGTACCTATCAAGATGTTTTAAATTGAAAAAAATTCAAAATAACAGCTTAGAAAATGGATAAAAATTGAAGTTTTCTTTTGTTCTCTGGAGTCTCAAATTTGATTGTGGACTACCTCAGAAAAATAGACTAATCTGAAATATCACTATGAATGAGAAATGCAGGGAATGGCACATATCATTGGACTAACCTTTTGTTTTTAAGCAAGTCACCACTGTTCTTTTGTTTCTACTGATTCCCTTCCAAGTCATATTGCTCCCAGTAGGACATACTTGAATTCAGCCATTAAAACCTGGTCATTTCCTTACCTGCTCATAGAAAAACATATTATTCTCTAATTGATTTCAAATTAATTTTCTTCCTAAGATACTTCTAGGACACTGATTTAAGAATAAAAATCTAAATCCTCCAGCCCTCCAAAATTCACCAGGTCCTCTTTTAGCAAAGGGACAGGAAGAAGGCTAAGGCTGAAGCTAAGACTGAAGCTTTCTGTTTCCTCCAAACAATGCCTTCTCAGGGGCTTAGCCAGAGCTTTTCTTTCCTGGCTCTCCAGTCTCTCTTATCTCTGGATCAGAAGCTGGCTTTCTGTTTTGTAGACTTACAGATATGTGATGGTCATATTTTTTCAGCCAATCAGATTTATCATGCTAAAAGGTAATATTCTTGAACATAGCATGAATAGAAGAACAGGATGTCCAATAACAGAGCTGAGTTATTGTCTTTCCTATATGTACTCTCCAAGCTTTGGCCTGCCTATCCCTGAGCTTGAGGGAGAATGTCCATAGACTTTGGGGAGATGTTTGGTAACAACTATTCTTACAGTAACAGCTTAGTAAATGCCCATTTCTAGAAGCTATTTTAGACTGGCTTAATAATTTAATTTTCCGTTCATAATCTTATGAAGGAGTGAGAAGCACAAATGTGTAGGCTTGAGCCGACATTATTAGAGAATTAACCAATCCCCTTACCATTGCCATAGGGCCCTGAAGAGTAGATGTAGCTATTCTAGTTTGAGGAAGCTGACATTTGTAAGAATGGGAGGTGTGATACAAATGCCCTACAGTTTTTAGGAACTAAAAGATAATAACTACAAGACAGGAAAGTTGGAGGCATGGACAAAATGAAAGAAAGAATAGGTTCAAAAAGCAGGATTAAAAATCAATTATTTCATATTGGTTACATATTTGACAGGTTTGAATTTCAATGTGTGCTTTTTATTCCTACTATCATTTTCTCTCACCAATACCCTGATTTCTATTATGTGTATCAAATAATAAATTAAATATACTTTCTATTTCTTGCTTTGTCTATGGATACCTGGGTTTGGACCTTCAATCTGCATTCTTTCAAATATGGAGATATAAGATGGATAGGTTGTTTCACTTTCATTAAGCAATATATTTTTAAAAGATTGTAGATTGAAAAGTATTTTTCTAGTTTTCCTAGATTTACTTTTTATGTTTGTAAGAATTTCAGAAGATTTAATTGCAAGTTAAACAATAATTGTTTCAAGCAGGCCATTTTTCACATGATAAAAACAAAATATGAATGTAGTAAATGCCACCTAAATAGAACCTTCCTATTATCCATTAACCAAGCTGATATTAGGTTGCCATATACATTCACACATGAGCTCTCTCTGTCTCACTTTCTGTCCATCTGTCTTTCTGTCTGTGTGTGTGTCTCTCTTAGACACATGCACACACACACACACACACCCCACAAGCTTCTAGAGACTGGAGTCCAAATGTCAATTCTTATTATATCCATGGAAATAAGGTGAATGCAGATCTCTTTGTAAATATATAACTATCTGCAAATGGATATATGATTTCTATATATATAGCTATGTTTAAGTAACTGAATAGCTAAAAATTAGATGTATTCATAGTCAAATATCAGTTGTAGTTCAGAATGATGACTCTTGAGCATTTCAAAATTGGATGTTTTGAAAGCAGGATTCAATATCCTAAACTTGTTGGAAACTGAGCTGGCAAATTTTAGAAATATTTCAAACAAGGATTAAATTTTTTTTAAAAAAAAATTACTGCTGTTTTACTTGTTTTTCTTAATTTAAATTTCTGCTTCCCAATAAATGTATGTGTCTAGAACAATGTTTCCAAAATATTCTGGAAATCAAGGTTTTACTCTAATATCAGCATATTTCATAAGCATCAGTATACAACTGAAATGGGTTGCATTTATCTTTTTCATAAAGCATTAATATTATTTCTAAATTTGAAATTAAATAAAAAGAATTAATATATTCCCACATATTACTTCATCACTCTGTCCCTCTCCCAAATCTGAGGAAAGCTCTGCTTTATGTTAAAGGACAACCTTAGCAAAACCTTCCCCTTTCTTCATTTCCCCCATGCATTCGCTTTGCCCGGTAGAAAAATGAATGAGAAAGTAAAAGCAAACTTACATTTAGGCAGTAGATACTTTGAGGACTCAGAAAAGGAAAAGGAGGAAAAACAGTTGTGGAGGAAAGTTAAGAAATTAGGTCAGTAGGACCTAGGTTTTACTTTTTACCTTTACCCTTACTAACTTAACCTCTCCAGGTCTGTTTCTTTAAGTGAAAAGAAAAAAAAATGGAATGCCTTCATTTCCAAGTTCATAAAATTGTTGTGAGGTCCAAATAAGATAATGTATATAAAACATTTTGCAAACTTTAGTGATTTGCTGTTGTTACCTCCTTAAGAATGTTTCATGAAAATTAATGTTTGCTAAAGGATTCACAATTATGGATTAAAAAATGCATTTTTCTTTAGACATTTTACTCCTTTTTTCTTAAGTGATTAAGTACTAATTTAATTTGTTTTCTCAGTTCTCTCCAAAATAACTTATACAGGGTCTAAATAGACTGCATCCAATATTGAATTACCCTAGAAAACAATTGGACAGCTTCCCTACAGACAACTAACTACTTCAGACATTTTGAATTTTTCTGGAAGACTGAGATCATAGCAGTTGCCTGCAGCCTTTGCCAGAAGCCTAGTGGTCTTCTTTAATGGATATTTGCCTTTCCTATTTAAACATGCTATTCTTACATTTACACTCTCACTGCATCCACCTCCTGGAAATTAGCCCTACTCTTCTCCTTGAAAGGAGTGTGCCATTCTACTCCAATATGCCTGCCACTCCGGACCAAAATGTCCCTTCTTAGGCATCATACCACTTTATGAGCTATCTTGCCCTATTAAAATGTAAGGTACATGAAGGCATAAACTATTTTTGCATTTGTGTTTGTATAGCCAGAGCTTAACAGAGAGCTTAGCAAATACTAAACTCTTAATAAATGCTTTTTTAATTCATTTGTTCATTCATAAGTATGACCAATCCTGATTACAAGAGATATGGGAATCATTCATTTTCTTTTCTCTGAGGTGATTGAAAAAGAAATTAAGTGAGGTTTTTGTATTTTTATTATTAAAAATATAATATTTAACATTTGAATTGGCAAAATATTGCTTGTGGGAGATAACTAAACAATCATATGCAGAATTCATTTTTAAAATCAGTAAGTGTTCAGCTTATGGTAGACTCCCATTGGGTGATGAGAATTTACTTCTTTGCTTCTTGTACTTAAATACAAGCACTATATTTTACACATATTGTGCACTAACTAAACACATAGGTGATTGTACATTTAATTTGGGCAAATTAAAAACACATTTAATGTTGATTGCTTTTTTTATTCAAAAGAACAAAGATTATATGAGAGTGTGGGGGTTATATAACAGTTGAAAAATTGAGCCATCTTCAAAGCTTAGAGAAAAGGCATAAATAGAACAAAGTCTAATGCAAAACACAAATATGATGGAAAAATATACAAATAAAATTCCATATTTTATGAATTTGAAATATAACCGTGAATTCAAAAGGTTGCATGGTTATTATCTTGTTTTCCATTTCAAAATATAACTTGCTAACATTGTTTAAGTAAACTAAAAGAATTAATTACATTTCTATTCAGAATTCAAATAGTTAAACTTTCTAGATTTCTGCTAGCTTTAGGAAAGAATAATACTGAATAAAAGAGAAAAAGGACAAGGTAAAACTGAGCAAGATATAATTGGGAGATTTTTAAATATTCAAGTTAAATTCAAAGTAGATTGTTGAAACATTTCAAAACTCTTCTTTGGAGCAAAATAATAACACAGCCTTGTACATATTAATCCCTTGAAGTAAATGAGCTATAACAGATTTTTATCAGACACTGTTATATAGAGAAAGTGATGGCTAAAAATGACAGTATTTCCTAGAACTTGAGAGCCAGTGAGAGTTGTTTTCCAGGTATTCCAGCTCTGCCTAACAAGCCTATTCAAGCTTCTAGCTTGTTCCCTGCTATTCTCTCATTAGTTTCACATCTGGTTCACTCTCCTCCTTTGTGCTGACTGAGTTCCTTTGATTGCTTCATTTGTGCATGAAATCAAGGACACTGATGCTGGCATCACCCATGAGCACTCTTATCTGGTCCTGCACCAAAGCTGATCAGGTCAAATCAGTGCAAAGAAGCACCAGCTGCCATATTGAAGGGGAGAGACAGACAGACAGACAGACACACACACACACACACACACACACACACACACACGGTGGGGGGGGGGAGGGAGAGAGAGAGAGGGAGAGAGAAAGAGGGAGAATGAGAGAGAGAGACTCTTTTTGGTTTATTTATTTACTTGCTCTTATTTTCCACTATTTCTTAAAGCAGAAAAATTCCCTAGACTATTGCTAAAATGAAATGAAATCCTAAAAGTAGAAACTGGACAAAGCAAGAATATTATATTACTAATATATGCATATGCTATTTTGTATTTGCAATTTCCCAATTTCATTGGCAACTTTTACAGGATTTTTTTAATGACTAAAAGCTGCAGTTCAGAAAAGTTCACTGACTTACTCAAGATTATAAAACAAGGCCAAAATATGAACTCTATATTTTTGTAATGTTTAAACAAAAATAACACATTATTTAAAATAATGATCATATGATCACAGAACTTCAGAGTTGGAAGGGAACTTAGTCCAACTCATACCTAAAGCACGAATTCCATCTGCAAAAAATCTAACAAGTCTGAATTCTTTTTAGAAGACATCAATTGGGAGAGTAACGCACTACTTCTTGAAGCAGTCTATTCTACTATTAAATGTTCTAATAGTAAGTTTTTCCCCCATCTTGAATCAAGCTTAAAGTTACTTTCTTGAAATTTTTACCACTTGCTCTGAGCTTCACTGTCTTTCAGTGTGCTGAACTACTATAATCCACCTTTCATGTGCATCTCTAAAAATAAACGAATACAGCAAACTTCACGAGGACTTTTCAGGAAAAGGACACCAAAGCCCTGGTTTTCTGGTGTTATGAGTTACCTTGGCCATTCATGCAATTGTATTTTACATTTCTGTCTACTCTGTCCTCATAAAGTCTATGTAGTTATAGGAGACAGGATTCCTTGGGTTTTGGTAAAAAAAAAAAAAGTGGTAGAAATGTTTTGTAACTAATATTTGTGAATGTGCACAGACTCATTTAGCTCTTTAAAAAAAATACTGGGGCAGCTAGGTCGTGCAGTGAGTAGAGCACTGGGCCTGGAGTCAGGAGAGCCTGAGTTCAAATCTGACCTCAGACACTTGACACATGTACTAGCTGTGTGACTTTGGGCAAGTCACTTAACCCCAATTGCCCTGCCCAAAAACAAACAAAAATACATTTACTTAAATTAGCAAGTTTTGCTTCATATTTAAAGTATTTACTTTAAAGTCTTAAATCAGCAATTTTTGCTTAATATTTAAAGAATTTACTTTAAAGTAGTAAATGTTTTTTTCTAAGAGTTAAATTGGTCTATTTTTAAAAAAATAAGTTTAAATTAATGTCTTTTGTTTTTTATATCATCAGTTATTTCCAGTATCCTATGTCCAATCCTTCTAGAGAACCATCCCATATAACAAATAATATTTTTAAAGACAAAGAGAAAGAAAAAAAGACAATTAGAGCACTTTATGAATACATTGGACAAAGACCAAAAACATGTGCGAGGTATTGATTGAGTCATGCTTGATCTTTGTAATTTTCTTATACTCACATGTGATTTTGTGTGTGTGAGTGTTGGTTCTGTCCATTAAAATTATTGTAATTATTGTCTATATTACTTTCATGGTTCTGCTTTCTTCACTTCCCGTCAGTTCATGGAGATCCATGCAAGCTTCTCTGTCTTCATCATTTCTTACAGCACAGTAATAATTATTATATTCTTGTACCACAGTTTGTTTATTCTTTCCCCAAATGATGACCAGCTACTTTTTTTTCAATTCTTTGTTGTCATAAGAAGGTGATGTTTCAAATATTTTTGTGTATGTGAGGAATTTCTTCTTATTAGAGGCTTCCTTGGGGCATAAGGCCAGTAATTCAGACTCTGCTCTAAAGCGTATGGAAATTTTAAATATCTCATTTGCATAATTCCAAATTGATTTCCAAAACATTTTATCTTTTCACAGCTCTACTAGTATTGTATTAATGTGCTTATCATTCCACAACTCCTTCAACATTGACTGTTGACAATTTTTGTGATCTTTGCCAATTCACGTTATGTGAGGTAAAAACTAAGGGATATTATGATTTGGTTATCTCTTATTATTTGTGATTTGGAGCATTTTTTTCATGTGATTGAGAATACTTTGTGATTCTTCTGTTAAGAACAATTTGTTTATATCATTTCATCACTTGCACTTGTCTGTTGGGGAATGGCCAACAGTCATAAACGTATACAAACACACACATTATACCTTGCATAGCAAACCTTTGTGAGAAAAGCTTTATGCAAAATTTTTCCCCCATTATGACTACTTCCCTTTTTATCTAAAGTGCTTTTAACTTTGTGCAGAAACTTTTCAAATTCACTTAATCAGAGATATATATTTTATCATTTCTAATTGTCTCTAGTCTTGTTTGGTTAAGAATACATCTCTTATCCATAGATGTGTGAAGCATATGTTCTGCTTCTCTTTTAATTTTTTTATAGTATAAACTTTAATATTAAGGTCCTTTATCCATTTAGAATATATTGTAATGTAATTGTGATGTAAGGTGTTTGTTTAAGTTTAATTTCTGGAGACTGCTTTACCAATTTTCTCAGCATATTGTTTTTATGAAATAGGTAGGTTTTCTCTAATTTATGCTTTCTACTTTATCAAACTCTAGGTTATTGAGTTCTATTGTTTGTGAATCTTACTTGTCTAGATTATTCCGTTAATCTATTACTCTATTATTTAGACAATAATAGATTGTTTTGATGACTACTACTTTACAATATAGTTTGAGGTCTGAATGAGCTATTTTCCTTTCATCACCATTTCTTTTCATTTTTCCCCTGTACATTCTAAATCTTTTGGTTTTGTCAAATGCATTTTATTATTTTATCAAGTTCTATAGACTGTTCATGTATACATTCTCCTTTTGGATTGTTGAAAAAGAGTATTTGCTATGACCAGCGAGTTGTCTTGACAAACCTCTATTGGTCTCTGACCTGTTTCATTTTGTACTCCAGTGGCAAATTGCAGTTATTCTAATTACCTTTTTTATTTCCTACTTTAATATTCCAATCCCCTGGTTGGTTGGTTGTTGTTCTTCATGGTCAAGGAGGACCAAAATGACATCGCTATATTGAAGTCAAAGTACAGTGTGTATGACTGTGACTGATCAGAACAATACAAGCTTAGAACGCTCTACAACAAATTGGGCACAACTATTCAACATGAATATTTGGAGCAGAGATGTCTCTAAATTTGCATATCTCACTTTTTCTTACTTTAGCTACAATAACAATTCCTGCTTTTTTAGATCCACTTCATGCATAATTTTTTTCCCATCCCCTCAGTTTTATTTTGTTTATGTTGGTGTTTTAAGTACACAACAGAATTTAGGGTTTTGTTTGATGATCTAGTTTTCCACTGTTTTATTGTACTTTTGAATCCATTCATCTTTGAAGTTCTGAGTTAGGGTTATATTTCCCTTCATTTTATGCTAACATTGAGTTTTTTCAAATTACATTTTCCTCTTTTTCTCTCATTCACTTTATTATCCACCCTCTTTTTCTGTTTATATGAGACCCTCATGGTCTGTTTCATGATCCTTGTAATTATCTAGCCTCTCTCTATTCTTTATATTCCTTTTGAAATTAAAAATTCTGAAATATATCTTCTGGGCTACCCCCTCTAGGAAACTTCTGTCACTGTTGAGTAGACATGAGGGTCCCACTTTTCCATTGTGTGTAACTCCCAGAACAATGCTAGTTCCAGCAAATGACAGTGAGGGCAGTGTCCTTTGGCATGGCCTTCCTCCACCATGTCCATGTTTATACAACTCACCTCTGATCACTTTCAGTTTAATAAACATAACACGTAATGATGAGAAATAGTTTGACAGCAGAGCACACATCAGATTTAATGACAATAAATTTATTTGGAAAAGATTTATGGAATGGGGATCCAATTCAGTTTGTCAAATCATGGTGGAACTGCAACTGTAGGTTGACTATACATACAAGAATTTGCCAAAAATCACCAGAAGCATTCTTTGCAAATCAATTGGCTATGTGGAATTTCCAATAAAGAGTATAACATTTTTGTGGCTGTTTTTAAACTGTGTGCTACAGATCCTTCAGAAAGTTAAATTTTATGGTAAACTTGGGTATCTATCTATACGTTGTTTTTCTTTCTCTGGGGGGCCAGTTAGTTATTAAACATTTTCCAGCACAATATATTTTTGACATAGGTCTGGCAGTCAGTTTGATAAGAGTCTACAAGCTCCTTTTTGATATAGAGGCCAAAATCTGCTTAAAGAAAAATAAATAAATAAGAAATTGATACTGTGGAATGTTATATTCTTTATAGAGTCCTATTATGTGTTAGAATTTTAAGAGGTCAACCAAAGGAAAATCACCTGTGAAAATTTCATGTTTCCTTCTTATATATTTATATTTGTATATTTATTTATATATATTTAAATATAAACAAATTTATAAATATAAATAAATTCATTATAATAAATTTATTTTATTTACATTTAAATAAAATAAATTTATTCTCTTTATAGAATAAATTTATATATAAAATTTAATATTTCCTTCATACATATACATGTGTATATATATGTATATATGTACACATACACATTCACATATAAAATCAAGAACACCCTCGATGCACATCTAGATTATTCACATAACAATTTTATAAATATGAGAAAAGAAGTGTTTGTTTCTGTAGTTGGTGATGTCTTCTTAGCAGCTTTTATTTTCCCTCTCATGGGGGCATGGAAGGAGCTTGCCAAGGAGCTGCCTGTGTTCTATTCATTTCTTTGGAACACATTCCTTTTTTGAGATATCTTGAAAATTGATCCCTTAGTAACCTTTCAAATGTTTTGCTACTAGCAGTTTTGTTGTTTCCTCATATCCAGATACTCTTCCTAAATATATCTTAAATATCTTCAAAGGTATTTCAAACTCCTTCAAAGGGTACATTTCTATTAAGATCTTGACAAGTACGTTAAAAAATTGTTTACTGATAGCCTATATGCATTTTGATGTGCTTATATATTATATATTATATGACTTATCTTCTCCAATGAATTATAACATAATTGAGAAAAATATAATTTACTGTTTATCTTTTCATATTATCCTATAACTAGCACAACACTTGGCACAGATTAAACAGTATCTTTTTATTAATGTTATTGTTGAGGGTGTTGATAGTATGTTAATTATATTTAAAATGACCCAAAACTGGTAGGGATTGTTAAATATTATAGTGTTTAGAAGTAATATTTCAAAAGGCTAGATGCTAACAATGAAATTTAATAGAGATCAATGTAAAATGTTCCATAAGTTAAAGCATCAATTGAACAAAGGGCAAAGTCACGCCTAGAAAGTAGTTCATGTGAAAAAGAATTATAAATTTTAGTTGGTGAAAGGCAGGATACTATGGATCAGCAATGCATGTGGATGAATTATTTTACCTTTCTTAGCCTCAGCTTACTCAATCAAGACATGAATACTTATATTATCCACACTGCAGATTTATTGTGAAGAGAATGCTTTGTAAACCTTTAAATTCTATACAATGCATATTGGTGTTACTTGTAGCTAGATAGTCCTACTCTAAACTCTGCTCTGGTCAAAACATATTTGGAGAGCTGTGTTCTTTCTACCATATTTTAGAGGAGATGTTAACTAGTTGGAATTGATCTCCAGGCATTTTTAATATTTTTGTATCATAGATTCCTTTGTCTGGTGAAATTCATGTACTCCTAAGAATAAAAAATTTTTAAATGGATAACATAAAATATAGCACTACAAAATAAACCAAGTATATGGAAATCATTATCAAACTATTAAAAATCAGTGGATTCCCAAATTCCAGTTTAAGAACTCCTGAAACTCAAGGAGGATGATCAAAGGTATTAAAAGCAAGCCATATCATCAGTAATTGAAAAAATGTCCATATTTAGGTTTTTTTGTAAAGGAGTGCTTCAGGTTAATAAAATTGCCTTCAAATATTTTAAGTACTATATGAAAGGATTGGCAGCTAAGTGGCACAACGGATGGTGTAACTGTCTTGAAGTCAGGAAGACTCATCTTCCTGAGTTCAAATCTGGCCTCAGACTAGCTATGTGACCCTGGACAAGTCACTGAACCCTGGTTTCCTCGATTCCTCATTTATAAAGTGAGCTAAAGAAGGAAATGGCAAACCACTATGGCATCTTTGCAAGAAAACCCCAAATGCAGTCATGACGAGTCAGACACAACTGAAAATGACTGGAAAACAACAACAAGGAATGATTAAGAATGTTTTTTCAGAATAAGGTCACTGAAAGTTAGAGAGTAGAATATTTTAGCACAATATGAAAAAAAACAATATACATAAAATTTAGAAAGGAAGAAGGCAAGAGTATTGGGAGAGGGGAGAGGATAAGCGAGGGATTTTTAGAGGGACCTCTGCTCATCACATCTGGGTTAGAGTATAATATATACAATTAGAAGGGAATAAAACTCTCCTAAATTTATAAAGAAATAACGTGGGTGAATAGGTTAAGGGGAGAATATAGAAGGGCATCTACATTAGTGGGAAGGAGAAAAAGAGGGAATAACATATTTGGAAGGCTATAAAAGTCTTTTAAATTCAGAGAGAAACAAGAGGATAAAAGGAAAAGGTGGGAGAAAGGATAAGGGAAGGATCTTTGGAGGGACGTGGGTAGGTTAAGTAATAGGAGAGAAAGATAGTGGGTAGAAATAAAAGTAGAATAGTCAAAAGGGATGGGAAATATATACACACAAACATAAAATAAGGATCAGAAGTAGAATTTATTAGGGGAAAAAACAGGGATAGCAATCATGGCCTCTGACAAAGTTAAAACGAACACAGATTTAATCAAAAGAGAAAAATTGGGATGCTACACTATATGTCAGCCATATTGATCAATATTGCTTTAGACTATTTAAAATAACTAGACAGAATAAGATTGAAATATTGCTTTGGTGTAGGAAATGATGAGTTGGTGGACTTAGAAAAATATGGAAAGACTTGGATTTATCAAGGAAGATGTTATCCATCCTCAGAGAAACAGAGAACAAACACATATAGTACCTTTTTTCATACATACACATGAATGTATATGTCTATACGAGTATGACTACAGATATCTAAGTATATGTATGTGTGCGTATATATATGTGTGTGTATACATATATATATATATATATATATGTATATATATATATATATACACATATATATAGTGGGTATGTGTGTATATAGGTCTACCTGTGTGTATGTGAGTGTGGGTGTATTCACACTTAATTGTAGCTTTCTTGAGGGAGGGGGACAGAAAAGGGAGAAAAGAACACAGTAAAAAGTGCACAGTAGAGAACAAAAGAAAACTTACAAAAAAGCAAAGATGGACTGCTCTGAACACAATGTGTAGTATTTTTATGTAAGCTTTCTCAAAATGTAAATTTGTTGCTGTATATTTTCAATCCTCTCATGTTCTGCTGTGCATATGGCAATGTCTTTTTTTCTTTTCTTATTTTGTATTTAAATTTGTTTCTTTTTCTTTTTTTATTGTGTTTGAGTTTAAAATAATCTGATAAAAAAGATGACATAAAAGAGCCCTTACAGTAATAGGCATCTCGGAATACAGTGGATTCCTCAGCACTGCAAATCTTCAAGCATAACCATCATGATTTACGTGTAAGCATGATTCAATTGTGGTGGAGACTGGTCTAGATTCTGCCTTAAATTTCTTCCAATTCAGCAAAAAGAAATGATTTTGTGGGGGTTTTATTTCAAAGCTTCCTATCAAGTTACTATTCAATAAAACATGGTATTTGCCATACTTCACTACTCACTAAAACACCAGGGTTTGCCCTATTTTGTTACTCATTAAAGCCTAGTTTTCCCGTCATGTAGACACAGCCAAAGGGGCAATATTTTAAATTAGAAGTAAGGCACATAGCATAGAATGTATGAAACTGATCAAGGTAATAAAAATGTCTCTGATTTCCATAGGAAAACAGAATATTGACTTTAAAAAAACTGAATAGAATTAATAAAAGAGTATTCATCACTTTGGAAACATTCCATCAAGTGAACACAGAAGAAAAACATCATAAGGCAATATATTTTTAAGGTCCTTTGGATGACAAGATTCTGTGTAGTATTAAATGAGATGACAGCCAGGATTTAGTTTAGGAAAGCGATATTATTAGCCAATTCAAGTACAAAGAAGATATTGCTCCATAGGAAGGTAAAGTAATTCTTTTCCTTAGTCTTAGAGCTCAAGGTGGTCACTCTACTTGCCAATGCAAAGCAGTTTACTTGCGTCCCTGATCATATCCGTTAATATTTCCTCTATGAATTTAGCTCTTATATTTAATGAATGCTAATTGGTTGGTTCCATTTATCTTCTTTATTTGTAGAATCTCTTTCTATATTGACCCCTTTTTAACTGCCTTATATCCTCTCTACCCTTAAAAAGTCTTCATTTGGTCCTATAATTCTGTTAGCGTCAGATCTTTTAAGCCCTTTCACAGCTGAACTTGGCTGGGGGAGAGATGCTGTCTATACCTAACTTGCATCTCAACCTTCACGTTCCCATCCTTGCAATCTGATATCTTTCCCAACATTTGACGAAAATATTCTCTCCAAGATCACCAATGATCTTAATGACCTTTTTTAAAAGGCTATTTATTCTTCTGTAACATTTGATACTGTAAGATCAAACAGCTCTTTGCAAATATTATCTCTCTCCTGGGTTTTAAATCATGTCTCTGCACTTACGCTCTTCCTACCCTTTGGATAGATCCTTATTTCTATCTCCTTTATAGATTCATTTCCATGTTTCCCTATGTGTGAGCAAAGCCAGGACTCTTTCCTAGGCCCTTTTCTTTTCTTTTTTCTTTTGATGATTTCCACAGTCATATGAATTCAGCTATCAGAAGGAAATAGCAAACCACTCTGAATCTCTGCTAAGAAAACCCTAAATGAAGTCACAAAAAGTCAGACACAACTGAAACTACTGAACAACAAAAAATCATTTCCATGCAGATGATTTCAAAATCTGCATAGCCATACCTCATCTCCTTCCTGAGCTTCAGTGCCACATTTTTAATTTAAGGCTTGTCATTTCCACCTGGATATTCTATAAATATCTCAAACATATTCAAAACAGATCTCATTATCTTTTTTCCTAAACCCACCTCTCCTCATGACTTCCTTTTTTTCTGTCAATGGCACCACATTCTCTCGCCTTTATATGTAATCTTTCTAGTCAATTCTATCTCCTCACCCACATTCATTCCTAACTCTATATTTGCACCACCACTATCCCACTTCATGACCTTATGATCTCCCAATATTCTTTAAGTGAAGGTCTAACCACTTTTTATTTTGCTCAACAAGTTTCATTTGCTTCCCATTGTCTTTAGATTAAGATAAATTCCTCCTTTTGGAATGTAAAGTTGGCTCCAACTTACATTTCCAAAATAATTATACATTTCCCCCTACAGTTCTAGTCAAACTGATTTATTTGCTTTTCCTTCCTTTTTTTCCATCTCCCACTTATATACCTAGGCATAAGTGCCTATAATTCGCTCCTCAGCAATACCTCCTCAAAAATACTGTATTCTTCAAGACTCAGTTCAAGAGCTAACCCCTAGCTGTTTGTGCCATCTGGCCACCCTAATCATTATACATTTATTTTCTAAATATCCTGCATTTGAGTGTCCGTGAGCACGCATCTTTACAAGAGAACGTAAGCTCCTTGAGGGTAGGGATTGCCGGAATTTTGCATCTCCAGTTCCTATAAGAAATCCCAGCTCATATTAGTTACTTAATAAAATGTTATTGATTTATTGCCTTCCATTTTATTGTATTCACAGGAGAAGAGAATCTATAGCTATAGAAATATGGCATTCCCTTCAATTCTATTAATTTTTATTATTATGTGTATACCCTGTCTCTCCTATGAAAAATTTAACTAGCTAGCATTTTTTGTAGTGTTTACATATATCTATATATCTGTATCCACATAGGGCTATATAGATATATAGATATATGTTCCTTGCCCTTACTTTATAGATTAGGAGCTCCTAAAGGACAGAGATTAGTTCATTTTATTTGTTTATTCTAAGCATCTGGCACAGCATAAGAGCTTAATAAATGCTTGTTGATTGATTAATTAATATGTTCAGAGCACTTAGCTATAAACTACAGAGGTACAAAGATCAATCCCACATACTTCACATCCATTTTCAATTCAGTTGAACTTAGAAAGCATACATTGTATATTTATTACATATTTGGCATAGTGTAGGGCAAGGAAGACTTGAACAGTATGAACACCACACAACTTCAGTACAGTTGAAAACAAGAAAAGTAAATAAGAAATTATTTAATGGATTGGTCTATAAATAGAGTGAGTGGTTAACAAACCACTTGTTAACAAACTACATGTTAACAAACATGTAAAACTGAAATAATATTTTAAGATTCAAGTTCTAAACAGTTAAATTCCTTACCATTGGAAAAAGCAAATATCTTGCCCTTATTTGTACATATTCAGTAAGCCCTCTATTAAAAAAGAATTAGTGGGAATGCAAAATTTAACTAAAATAATCCCTTTTATTTCAAACTTTTGATTTGGCTTACTTTATCTAAATTCCCTTTTCTTATATTAGGCACTAAAATATGCTGAAAATCATTGACTACTTTATGATTTTTACAAGAGCAATAGTTTAGGGCCATTATTCCAAATGCACAACATTACAAAGTGCATTTTTTCATGTATAGAAATTCAACTATATTGGTTTGGGGATACTCTTAAAAATTGTTTCAATGTATTTAAAAGTATAAATCTTTTATATCAATCTTTCTCATAATTTTTTTATAAAAGTGAGGGCTAGAAAACTATTATTTTAAGATCAAAATTATTTGCTTTCTAGGTAATTAAACTCTTAATATGCCACATTAACTTGAATACCTGATCTATTATTCATTCATATATTTGTCATTAAACACAAGAAAGGAGATATTATCAAGATTATGATGATCTAAACCTTCTCAAACATCCTAATCTGATATTTCATCGATCTGCGAAATTAACATTACAATCAATGCCATTGGAATTGAATATCTCTCAGTTTAAAAAAGAGCTTCACGTATGGATCTGATCAGAGATTGTATCTGTTGTTCAAGAACAAGTATAGCTAAGTATAGCATAATTCATGCTAAATTCACAGTAACAGGGATGTGAGATCATGTGTAACAGGATGACTTTTTATAAATCACCTGAAGCAATCCCTTTGCATGTGTGAGATATAAGAATACACTTCTTCGGTATTCTCAGGGACAAAGACAGCAAACCGCATCCATCAATCTGCTACTTGGTCATTACCTTGTTTATTTTCTAGCAAACAGAATGGATGGATATTTTATGATGTCTAAACATAATGGAATAATATTTTGTTGAACTCTTATCAACATAATGACCAGCCAGGATTGCCAACAACCAATGATGAATCACATTACCTAACTCCTAATAGAAAGCTAAATGTCTCAGAATGCGTTTTTTAAAAATGTGACCAATGCAGAAAGTTGTTTTAATTGGATATGATTGTTTGCAATGGGTTTTGCTTTATTTGTGTCCACAGTTGGGTGTAGGGGGAGGGATAGTTAGGGTTAGACTTCAAAAAGGTATATTTTAGCTGGTTGAAACAAATGAAACATTTTTAATGACAAAAAAATTAGTAATGAATAAGAAATAGAAATGTTAATTAGTAGAATAGATTAGGTGTACATGGACTTAATGTTTGCTTAAAAAACACAAAGATCCCAGTCATTGGGGCAAGAACTTACTATTCAACAACTGATGGAAGAAAAAAAAAACACAAGCAAAAGCAAAAATAAAATAATAAGCAGTATTGTGAAAACTAGATATAAAACAGCACCTTTTATCATGTAAGATAAGCTCAAGTAGGTATACCCTTTAAACACAAAGGGTTAAATCATCCACAAATTAAAAGATCATGGAGAGCATTATCTATCAGATATAGATAGGGAAAGATTCTACTACTCCACAAAAGACAGCATCACAGGAGGTAAAATGGACAATTGTGATTACATAAAATTAAAAAAAAAAAGGTTTTTTTCAAGCAAAACCCAATGCTGGGGCAGCTAGGTAGCGCAGTGAGTAGAGCACTGGCCCTGGAGTCAGGAGGACCTGAGTTCAAATCCAGTCTCAGACACTTGACACATGTACTGGCTGTGTGACCTTGGGCAAGTCACTTAACCCCAATTGCCTTGCCAAAAAAAAAAACCCAAAAAACAAAACAAACAAACAAAAAACCCAATACTGCTGAAATTGGAAGAGAAGCCCATAAATAAGAAAAAAAATAAAGATATCCTCTCTAAAATATGTGGATAATGATTCAAAATTGTAGGAATAGAAGCCATTACTCAATTGAAAAATAATTAGGCAGTTTTCAGAGGAAGAGACCAATCTATCAATAGCCATGTTAAAAAAATGCTCTAAATTACTCACAATTAGAAAAATGTAAATTATAGCTACTCTGAGATTCTACCTCATATATATCAGATTGGCAAAATTGGCCAAAACAAGGAAAATTACAAATATTGGAATAGCTATGGCAAAATAGATATGTTATTGGACTTTTGGTAGAATTGACATTTTGGAAAGTGATTTGGAACTAAGTCCCAAAAATCTATTAAAATGTGAATACTTTTTGACCTAAGGATATCAGCATTAGGTCTATACCCCAAGGATATCAAAGAAAGAGGAAATGGAGCAGCTTTATAGCAATTTTTCTTGTGGAAACAAAGAATTTAAAACTGAAGAGATGTTCATTAATTGAGCAATGGATGAATATGTTGTGCTATGTGAATGTGAAATAATACTTCTGTTATACAAGAAATGATGAAAGGGATGGTATCAGAAAAACCTGGGAAGATATGTATGAAGAGATTTAATGTGAAGTGAGTAGAACTAAGAGAATAATTTACATAATAACAACATTATAAGGACAAATTATTTGGAAAACTTAGGAACTCTGATCAACCACGGTTCTAGAGAACTCAGGATCAAATATACTATTTATTTCCTAATAGAGGTCATGGACTCAGAATGCAGATTGAGACATGTTTTGTTGGACGTGGTCAATGTGGGAATTTGTTCTGCCTGATCCTGAATGTTTTGGAAAGAGGTTTTGTTTTGCTTGCTTTCTCCATAGGTAGGGGGAAGAGAGAAAGGGGAAACAAAATTAAACTGAATCTTGAGAAAATACAGTGACCATTTTGGAATCAGCCCTCTGTGCAATTAAATCATTGGATGTTTTGAACAAAGGTCAAAATCAGTGATGATTTGGAAGGAAGAATGAGACAAAAAGTAGACACTGTATGTGATTACAACCTGTTCATTATATGGCAATTATGTTATGTCAATTGTTTGCTCATTAAAAAAAAAAAAAAGCAAGAGCAAAAATTAAAAGAAAAGAGCCCTTTTTAAAAAGTGTTTCCCTCATACTTGATTAAAATCATATAGGATTATGTGGCAGCTAAAACAAGAGAGAACTCATTTTAATGATCCACTAAATAGAAGCAGCAAGGAAAAAAAGCAGGGAAACAGATGCTCATCTAAAGTGCTTCCTAGCATCAGGGGAATGATCTTCACAGAGTCCAAATAGGATTTTCTGTGTATGGTAAAGTTCTCCAAATGCTTTTATTTGCAGATGACATTCTACTAATTTTATTAAACCCTGGAATACCATAAGCTTCCTCAAGGAAATCCTCGGCTGTTCAACAATTACATGTCTAAGCATCCACACTGGAAAAACAAAGCCGCTAAAAATCACAAATTGCCAAGATTACAACATACAGTTGAATGAGCAATCCACCAGTATCTTCTTGAGACACTGCACATAGAGCCAGGCTGAGAATTACCAGGAATGCAGAGGTTAATCTAGACAATTGCTGTAAAAACTGTGTTGTGTTCAATGCTACTGCTTACTTCCACACATGATTAAAAAAAAAAAACTATCTCCAATATCACTTGGTGGTATTATGACTGAACCTCATGCAATACTATTTCCTAAGCATCCCAATTGCAAGTGACCTTAAAGGACAGTGTAAAGCTATATTCTTGGTATAACAGTTTGCTATATGTTGGTGTTGATCAATTCAGTACAAGAAGTGGCATACAAAACATCACAAAAACTGGGGAAAAAGTGGATTATTCATGTGTGAAGAGTGAGGGTTAGTGAGGTCGAGCCAAGATAGAGGAATAGAGGGTAAATTCTCTCAACATTCCCTTCTAAATAATTTGAAAATAACACATCAAGTCAAATTCTAGAGCAGCAGAGTCAACAAAAGGTCAGAGAGAAATTTTTCTAGCCCAAGGGAATTTAGGAGTTCAGAAGCAGACATCTGGGATACTGGGGTGGGAGCTGGTTCAGGGGCCATGGAGTAGTAATGACAGCTATGACCCTTGGAGAAGATGATTGCAGTGGGAACAGAAGCAGTTTCTGGAGCTCTTGCTCTAGAAATAGAATTGGGCAAGTGGTCAGAAAATGGGAAGCTAGTGCAGAAAACTGGTCCTGGACCAGGCACGGTTTAGTACCTTCATTGCACATTACCCCTTTCCGGGTTGCAGTTCTATGGTAGAGAATGAGCAAGGGTCCTAGTTCTAGGTTGCAGTTGCAGAGTGGAGAGAAGCACTTTCATTTGTAGTTTTAAGAGAGCAGGGCCTCCACCTAGGTACGGGCTGGATGGAGGGAAAGAACTTGGAAATTTTTTTTAATATTAAAAGAACTAGAGGAAAGCATTCAGCACTGTGGTTGATCCTTTATGCTAAACTGATGCACAAGAGTTACAAAGGATGCAAAGTAGACTGGTTGGAATTTGTAATGTCTAGGGACTGTAGAAAATATTCATACCAATGAGAATAAAGACAGATTTCTTGGATCTTTTTTTTTAGCACAAATTATCTGAGTCCATTGCTATGAATGTAAGATTTGTCATTAGATTGTACACTCCTCAAAAGTAGATACTGTCATTGCTTTAAAAAAAAAAAAGCTAATAGCCAGCAAAGTTCTGTATATATTTCTTACATTTTGAGTTCTGTATGGTCTCTCTCTTTCCCTCCCAACACTGCACGGGAAAAGGCTAACATTATGTGTGTGTGTGTGTGTGTGTGTCTGGGACCATACACCTCCACATATCTGTGCTTTCTCTGGAAGTGAATAGCAATTTCCTTTATAAAGACTTCATAGTTGATTTGAATGATCGTATTACTCACAATAGCTTAGTCATTCACAGTTACTCTTTAAACAATATTGCTGTCGCTGTATACAATGTTCTCTTAATTCTGCTCACTTTACATTATTTCATGTGAGTATTTCCATGTTTTTTTTTCCTAAAATTAACCTGCTTTTCCTTTCTTATAGCACTATAGTATTCCATCA
>CM053626.1:264900026-264923659 GCA_028646595.1 Phalanger gymnotis | reverse complement strand
AACTCACAGTACAGCTAAGTCAGCCTGTTCAGTTCTAACAATCACGAGGGTGGCCATTAACAGCCACCTCTCTCTCTCTCTCTCTCTCTCTCTCTCTCTCTCTCTCTATCTCTATCTCTATCTCTTTTTCTCTCTTTCTCTCTCTCCCCATTTCTGTGACATAACTTCCTTTTCCTGTCAGGAAGCTCCTCTCACCAGGTAACTTAGGCTTTCTGTGATGTAAGCAAGTCACATGACCTATGAATGGGTGGGAAAGATCTTCTAATCTAATTGCTACTACAACCCCATGATGAACTCTTTGGCATTGGAAGAACTAAGGTTAGAAAACTCAATTATCAGAAGATTGACCACAGTGTGGTAGTTATTTTCTATCACAGAAACTCATAAAGACCACTAATTAAAGTGAGTCTCCTCAACGACACTCTTAAGTTGAAACATGCTGGACAGATTGTTTGACTTGGAGTCATGAGATCACTAGGTTTGAATCTCAATCCTGATACTAGCTGTGTGTTTGTGGGCAAGTCACCTAGTCTTTCTGGAATTCAATTTCTCTATCTTCAGAATGGGATTTCTAATAATTGCCATACAGAACTCACAACTGTAATTCTATTATTGACCCCCAGAATTGTGAGAAAAGTATTCTATAAACCTTCAAACATATGTAAATATGAGTTTCTAATATTAAACTGAAAACAATAACGGTAGCAACATTTCAGTTTTTGGATACTCGGAATAGGACAGAGCAAGTATTTCCTTTTGTTAGAAAAGACTCTCCCCTACATCTCCAGCCTCTTCTTTATGCAAATATTACTAATTATGTCCCTCTGAAAGCTAGAAACCAAATATTTATGAGCCATAGTTTATGCCTTAGCAGTAAGACTCTAAAAACCTCTCCTCCTGAGTCAAAGACCCAGCTTAGAAGCAAAGTTCTTTTTTTTTTCTCTTGATCTTTTTTTGGCAGAGCAATTGAGGCTAAATGACTTGTCCAAGGTCACTTAGTGACCTTATTCACCAAGTACATGTGTCAGGTGTCTGAAGCCAGATTTGAACTCAGGTCCTCCTGACTCCAGGGCCAGTGCTCTGCTCACTGTGCCACCTAGCTGCCCCAACCAAGGTTCTTTTTGCTGCTGGTGCCTGAGTTCTAACATTTATTACAAAGCCTCTTTTGCTTTGTTCTGATCTCTGGTTACCCCGTCTGCTGACCTGAATTCTAGGACTATTGCCTGCTATGATTTTCCATTTCTGCTTGATCTTTCTTGATCTGTCTGTTTGAATTCTAGATCTAGTCTCTGTCTTGTCTTTCTTATTTATGTGTTACTTTGTTTGGTTTATCTACCTGATTTTGTCTTGCTGGCTAGTTCTCACTTTCCCTGCCTAGATATGCCTTCTTTAGATTATTCACATGTTTTAATACTTTGGCTGCATTACCCACGGGCAAATCATGCCCTCCCTTGGGTTTTCTATTCCTCAACTCCTTCCCCCAACTCCCACCAACTCGTACATTGTTGTCCCATATCCTTGACCCCTTCTTATCAAAGTTATAAAGCTGACACTTGAACTTATCTGTGGAATGGACTTCTAAAAGTGAAAAACTTTAAATATTAAGGAAACAATAATAAAATGTTCGCAAAGATAGTTTGTAAATTTGTTACAATTGATAAATTGAAAGAAAATAATTTATGTTAAAAGCTATCAAGAGGAATAGGACTTTTGCACCTAGTGCAAAATACAGTGATATAGTGCCTAAAGATCAACAGCACATTGGCCAGTGTGGTGTTAATGTGATTGAAGATATTCTCTGCCCATTAATCCCCTTAATAGACCTCAGTTGGAGTTAGTTAAGGGAAGCTTGATTAGGAGAAGACTGTTTGTAGGAAGGCCCACCCTCTTTTGCTAATTAGTTCATGAGAAGTGTGAAGCCCTAGGTCATAAAACCGGTATTTATACTCTGAGGGTAGTCATTAAGCTCTGAGAACTCTAAGGGCTCTTAGAACTTTGGGAGAGAGGATGAATGCAAACAGATAGCTAGGATTTGTGAGTGAATGTTTACAGGAAGGCCCCAGCTGAGGGGAAGGTTATGGGATGGCTTGGCTCCCTGCTGTGATGTTGTATTTTAAGTTCCTTGCTGTTATGATAAAGAGGGCTTACTGGTTTGGGGATATCATTGCTGCTGTGTTGAACTGGAGTTACTGGTTTTTGGATTTGATATCCTGGTGTCGGAATAATGTTTTATTTCTGTTTTCTATATGGAGAATCTCTTATATTCTGTGATACAGAACTATACAGGCATATTCATGGTCACCATCGATATTGTGACACTTGCCTTATAGATACAGCCAGTTAATGAAGGCCAGTGTTATATACATACACACCCACCCACACACACCCATACACAAACACACACACACACACATACACACACACATACACACACACACATATATATATACACACACACACACACACACACACACACACACACACACACACACACACACGCACATATACATGCAGCTAAAGCCACAGTGGAAAGAACATGGACATGGAGTCACAATGACCTGAATTCAAATCCTGCCTCAGACCCTTATTGACTGTGTTATTCTGAGCAGTCACTTAACCTCTCCAAGCTCCAATTTTCCTCACCTATAAAATGAGGATGATAACAGCATCTTTCTCACAGGATTGTTGTGGAGATGAAATAAGCTAACATGTAAAATGATTTGCAAATCTTAAAGTGTTATGTAAATATGCCTATTAATAATAATGATTAATGAATTCATTTTAATCCAAGGATAATATATAAATACTAATGTCTGCCCTACAATTTACTATAAACTATCTCAAATGTAAGTTGTAATGATTTTGAGGTATTTCCTCATATGATGAATTTGGCAATTACAGTTAAAACAAGCTCAATTTTAGTGGACTTTTGAAGAAGGTGATGGATTCTTTCATTGCTGGTGGAGTTTTTTGGTAGAAAAGTCTAGAAAAGCATGCAGTAAAAATTATAAAATTATTATAATGACTGTCTTAATATTCCTATATTTGAGAATATCACCTGTATTGTTGTTATTGTTGTTGTTTTAAAAAGGGAAAAATCTGTTCAAAGACCACCAAAGCTTATTCAAAGCTATGTCAGTTACCAAAAACAAAACAAAAACAACATGAAGCAACTTCAGTCTCCAAAAATAGAGAAATGATTAAATAATTTTCATGCATACATAGTGGAATACTGTAAGTGCAATTAACTGAGATCAGCAAATATGAGGAATATAAGGACATATGGAAAGATCATTATGAAATAATATAGAGAAAAAAATATACGGTACCAGAATAGAATGTTTTCTCTTACCATGTAAAAGAAGTAAATTGGAACGAATTTGTAAACAAGGATTCCTGATAGAGGCTTAAAAGATATATTCGTATGACATTTAGTAGGATGAATTTAATTTCCTTTAATGTAAACTGTTGAAGAGCAAAATGAATTGATTGCATTGTTTTTTGAGATTTTTGATAAAAAACAATTAGAAAAGAATTTTTGACATATTTCTCCCATGAAAATGGGAAAAAAAATAATTTAGAGCTTTCTTAACTGAATCCTATGCTGTTATGAAGCTGCTCTATTATTTCTAAAGTTTTTTTCAACTGTAAATCCAGTGGTCCTATTATATAGTCACACAAGCAAATAATATTCAGGAATGTACTAGAGTCAGATCTGACTCAATTTTTAAATTTTCAGTATGAGCATTTACATCTCAGAAACTGGCAAACACTAAAAATCAGAGCTTGATATATTGGATTGTTTTCTTGATTTAAGAAAGTAATGTAAAATATATTATTACATTATATATATATTATTATTATTACATATAATAATGCAGATCAAAGTTCAAAGTGTGCCATGCTACATTTCTTCCCCTGGAGATCCAGTTATCATAAACATGACTCCAGCACACCCCTGTTTTTTTTTGATATACAATGAAATAATCCAGTGAATCTCTGCTATCTTCAAAGAAAATATTTTCTCCAAAAATGAAGCTCAAAATCCATCCATCTATACAGGGTACACTATATAATTCCATTGACGTTTTTTTATAACATCAGCATTCCACCCCACAATATGCTGAAAGCCTTCCTCATAATTGTCTTTCACAAAGATAACATTAGACAAGAAGGCCTGTCCATCTGTAGTCCCTTCTTGCTATATGACCAGCCAAACATTTTTAAAAATAAAATAAATTTTATAACATCATTTGCAATACTTCTTTATTAATTTCTTCCTAAATTGCTTAACAGTTTTGTTTGAGGCTAATGATGAAATCTAATCAAGTCCTTAGTGTGTGATAATTAGTTGAGATAGATGAAACTTTCCTTTAATCTTTCAGACAATCACCCATATAATTTGTTCTAGCTGATGATCATTTATCAAATTGGAGTCAACCCTACTAAAAACTTAAAATCAAAGATAGATAGTTTCCTTTATTATTCATGACCTATATAAAATTAAAGAAACAGAAGTACTTAAATTTAGTTTGCAACATAAAGGAGTGTATTTTTAAGATGATAAAAGATTCAGATAATATAGCCACTAATACAATAAGGGTGGCTTAAAGAGGAAAACACATTCTGAAAGCAGAAAGCTCTCTTTTAGTGGTTTCCATGAAAACTTCATGCCATAGACTTTTCAGGAAAATATGATGAATAAAATATAATATTAAATATAATGAATGAAATGAAGAAGGAGAGAGAGAGGGAGAGAGAGAGAGAGAGAGAGAGTCAGTCACTTTAGTGGTAAAGTAGCACCTTTTAATCCAAAAGCACTTTAAAACCAAGTGTATCACTATGCATGCTTTACAGATGGTGAAACAGATTAAATGATCAACATAAAGCAATTTTTAAAATAGTTTAAATGCACAAATAAAAGACCATTGATAAATGCCTTTCATGAATTATTACCAAAAAACCTAGTGTATGTACAGGGAAAGTGTAATAAAAACAATTTTCCAGATTTATTTGTACAATTTTCCCCTTATATATTGCAAACACTTAAATGTTTGTTTAATTGACGTGTTTGTTGAATATCCAGATTATTTTTAAAAAATCCTAAAGCAGCTCTCACCTAGGCTCTTTAATTCACCATTGAAAGATCATTGGCTGGAAAAGTACAATTATGGAAAAATGTATTTAATGCCTCTGTTCTGTGCAATGAACTAGTTTAGCTCAGCTGAAACCCATTGATCTATCATCTGAATAAAGCTGTTCATGCAAAATAAATTGGAATAACAACAACTACAATAGCATTTATCCCGTGCTTTAAAGTTTCAAAGGAGTTTACAAATATGAACTCATTTTCTCTTCACAACAACCTTGGAAGGAAAGTGTTATTATTATCTCCAGTTTACAGATCAGGAAACAGAGAGAGGAGGGGCGTTAAATGGATTTCTAAGGGTCACAAAGCTAGTAAGTGTCTGAGGGCAGATTTGAGCTAGGTCTTCTTGTTTCTAAGAACAACCCTTTTCAGAGGTGAACATAAATAGTAATTGTTCCACTTTTGGCCAGAAACCCTGAGAGTCTTCCCCTCCCAGTTTGATTTTTTTTTAAATTAAAGGGGCCATCCCTTATTTCTGAATGGGTGTTGCCTCAGACAAAGTGAGGACTTGGAAAGACCTGAGCTTAAAAAGATCAAAGTCTCCCACTATATCCTGGGCCATCGCCAGTTGTCTTGATCTATATCTAGTCACTAGACCCAGATGGCTCTGGAGGAGAAAGTGAGGCTGGTGACTTTGCACAACCCTCTCTCACTTAATTCCAATTCACATGCAAGTCATGGCATCATCTTCCTGATGCCATAGTCCTCTTTGAGAACAAAGGGCAAACCACGGCCACACAACACTGATCTATACACTGTACTACCTAAAACAATTTATGAAATGTGGCAAAAATCCAGCTCCAATTGCCTGACTTCATTTATTTGTAGCAACATAGTTTCCATGACACAACAATCTCCAAGTGCAGGAAGAAAAGATCACAGGTTACTAGCCCACACAAAACACAGTTTGTAAAATACTTTAAGTGGGTTGTTATGTTTTTGTATAAAACATTTTATTTATTAATTTCATTGCCCTAATTATTTATCCCCCACCCATTTTTTTCATCAGAGAGAACACGTTCCTGTTTTTAAACTCAATTCTTAAGGAATGAAACAGCTCTTAGTTGTTTCAATGCTATAAACTGGCAATAAACGTGGCTAGTTAAGCAGCATCAACACATTAACAGCATGCCTGCTGATATATGATTCAGGCACCACTTTTCCAAAAGGCTCTTCTAGCTTTCATCTGTTATTACTGACAGCTATGCTACTGACAAAAGACAAGTATGCAAGCTTAAAATTAGACCATTCGTTCCCCCATATTAAGAAAGCCAAATAACAGCCTTCACTGGCAAGCTGCCTATATAAGCAGCACTTCTGTGTCACATAGCATTGATATTAATTAAACCAATAGTTTTCTCTGCCACTATCCTATGGTAGATAGAAGGAAGTGATGCAAGTAAAATGATTTTATTTTTGTAAAGCTAAATTCACAATGATATTCCTCATATTCTAACAGTCTACCATTTTAATTATCGATCTACCCAAAGATAACCCTTTGTGGTCACCTTGGCTATATGTTGGTTTGTCTAAAATAGCATCTGTAAAGTGCTATTTACTCAACAGTAAGTTATTAGTACCTACTATATGCCAGTCTCCATGTTAGGTGATGGGAGTATAAAGGCAATAAACTAGAATACATTCCCTTCTCCCAAAGAGTTTAGATTCTCTCAAATTATATGGGGAACTGTATAATTTATCATATATATATATATATGTGTGTGTGTGTGTGTGTGTGTGTGTGTGTGTGTGTGTGTGTGTGGACATGCTGATTGCACAGCAGGATGAAATGTAAAAGAGAAATATAATACAATAGCATATACCCATGTTAGTATTTTAATTATGAATATCAAAGATCTGTGATTTTACCAGAGAAAAATCTAGTAAAGGAAATCCTACCATCAAAGCAGATGACAACCTATCTATGATTAATATTTAGCGTGAGTAAAGTCTTGTTATCCTACAAAGTTTCCCGAGACATACAGATGATTTGCAGGGAGTTAAAAACCCAGTCAAGTACCATCATTATGTTTAAATGTCTGCTTCTTCTTGACTCCTAGTGCAGGACAATGCAGTATTAAGCTGTTTCTGATGCAGGAGTCCACACCTTCTCATGATTATCATGGTCTTCCGGACCTGAGTCAGCAATAATTGTTGGAATAACCTAAAAATATAGCAATGGTATCTTATTTATATAGCATCTAGTAATTTCCCAACCCTTTTCATGTATATTATTTCATTTGGTGCTGACTACTATGTGAGGTAGTGAGAGAATAAAATGTGAAGGCTTCACAGGGTATATGTATATGTGTGTGTATATATATATATATATATACATATATATATATGCATGTATATATGTATATATGTGTTTATATCTAAAATGTTTGAGAATCAATATTTAGAGAAAAGGGAAATGGGATAAATTTGATTCTGTGGGAATCTGATTATTTAGCCTCTAGCAATATCTTTCTCCCCCCTCCTTCTTTAGATTTATAGATGTCACCTCAGCTGTGAATGGAATACAAGATTGTGAAAGCTTCCCTATGAATAACTCAGGCAAGGCAATATTCAAATAGATATAGTACAAATTTAGTTAGGATGTGAACCTCAACAGGCCTAAGTTTCATTTTCCTATAAATCATATGATTTCAGGGAAACCAGATGATATTCCCCTCTCCCCCTCCCCTTGCTTATTTACAAATGGCCACCTTAGCATTAAAGTTTCCCTATAAGGTAATTCTATAGTTTCTGTGCTTGTATTGGGTAAAAACTTATTCCTGGTTAGATTGTGAGGCCACTCATCTCTGCAAATGGGGACAGGGGTCCAGCCTCTGGGGTTGGATTTCTTAGAATTGTTTGTACAAGGGTATATATCTCCCTGCTTGCCTTCCCCTCCTTGCCTCTCTTCACTGCTATCTCCACCCTGGTAGTGAGAGATGCCCAATTCTCGAGACTTTATCAAATAAAGCTTCTGGTTTTTTTTCTTTTTTTTTTTTGTCTACCTTGAGAAACTGAGACACCTCTGTTTTTTTTTTTTTTACTTGAGTCAGTGGTCTTTTGACCTACACACTACCATAACAATGTTAGAGCTAGAAGGGACCTCAGATATAGTTTAGTCTTAGCCAGCTATTTTTACTCATGTGGAAACTCAAAGCAAAGGTAGTAAACAAATTGCCCATGGACCCATAGTTTGTAAATGTTGGAGATAAAAAGCAACCCTCAGTCTTCTTATCTTCTAAACTACTATACTGTATAGTACAGCATACTGCTTCAAAGAAAATATTCCACTTGATCCTCTCAGCAAGTCAGAGGTAGGCAAGGCAGGTATTATTATCTCCAGTCTATTGAGAAGCAGCTGAGCTTCAGAAGAGCTTAAGTGATTTGCTCAAGGTCACATGGCTCTGTATGTATTCATTCATTTCTGAACAGAATACAGTTGACTGGACAAACTGATGTTCATTATATTAGCTATAAATCAGTAGATTAAAGCAAGTGTTGATGTTTGCATTGCCAACATAATAGATTGCTTGCTCAGTTGGTGACTTCTGCCCTAATTAAGGGTCACTGAGGTTGACAAAGTGATAAATTGGGCATATATGTATATTTGAAACTATGTGAGGCTTGCAGGGGAAGTTCATTACCAAACAGGAAATCAGGGAAAGCTTCATGGAGGAAGCATCATGCAAGTTGGTCTTTGATGCATTAATAGGAATAAAATGGGAAGACAGAGGGAGGAAAGAAATATAAGCATGGGAGAAAGTCTGAGAAAAGGCATAGAGACAAAATTATGCTGTGAATGTTTAGAAGGCAAAGTTATTCAAGTGTTCTAGAGGAGAACTGAGTATGTGAAAGGGATGATGTGGGATAGGGCTGAAGGTCAGGGTTGTGCACAATAGTGTTGTGAAGTTCAAATGAGATAATGGATATAAAACACTTTGCAAACCTTAAAGCATTATATCAATGTCTGTTGTTATTACTATTGTTATAACTATTAGCATACAGTCACCAGATCCTCAGTCCGATGATGACTTAGACTTAATTCCCTGAGCCTTCCACTACACTCCCGCAGAGCTTAAGCAATGTTTATAGAACAATATAGAGGTGTGTGGGTAAATGTTTAACAAATGGACTCTGGGGATGGAGGGATGTATGCACATACACTTTTAAGTTTCATCTGCATTTGTAACACTTTCTTAAGTCTAGGTGATCAAGCCCTGATTTGCAGATTACAGAATTGTGAGGTCTAAATGTTCACACTAAAATTTTAATAACCACTCTTGTGAGCCAGTTAAGGATGGCTCCAGGCCACTCCCGCTCATGCCAGGCAAGGAGGATCTTGAATGCCAACATAATAAAATAGTTAACTTTAGACATTTGGTTATGAATGGATGCACTGAAGCAATATATATTTTATGAAGGATTCAGGCAGTATGGGCACCAATAAAATAGCAATGGGCTTAAAGAAGATTCTGAAAGCACTAATACGGTACTAGGTACTTGGGATACAAAGAAAATACAAAACCGCCCCTACCCTTGAAAAGCTCATACTGTAATAGGAGAAGCAATGTGTACATATGTTGTTGTCTGTTATTTTTCAGTCATGTCTGATTCTTCATGATTCCATTAGGGGTTCTCCTGGCAAAGATCGTAGAGTGGTTTGCCATTTCCTCCTCCAAATCATTTTATAGCAGAGGAAAGTGAGGCAAACAGGGTTAAGTGACTTGCCCAGGGCCATTCAGCTAAGTGCCTGAAGTGAAATTTGGACTGAGGAAGATGAGTCCTCCTGACTCAGGGCCCAGCACTGTATCCACTGAGCCACTTAGCTGCCCTATACATAGGTGGATACAAAACAAATACACAGCTCTATACACAAAATGTATCAAGCAGATTTACATGAACGATGGAAGCATTAATAGCTGGAGGACTAGGAGAGATCTCATCAAAAAGGATTCACTTAAGTTGATCCTTGAAGGAATTCTTAGGTTCCAAGAGGCAGAGGAATATAAGAGACCCTATAGAAATCGGACTGCAAAGGTACAGACAAGGCAGGAGTGTATATAAGAACCAGTAAAAGTCCAGGCTAGGCAGGTTGTAAAATATTGGAAGTAGGTGAGGTAATGTGTGAGAAGTCTAGAAAGGTAAATTGGCAATGGGGTGTGAAGAGCTTGAAATGCCAAGCAGAGGCATATATATTTGATCCTAGAGGTAATAGGGAGCCACTGTTGCTTGCTAAGATTTTTGTTTTAAGAAAATCATTCTATTAGCTATTTGGAGGATGAATTGAAACAGGACCTCACATTTTCTTGCCCAACTTGTACCTGGACAGCCCTCTACAATGTTCCTTCCATCAACAAGTCATCATGTAGCTTTCATCTGAAACCCCTTTAGTAATGGGGAACCTGATTCTTTTGATGCAGCCCATTTAACTTTTGGATGGCCTTGATTTTAAGTAATTAAAAAATTTTTAAATGCGGTCATCGTTTTTTGTTGTTAATAAATATAATTTGTGCCTTCCCCTCCTAAAGTTACTTCTTATCTTATTTTGCATGTATGCAGCTTTGCAGGAAGCAAGCACCAAGAGCCACATGGCAATTGATTCCTCATGCTTGGAAGCAAGGGTCAGGAAGGGGCTCTGGGTAGCCAGATCGCTGCCTAGTCCTGTGTGGGCTACCAGCTCCTCTGTTCCTGGTCCCTAGTCCAAACCTCCCTCTTTTTATTTATGGGGTTTTATCCCCAAATCCCCCTCATTTTATCAAACTCAGATCTGCTTCTTCACAATTTCTACACACTATTCTTAGTTTTGCCTTCTGGGGTCATGACAAAAGAAACCTCATCCCTCTTCCACGTGACCATTCTTACAATGCTTGAGAAAAGCTATAGTTTCTACTCTCCCTAAGTCTTACCTTTTCCAGGCTAAGGAACACCAGTTTCTCCAACCATTCTTCATATGGCATGATCTTAAGGCTTCTCGTTAGCCTGATTACCTCCTTTGAACTCTTTCCAGCTAATCAATTTACTTTGGAATAGCCAGAAATGAACATAATACTCTTAATGTGGCCAGACTAGGATAGCGTATGGTAGATCAAATATTTTCATTCTTCTGTACACAACTTTTTCTTTGTTAATGCACCCTAAGGTAAAAGTAGGTTATTTAGCTGGCATATCACATTATTGATTCACATTAAGCTTACATTTCATTAAACCACTCATTTTTTTCTAACAAACATCTATCACACTTCCTCCATTTTATATGCATAAAGTTATTTTTAACACAAGTATAATAATTTAGATTGTGTTATTATTAAATTGTGTTTTATTAGTTTTGACCAAGCACTCTAGTCTGTGCATATTTTTTATGTCTGACTCTATATTAATATTATTATCTTCATCACCAACATTTTATAGTGCTTTTAAGTTTTCAAAATGTTTTGTATGCATTATCTCTTTTGATTCTTATAATAATTCAATGAAGTAAATGCTACAGATATTGTTATCTCCACTTTATAGACAAGAGGGCATCAAAGTTTAGTCATTCAAAGACATGCATGGTTACATAACACTAGTATCAGCGGCAGAAATTGATACACCATCTTGTTAGTTAGAACCCCCCAACTCCATTATGTCTCATCCTTAGATCTGATAAATGCAACATCTTTGTCTTTATCCAAGTCACTAATAAAATACATACATACATACATATATACGTGTGTGTATATATATATACGTATATATACATATATATACGTATATATATATATATATATATATATATATATATATATATATATATATATATATATATATATATATATATATATATCAGAGGTGAGTCACTGAAGGCTACTTTTGTAGCCTTCTCAGTGACTTTTAAATTTCTCTTGGTATAGTTATCTAGCCCTTATCTTTCCATTTTATCTTCAGTGATACCATGACAGACTTCATCAAGTGCTTTGCCAAAAAAAAATAAAATATGATTTACTTTGTCCTAATTCGCCAATTAAAAAAAGAAAGAGAAATGAGGCTAGTCTGACATGACCTGTTCTAGATGAAAGCACTACTTGCTTTTTTCTGATATTCACTAAAATAATTCCCTTAATAATACCTTTTAATGTTTTGCCAACAATCAAAGTCAATTTAATTGGCCTATAGCTTGAAGAAACCAATTTCTATTCCTCCTTTTTTTTTGGAAATTGAGACATTTTCCTTTTTTAGTCTTTGATATTTCCACTGTTCTCTCTGATCTTTGATGGATCCTGACAGTGGTTCAGCAATCCCATATACCAGATATTTTTCAGTAACAGTCAGTTCATCCGGGAATGGTAACCTTAACTTACCAATGATATCTGGGTATTCTTTTGCTCTTCTGCTATCTCCTTATTTATCTTGACTTTCAACTCCCTAACAGACATTTTTGACTGGTACTTTTCAATCTCATTTTGGCAAGAAAAAAATAAGAAGCAAAATGATAATTTGAGCATTTCAGCTTTTTGTTTGATATCTGTTTACCATTCTTTCACACCAAAGAGTAGATCTGTTTTTTGGGGTGGGGCAGAGAAGCAGTCCTCCTTTTTGCCTCATATAACCAAAAGCAAACCCTTTCCATTTTTAATATCCCTAGTCTGTCTCAATTCATTCACAGTTTAAGCTAATGAGAACTCATTCTTATAGAAAGTTATAAATTCATTTTACAGTGCTTTGTCTTACACAACTTTTTAAACTCAAAGTTTTTCAGCCAGTTCCCTATAAATCCACATCACTCCCTTTGCATATCCCCTTCTTTTCCTTCTCGTCAGAATAATTTCTCTTTGTGTTTTTTCAAATTTCATTGTTTGATAATTTCCCATTCTTCCTGGTTAATCTCTATCACCCCAATGAAATCATTCCATGATATCTTAGTTATCCTTTCCCTGAATGCTTTGGAATCTGCTCTCAGGTAATTTAGGGTGCAGGCACGACACTTCACTTTTTTGTATTACAAATTCTAAAATAAAATTGACTCTCCCTCTCCCAACCCCAGTTTCCTTTTATTTCCACCACAGCTGCAAGTTCCTTTTTATTGGCAAAAATTGAGTCTGGAATGTAATCTCCCCCTTTTTGTATTCCTTCACTTTTTGATGAATGGAATTATCATTAAAATTCAAGTCAGTGGGTAAATAAAATGAAAAACAGCCTAAAGAATTGAAATAAATACATCTCCCTCCTTTTAATACACTATTGAGGGGTCTGTGAAGGTAGAGTATTTGCATATATTCTCAGACCCAGTCAAAGTGTGAGTTGTTTTGCTGAACTGCTTTTTTTTCTTTCTTTTTAAATTTCTATAACAAGAGATGGCTAATTGGGTAAGAAAGAGAGTATATATTTGGAAAAAATATGGTACAAAGATAAAAAATCTAGAAAAATTAAAAAGGGAAGCCAGAAAAATCATCAATTGCTCTGCTTTTGCTAGCTAGTTATATAATCAAAGTACAGCCTACATAAGTCACGAATTATAGAATCACAGATATAGAGCTGTAAGGGACTTTAGAGTCAACCTTGCATAACCCTCAATTGTGCTTCTAATTTACTTGCTCAAGGTTACCGAGGTAGTAATTGATAGAGGACATATTTGAACCCAGGTTCTTTGAGTCAAAGAGAGAGGGGGAGGGAGGGAGAGCAATTGCATAATTCTTTCAATGATCCCCTAGCTCTTTCCTGAAATAATACTCAAATTTAAAGAGCAATATTTTTTTTTGGTTATACTATATGGCTGAAAGTCATAGCACACTATAATCTCCATAAATTGGAGTTTTCAATCACATTACTTCAAAATATAACATTACTGCTCCACCTTTTGATTTGTGGACAGTTCTTTCTATCCCTTTGTTATTTGATTTTGTCTGTTACCCAATCCAATATGACTTAATAATCTATATATCTCATTTTCGTTGGCACTTTTCATTAGTTCTCAATCTTAAGGAACTTACTTAAATTTTCTCCTCTTAAATATGCTAATTCTGCTTCATATTTCATAGTTTTGAATAATAAATCCTAAAAAATCACATTTTATTATTTTTAATTTGTTGATCTTATATTTGTATCTCTTTGCAGATTTTGGTTTGTTAGACAATTATTTCATTCCTCTTAAGTACTATACATGCAATTCAGACGAACTGCCACTGAGTTGGTAATGATCATTAGAATATATTCCCATTTCTTAGAAAGAATTGTTTCCCATAGGCATATTTAGTCAAAGAGAATATAGTATCATTTTCCCTAAACAGTCTTAAGTGCTATCACTAACTATAACATTTATTAAAATTACTTATTAGCATATTTTAAAAGGTAAAATAATTTAAAATAAGTTGTAAAAAATATAATCAGACACCTTTTCTCATTAATCTTTCCTATGAGCTCTTACTAATTATTGCTTATTTCACAATCTGGCTCCAACTTTTCATTTCAGATTTACTGTGCATTATTCCCATTCACACACTCTTTGATCCAGAAAAATTTGCCTTCTCACTCTTCACATTCATCGTTCCATCTCCCATCTCTATTCTTTGCCCAGACCATCTGTCACCCATGTCTGAATTGTACTTCTTACTCACACATAAGTCTTGCAATCCCTAGTTTCCTTCAAAGCTCAGCTTGCCTTCCTGATTCCTCTAGCAGTTACTGTTTCCCCAACCTCCCCAAAAATACCAGAGACATATTTTATGTATATTTATTTTGTAGATGCTTATGCGTGTGCATGTTGTCTCCCTGTGGGGCATGTAAGCTCTTTGAGCACATGTGCCTATTTAAAAAATATCTTTGTATTCCCAGAAATTAGCCCAGTGTCTGACACATTTGTTCTTCAGTTATTCAGCCATGTCTGACTCTGTGACCCTGTGTGGACTATAGTGCCCACTGAGTTTTCTTAACAAAGATACTGGAGGGGTTTGCTATTTCCTTCTCCAAAGGCAAACAGAGATTAAGTGAATTACTCTGGGCCACAGAGCTAGCAGATGTTTGAGGCCACATTTGAATTCAGGTCTTTCTTACTCTAGCACAGGAGCTCTATCAACTGAGCCATCTACCTGTCTGACACACAAGTGCCTAAAAATGCTTGCTTGCTTTTTTTTTTTTGATAAATTTTAAATGTGACTTCCATTTCAGTTACGAGTATATTTAACGTATTTTGGCATCCTTAACTAGAAGATAAAGTCTCCTTAAGTCATTTAAAACTATAGTATTTTTTGGAACTAAAAAGGAAAATTTGTATCAAAATTATATTTCAGGTTACTTCCATCCAGTCTTTGACCTTCATTCGAAAACAAAACACAAGGGGAAGCTAAGTATACAATGCACTGGACCTGGAGTCGGGAGGACCTGGGGTCAAATCCAACTTCAGACACTTATTAGCTGTGTGACCCTGGGCAAGTCACTTTACCCCAATTGCCTTCCCCCCCTCCAAAAAAGGCTCTAAAACTCCAGAAGAAAGAACTCTGGATCACTAGTTGAAGATCTGAGATAACATTTTAGCTGTATTAGTCATGCTGTTGGCTAAATCACTTCTGCAAAGTGAAGTTGTTAGCCTAGATGATCTCTATTTACTATTTCTATTTTGAAGTTCCCTTTTCAGCTCCTCCTCCCTCCCTTTCCTCATGGCCCAGAGAAAAGAAAAAGAAAAGCTATACAGTCAGTCATCAATGAGATCTCTTTGACCTAAGTAAAAGCCCGTAATCATCTTTGCCCAATAATCAGTCTCCTGGTGTCTAGCTTGTAAAGCTAAATCTGTCTTTCCCATCTGAAGAAAAGTCTACCTTCCTCTCTTTTTTTTTTCTGATAAATTTCCTGATCTATATATAATTGGTTCTCCTACCAACCACTGCAATTTGTATGAACTAGACTGTGACACAGTCTGCTTTTTGTCAAAGATGCATGGAGTTGCCATATTCGACCCAATGTATAAAATAACAACTCTTATAATCACCATGAAGCATAAAACAATCATGTTTCAAAATATAAATGAAAATTGGTTGCTTCACAGGTGGCTTGTGAATTTGAGTTGTTTATATGTGTTAATGTGGGGTTTTGATGCTGTATATCTAATTTACTAATTTTCCTCTTTTCAAATTTCCTGGAGATGGAGCCAAGATTGAGGCTGAAAGCAGAGACTTGCTTAAGCTCTCCCCCAAATCCTTCCAAACACCTGTTAAAAATGGCTCTGACCAAATTCTAGAACTGTGGAACCCACAAAATAGCAGTGAGAAGCAGGTCTCCAGCCCGGGACAGCTTGGACAGTCTCTGGGAAGGGTCTATGTCACAGTACTGGGAGTACCACACAGCCCAGCATGGGCTCACCAGGACAGACCAGACTGGGAGTTGGCCCAGAGCAGGCCTTAGGGTCATGAATCATTGAGCTGTGGCAGTTACCAGACTTCTCAACCCACAAACACCAAAGACCATGGAGCAGGTTAGTGGGAAAACTGCTAGATCAGGTTAGAAAGCTGTCTAGACCCAGCCCTAGGCATGGTGGAGGTGGTGTAGCAGTATATGGCAGCAGCAGCAGGAAGCTCCTGCGGCTGCTTCCAGAACTCCAGCATCAGCTGCTTCTGGAGTCCCTGGCTCACATGGTGGGAGGAATCAAGCAGCAGAACAGAGCAGATGTGAAGCGCTTGCTTTGCCTTACTTGGATCTGGGTCACAATCCTACTTGGCAATTCTTGGGGGAGGAGGAGTGTTGCTGTGGCAGAGCTTGCAGTGGCAGTAGAGTAGAAGTAGCTCAGAAAACAGCAGCATAGACACTAAAGCTTGGGATAAAGCACTTTCTACTTTACAAGCAATCATACCCTGACAAAAATCTCAAAGGTCAAGTAGTTGGCTGGGAACATGGCCAGGCAGTGAAAAAGGATGCAGACTCATACACAGACCCAGACTTTAGAATCTTTTTTTGGTGACAAAGATCAAAACATACAGCCAGAAGACGTCAACAAAGTCAAAGAGCCCACATCAAAAGCCTCCAATAAAATATGAATTGGTCTTAGTCCATGGAAGAGCTCAAAAAGGATTTGGAAAAGCAAGTAAGAGAAGGAAAGGAAAAATGGGGGAAGAGAAATGAGAGTGATGGAGAAAATCATGAAAAAGAAGTCAATGACTTGCTAAAGGAGACCCAAAAAATACTGAAGAAAATACCTTAAAAAATAGACTAACTCAAATGGCAAAAGAGCTCCAAAAAGCTAATGAGGAGAAGAATGCCTTGAAAGGCAGAATAAGCTAAATGAAAAAGGAAGAACAAAAGACCACTGAAGAAAATACCATCTTAAAAATTAGATTAGAGCAAGTGAAAGCTAGTGACTTTAAGATAAATCAAGATATTATAAAACAGAACCAAAGGAATTAAAAAATAGAAGACAATGTGAAATATCTCACTGGAAAAACCATTGACCTGGAGAATAGATCCAGGAGAGATCATTTAAAAATTATTAGACTACCTGAAAGCCATGATCAAAAAAGAGCCTAGACATCATCTTTCAAGAAATTATCAAGGAAAACTGACCTGATATTCTAGAACCAGAGGGTAAAATAAAAATGGAAAGAATGCACTGATCGCCTGTTGAAAAAGATCCTGAAAAGAAAACTCCTAGGAATATTGTCTCCAAATTCCAGAATTCTCAGGTCAAGGAGAAAATACTGCAAGCGGCCAGAAAGAAACAATTTGAGTATTGTGGAAACATGATCAGAATAACCCAAGATCTAGCAGCTTCTACATTAAGGGACTGAAGGGCTTGGAATACTATTTTTTGGAGGTCAAAGGAGCTCAGATTAAAACCAAGAATCACCTGACCAGCAAAACTGAGTATAATGCTCCAAAGCAAAATATGGATTTTCATTAAAATAGAGGACTTTGAAGCTTTCTCAGTGAAAAGACCAGAGCTGAATAGAAAATTTGACTTTCAAACACAAACATGAAAAGAAGCATGAAAAGGTAAACAAGAAAGAGAAATCATAAGGAACTTACTAAAGTTGAACTGTTTTGTTTACATTCCTACATGGAAAGACAATGCATGTAATTCATGAGACCTTTCTCAGTATCAGGGTAGTTGAAGAGAATATACATATATATAGACAGAGGGCAAAGGGTGAGTTGAATATGAAGGGATGATATATTAAAAAAATAAAATTAAGGGATAAGAGAGGAATATATTGAGAGAGAGAGAAAGGGAGAGATAGAATGGGGTAAATTATCTCACATAAAAGTGGCAAGAAAAAGCAGTTCTGTTGGAAGGGAAGAGGGGGAAGGTGAGGGGGAATGAGTGAAACTTGCTCTCATCGAATTTGACCTGAAGAGGGAATAACCTACACACTCAATTGGGTACCTTACCCCACAGGAAAGAAGGGAGAAAGGGATTAAAAAGAGGGGTTGATAGAAGGGAGGGCAGATAGGGGGAGGAGGTAATCAAAAGCAAACACTTTTGAAAAGGGACAGGATCAAAGGAGAAAATTGAATAAAGGTGAACAGGATAGGATGGAAGTAAATATAGTATGAGAGCTAGGCAAGGGCCCAGCCCTACCATACCTGTCATCTGCCTCAGGCTGAGCTGGAGAGGGCTGAGAACTGTGAGGGGTCCTGGGTTGCAGTGACCTGGGCTCACCTCCTATCTCACCCCTGGAGAGGCCCCTCCCCTGCCCCCAGGAGTTACTGTGTGTTTGCTCTTTTTTTTTCGCTCTCTCTTCCTGTTTCTCTCTCCCCCTTCCTTTGCTGTCCACCCTGAGGGAGATGTGTAAATTCCTGTCACTCATAGGTTCACTGTCCTGTCTCCTCACCAAGTCAACCCAGTGCTCATTTCCATCTCAGTCACCTTAACATCCACCACTCTCCATCTCTGTGTCCTCAGTCCCTATCAGCCAAATCACTGCCTGTTGAATTGAGTTGTGCACCAGCTTTTGTGTCCTGCAGGCCCCCATTTTTGTTACTCCAACTCCCAACATTTGTGTCCCCCTTGCACACGCCATCTCCATCTTTATCCATCCCTGTCCTGAGTCTCTCCTGCCAAGGTCGGGAGGATAGGGCAAGGCTTTTTTTTTTTTTTTTGAGTTGGGGGACAACATATTCCGAGGTTTAGGGAGGAGATGGGAGGAGGGTTATTTGCTAAGCCTGGGAAGTGGCAATGGGTGCAGCGGGATGAGTAAGAGATGACATTAGCTGGAACCTGAGATCGTCTCGACCATCTGAGAGCCCCCCACCCAGGACAGCAAGTGAGCTCTGGGTGTGACGGCGGGAGTTCGTTCAACCCCCTGAAGATTCAGGGCTTAGCAGAGCAAGCAGCGATCGCGGGTGGGGGTGGGGGTGCAACTGAGGGTGCAGGACTGACTGGACTGAATGCTGTTATTTTCTAAGGAATAAAGTATTTTTTTAAATCAAATTTCCCACACATATGTATATAAAATTCAGATATTCTCTGACATAATAAAAAATTATAAGTATTGAAATATTCATTTAAAAGGCTAAAATGCTGAATGTTCTATTCATATGAGTCTTATTTCAACATGTAGTCTAAGTCTGGTTTTTATTTATTTAGCCCATGGCTTATCACATTCTTATTTATATTTTTTTTCAACAAATTAAGAAGCTAGCAGGCTTTTATTTTATTTTATTGATTTATCCTAATCTTAAGTGGCATACTAGCAATATATAATACACATTTGAAATATATTGTCATGTAAATATTTTCTCATCAATTAAGAATTTTTTTACTTAATTAAAATTAAATAAATTCACTTAACTTATATACTTAATTTTATTTACCGCAACTTATTTATAATAATATTTATTCAATGTTTTAAAGATGTTTATAATATATATTTAGCTCAGCATTTCAGTGGATCTCTGTTCCCATAGAAATCTAGAATCTAACAGAAGGAAATTTAGAGCTTACCTCACTCAACCCATATTTCACCAAGAATCTTTTTTTCTCTAAATATCACCAACAAATAATCAAAAGATTTCCAATACATTGAATACCAAATATTTATTATGTATTTACTATGTATCATACATTTTACTAGGCACTAGTGATAGAAATCCTAAAGTCAGCCTCTGGTCTTAAGGAGTATATATTTCAATGAAGTCTTTTTCTGGTGTCAGAAAACTGGAAACTTAGAGGATGTCCAATAATTGAGGAATACATGAATTAGATGTGATATAAGAATGTGACGTAGCGTTAACAAAATGAAGCAATGAAGGATTTCAAACAGACATGGAAAGTTTATATAAACTGATGAAGAATGAAGATATCCAGAAGAATAATTTAAACTATAAAATAAATATTATAAAAATGCACAATTTAAAGAACTTTGAAGAATCTATACAATAATTATATTGTAAAAACAGCATTGAAATCTACAAGGAATATGAACAATATCATGATCATTTGTCAATCCAAAAGACTATTGATGAATTATTCTACCTATTGAAGAGACATGATAGGATGCAGAATGATATCTGTGTATGTATCTACAAATTCATGAATAATATATATATATTAATTTATATGTATATTTGTGTGTAGGTATATATACATGTATGTGTGCAGCTATACAAACACACACATGCACATATACAAACAGAAAACTACTGAGGGAATTTGTTTTGCTTGACTGAAAATTTGCTACAACTTCTTTTTGTTTTTCTCTCTTTTTCTCAATTGGATAAAATTAAGAGGGAGAGAAAATAGATTTATGCTGATTTTTAAAAATAGGGAGGCGGGAGGGTTCTAGGGATGTGAAATGTTATATGCACTTTCACATGAGGTCTCTATAATATTAGTTTTACTTAAGTGTTTTGTTTTGACAGCATCACAGTAACTATAAATGTATGTAATGTAAAAACAAAACACATTCATAAAGCTTTTAAAAATTCCAGTGTTGCCATACCACATGTTCACTTATTAGATATGAACTATGTTAGAAATGATCTAATCTGAAGGACCTTTTCATGCCCAAGGGGTTTTATTCATCAGGAATAAAGAAAATAATTTTCAAAAGTAAATTGAAAAATTGGTAGCTTTTGAAAAATTCAAACCAGAAGCAATTATAATACACAATTTTTTGGTCCTTAAGAAATATGAGGTCTATGGTATAATTTATCTAAATATTTACAAATCAGTGTATGAATGATCCATTTAAGATACTCAACTAAGCTTCCTCATTTGTGTAAGATTTTGTGCTAGGTGATTAGAATTCACATGTGAAATAAGATAAACCCTGACCTTAAGGGACTTAAATTCTAATGTTTATATTTAAAAGGATAAGAAGTATAAAACAATGACTAATTCCTCATCTATTTAAAGGTCAGGATTCTAATAACCTAAATAATTAAAAAGAAAGCCACAAATCCCAAAACAAATGCAAAAGCAAAAGAAAGAAAAAGAAGTTGGCTAAATAACAAAATTAGTTATAAAGCCCATGCTTGATCCTAAATAGATGAAACAAAACCATCTAAAGACCAAATGATTACACGAAAAATGTGATACTAGGTCCTAACAGAGTGGGAGTATAGGGAATTAATATTATAGGAGGTGAGGGTTGACAGCAAAGTCATAATGTTAAAAAAAAAAAAGAAAAGAAAAGAAAGAAAAAAGATCATTAGAAACTCTGGGTCATTTATATTAGGGACAAGCAACAATTCTCTATCCTATCCTGCCTTCAATTCATCCTACACAGAACAGTCATAATGAGACTTTATGTCTGTTATATTCAATCTAAATGGACCCGCCATAAGAAGATGTGCATTATACATCAGAGGTGTTGAAAAAAAAATATTACTGAATCCTCATGGGATCTTGAATGAGGCCTGAGCCAGATTAAAATGTAATTCAGAAATATTTAACAAAATAAATAAAAATGTATAATGTCATTACATTTTATTACTAAGTCACTATGTAGTTCAAAAAGATTCTTATGTGTGGATTAATGGCCCTAATTTCTTTTGACATCACTGTGTGATATTATTTTTCCAAAAATAAGAACTTCCCCCCACAGGTAGGGAAAATCTCATCCATAAATTGAAATGGAGGCAGTATGGTTCAGTGGGGCAAAACAAAATAACAAAACAAAACAACAACGACAACAACAAAAAAGACCCCAACAATATTGAATTTAGAATCTGAGGCCTTAGTCTTGAATTACTCTACTTATAATGCCTGTGAATATTTCAAAATCTTTTTTGGGCCTCAGTTTAATTACTTATAAAATTATCCGGCTAGACTACATGTTTCCAGTTAGATGAATACTATGATGTTCAGAGACCATCGAATCTTTGGGACAGCATCTGGCTGCCACATCTTGATTAGCCCTCATCATGGTTCTTATTTGGCTTCCTGCTCACTCTCTGGTCTGTTACAACTACACACCAGATGTTGAATGGTTATCTTCATCCCTCCATTTTCCCTAGATCTCATTTATGTTTTGTCTTCCCCAGCAGAATTCAAAGAGGTTAATGAATTTCCTATTACAGATGTAATTCTTCAATATTTCTCCATAGATTTTTCAGAAATTCAATTAGGTCAATTGTTTCATGGTGCTTTGGTAGGTTTTTATGATAGTTCTACCTTTCTTCCTGTGGTGCTTACCATGGCAACAGCTGTCCCACGCTACTGTGTACCATCGCAGAAAAATTTTTTTTCTAATTAATTCTTTCAGTTCTATTAGAGGATTCAGTAATTTATGGTGGTTATAGCAGATACCAAATATTTTAAAAACTCTGCAATGGTATGATTGGTTTCATAGTGGAACATATGCCCATCAAACTCAAAAAGAACTTACAAAAATTTCAACCCATGGGAGCACTAGGTGGCACAGTGAGTAGAGCACCGGCCCTGGAGTCAGGAGGACCTGAGCTCAAATTCAGCTTAGACACTTGACACACTTACTAGCTTGTGACCTTGGACAAGTCACTTTAACTCCAATTGCCCTGCCCCTCCCCCAAATTTCAACCTATGTCCATTTGATTTTTGAAACCATGTTATATGTAATTATTGTTCTTGATATGTGATATTTGGTTTTTTTTTTGTTATTTTTGTTTTTTGTTCTATTTGTTATTTGGTATAATTCTTTGGAGCTTGCATTAAATAAAGGTTTCAATTGTCCTTAGAGTATTAAAATTTCCCCTATTGAAATTTTGAAGCTTCTTGATTTTATGTCATTTTATCTAGTTTAGGGTTAAATATTGAAGTTGGGTTTTTTTTTTTGTTTGCTTTTTTGTTTTATGTTTTTACCGTTCAGAAAAAAATATTGCTTTGTGACTTTCAAAGCAAAGGGTATTGGTGACAAAAAACAATAGAGAATCCATTTCTAATAACTAGTCAGCCTGTTTCCAATTTTATTACAACGTAACATTGGCAAATAATGCATGCCTCCATCTTTTTTTTTAATTTATTTTTAATATGTTTAGTTTTCAGCATTGATTTTCACATGCGTTTGAATTACAGATTTTCTCCCCATTTCCACCCCCCCCCCCC
>CM053626.1:264824627-264899526 GCA_028646595.1 Phalanger gymnotis | reverse complement strand
TTCAAGTTTTTGCTGCGGTGGGGCCTAAATAAATTTCTTGTTGTTTTCTCCTTAGAGAATCTCTCATACCTTGCGATTTCGGACCATTCAAACATATACATGATTATATTTGAGATCATAAATTCGGCCTTCCTACTACATTAGTGCTCTTCTTTGCCATGGAACTGTTACTAGGGCCACTGCTCCCCTGTGAAAGACCCGTAGCACTCCCCTTTGCCCTAGAACTGCAATTCAGAAATTTATATGGGCAAAAGAGTTGCCAGTCAGTGCTAGCTGTACCCTGTGCCAGAAAAGGTTCCCTGCAATCTCTTTCTGACCAGTTGGCTGACCCCTTTGCTATCTCTGGGCTAAGATCTCCTAAATCCGATACTACTGTTGCTGCCATTGCACGTGTGGGTACTAGACAGGCCTTTACCACAGTATCACAAACTTCTCCTGCCAACTTTTTAAGTTTCCATAGGCCAGAAAAAATGTCTGACCTGACCTTTTGCTGACTCTGCTGCTCCAAAATTTGATTTGAGGTGTTATTTTAAAGTTGTTTGGAGGAGAATGTTGAGTTCAACTGGGTTGACTCTAATATGCCATCTCAGTCTACTGGATTTTGAATGGTATATTCACTATTTCAAAGTTTTCCCTCTTCTTAAAGAAACTGCAATCTGCATGCTTCAATATACAAGCACAATATTGGTATGCTACCTTGCAGCATTTAGAGAAACTGGTGATATGTGTCTGGGATCTCTGACCTCTGATTGACAATGTCCTTAAGAGCTCTGATAAAGACATTCCCTAAGGAAAAAAGAAATGACTCAGAAGAAACTTCCTCTGACCTTGCGAGAGTGATTCACAACATTCAATTATTCTTCCTAGGTTCTTTGTCCCCAAAGATGAGATCAGCATGCAGGGAGCAAACACAAACACCTTAACTGGCAGGAACAAACCGAAAACATCCCCCATGTAATTTTATTCAGAGAAGGGGAATAACCTCATTCATTATATTAATGGTACACAAGTGTTCTGCTTCTCATTTCATCTAACTTCTATTGTAGTTTACTTGGACTCCTTGTGACTCTAAAAACAGCCAGAAATTTTCTACTTTCTCAAACTTCAAGGGTATATTCACTCCCCTATGATTGGTTTGCTTCTGAAACTTCTGCAATAATATTTTTTCATTGATAGCGATTTTTTTAATTTTTTATACTTTGAATTCCTGAATCACTTAAACTTTTTATTTGTACTTCAAATTAATGGCACTAAGGGATCTAGTATTTCTAATATACTTATATTTTCTAAATTATTTTTCACATTTTTTCTTTTTTAACTATTGTATGGATATCTATTTTTTCTATTGCATATGACTGCAAGATATTGATATAGTATTCTAATACCATTCTATTGGTTTTCAATGCCCTTCTTAAGTTGTTTCTGCCATTACGACTTTTGACAACTGTTCCTAAGAGGATTCCTTGATAGCTTCACCATTCCTTCTGTAGTTCTTATTATAGCAACTGCTTCACATTTATTAACTTATTGTGGAAATTTTGTTGAGACTTGAAAGAAGTCACCAAAGCTAGAAGTTGGAGATGAAGACTGATAGCATTCTAGATATTAGAGAAAGACATTGGGAATACCTAGAGTCAAGAGATGGAGTACTTACTTCAAGGAACAGTAAGACCATGTCACTGGTTCAAAGAATATGTAGATGAAGGCCAGGGTAGGTATAAGATATAAGAAGAATGAAAAGGTAGGAAGGGTCCATGTATAGAGAACTTTAAAAATGAAATAGAGAATTTTATGTTTGATGTTGGACGTGAAAGAGGACCACCAGAATGGATTTACTGGGAGAGGGACAGCAATGGTCAGATTCGCACTTTAGAAAGATAATTTGAAATCTAAATAGAAAATGGATTGAAATGGAGAGAAACTTGAGGTAGGCATATCAACCAGTTGGCTATATTGTAATAGTTCAGACATGAGACAGAGATGGTGTGCACCAGGCTGGTTGTAGGTAAGAGAAAAGGACATAGGAGAGATGTTATGAAGGTAGAAAACAACTTGACAACTGATTGAATACGGGGAGGGGGTGTGTGAGAGATAGTGAGGAATTGAGGATGATAGCTAAGTTGTGAGCCCAGGTGACTGGGAATATGGTGGTACACTCCATAAAGTAGAGGTGAGAAAAAAGGGAGAAAGAATACTTAGTTCAGTTTTTATGGATGCTAGGCTTAAGATATCAATAAGACATTTGTATTGAAATATCCACTAAGCAATTGAGGAGGCAAGATTGGAGGTCCACAGAAAGGTTCTAGATATAGACAAATAAATCTTAGAGTCATCTGCAGAGAGATGATAACAATTGAATCCATGAGAGATGATGAGATCTCCACGTCAAACGGTATAAAGGAAGAGAAGAGGGCCTAGGGAAGATCTTTGGTGGAGTCCTGAAGTTAATGAGTAGAAAATACTCAGTGGAATCAGAGGAGTGATCAGAAACGTAGGGGAGAACCAGAAGAGAATAGTGGCAAGAAAAATACAGAGAAGAGAGTAACAAAACAATGGTGATCAAGAGTTGAAGGTTAAATATAGGTCAAGAACAATTAGGATTGAAAAAAAGGCAATTATATTGCCTGCATTATCCCAATCAATGTTATTACTACAGGCCAATCTGCCAAGGTTTGAGAGTTTCTGCTAGTACTTGAAACCTAGTGTTCTGGTCCCAGGAAATGGAACTTCCCAATTGTATCTCATCCTGGATTCCTATATTTGGTGTTAATGTGATTAAAGATATTCCCCACCCATTAATCCCATTAATAGGTCTCAGGTGGAGGTAGTTTAGGGAAGCTTGATTAGGGGAGGCTTGTTTGTAGGAAGGCCCACGCCCTTTTGCTAATTAGGTCAGGATAGATGTGAAGCCCTTGGGCTCTAAAAAGGGTATATATACTCTGAGGGTAGCTGTTAAGCTTTCTCTCACAACTGTAGGAGGAGAGGACAGGACAGGACAGGACTGGATGGGATGGGATGGTATGCAGGCAAGCAGACAGCTAGGATTTGTGAGTGAGTGGTTATGGGAAGACCCCAGCAGATGGGAAGGTTATGGGATGGCTTGGCTCCCTGCTGTGATACTATGACTTAAGTTCTTTGCTGTTATAATGAAGTGGAATTAATGGTTTGGGGAGTTAATTGCTGCTATGTTGATTGGAGTTATTGGTTTTGGGATTTGATTCTCTGGTGTCTGAATAAATGTTTTACTTCTTCTGCCTTCTATATGGAGAGTCTCTTATATTCTGTGATACAGAACTATACAGGCATAGTCACGGTCACCATTGATATTGTGACACTTGCCTTACTGATACATCATACCATGCCACTCCCCCACCCCCACATACATACATTTTGGTGCATGGACAATATGTTTAATTTTGAGGTAGTCTTTATTGTTGCAGTAGCAGCAACAACAATGGTGCTGATGGTGATATTAGTGGTAGTAATTTAAGCAGAAATAAGAAAATAATAGCTCACATTTACAATTTTAAAGTGAATTCCTCACCCCCCCCCCCAAGAAAAAGAAGAATCAGCAGCTAATGAGGCTAATAATATAAATATTAAAAGATGTTTTTTTTTTAATCAAAGGCAGTATGGTATAATGGTAAGAGCTATGGCTCTGTAGTCAGATAATTTGAATTTAAACTCTTTCTTTCCCCATGATTCAATTTTGAGAAGAAAAAACACCCTTGGCCTCAGTTTCCTCAGTTGTAATATTAAGAAATTATGCTAGATGGACTCTGAATGCCTTTGCACCTACTGATCTGTGACTCTATGACTGGTCATGGCTTAGAATCATTGCCTGACTTGATGCCTCACAGTGGTCCACATGCATATTGTCCTACTTGGATCTTTTGGAGATGTACTATAATGAACTATTGAATAACTGTATAAACTAAAGGCATCACCTGAAAGACAGAGCCTTATACTTCTTTGAATCTCCATGGTACTTAACTCTGTACATAGTGATATGCCCAGAGCAGGTACTAATTAAATAGTCGTATAAGGAATTGATATTAAAACATTTTGGGGACAGAGCCATAATTTTTGCACCCAGGGAAGTCTCATGAACTTTTCCCAGGGAAAATGACCCTTTCTGTTTTGGAAGGGTAGGAGTCTAAGCACCAGCACCTTATGGGAAGAGACTGAAACCCCAGGACACCACAAAGCCAATACTGTAGAGGCTACTGTGAGGGGTGGGGTGGGACGACATAGGTGGCTTCTCATTTATAGGAATAATTGGTTATTTCATCATAAATGGAATCCAAATAGAAAACATGAGAGCAAATGGATTTTCTTTTTTGGGGGTGGAGAGCATGATTTATTTCAATACTTTGAGTTTATGGAGAAACAAACAGATCCCAGAGATGGGGAGTAATTTGCCAAGGTCAGAAAGCAAGGTTCATCTAGTTCTTTAAGAAATTGATCCTGAGCTGAGATGGAGTCAAATACAATATGATTTTCACAGGCTAACAGTTTGAGCTGGAAGGGGCCTAATGGGTCACCTTCTCTAAGCCTATGTCTTATAGGGAAGGAAAAAGAGACAGAGTTAATATCCCAGTCAGGAGGGAGCCTAATTCTTCTGACTCTAAGGTCAGCTTTCTTTTAGCCACACTGTTGGAATTCAACCTTTTCCAGGAATGCTGAGATATTGGCTCTTACAGAGCACCACTTGGTGGCCTTATGACTGGGAATAGGAGTGGTAATCTGGGATTCATGGTATCATTCCTCCAATATTTCTCATTTCCCTAAACTCACAACCCCTCTCACCTATCCTGGGAATGTTTAAGTAGCTTGGGAGATCAAACCTTCAGGTGAAAGAAAAGTCCTTGGGATCTGACATGCAAAAGCATTCCTGGCATCCCTTTAAAAAGCATCCCCTGCCTTGCTATGCCTGAAATCTTCCCATCTTGCCTCTTCCTAGGCAGACCATGCTGAAAAGCTCATAAGTCTCCTATATCTTTCTTCTGAGCCATCATCATCTTTGGTAGAAATGGAGATGTAGATTAAGAGAAATGACTTGCCCAAGATCATACATACCTACACATCATATACAGTTATTCAATAATTCAAGATTCATACAGTGAGAATTCTTTTTTTTTAATTTAAAGATTTGTTTTGCTTTTTTTAATGAGCATTCATTTTCTCTTCCTTCTACCTCACTTCCTTTTGGAAAAAGGAAGAATAAGATCATTATAACTAATATGCATAACTAATCCCCACTTTGGCCACATCTAAAAATAGGTGTCTCAATCTGCCTCTTGTGTCCTGATCATCTGGGGGTGAAGGGTTGGGGGAGGGTAGGTAAATGCATTATCAGGTAAGTGTCCCCTACAATTGTGTTTTTTCATTCTGTTAATTAGTTATTAACTTTTTCAAAGTTGTGTGTGTTTTGCAATACTATTATTGTACAAATTGTTCTCTTGTGTTTGTAGAGCCAGGATTCTAAACAAGAGTCACTGGATCCAAATCTTAGATTGGGGGTGGGGAACCTACAGCCTTGAGGCCACTTGTGGCCTTCTAGGTCCTCACATGTGGCGCTTTTACTGAATCCAAATTTCACAGATCAATCCCCCTTTAATAAAAGGATTTGTTCTGTAAAGCTTGGACTCAGTCAAGCAGCTGCACTCAAGGACCTAGAAGGCCGCATGTGGCCTCAAGGCTGCAAGTTCTCCGCCCATATCTTAGATGCTTTCATTGTACACAGTGAATCTCTCTGCTTACTATTTCGTTATAAACGAATGCATTGGAAATACTAGTTGTTAATTACCTAAAAACTTCTCCATATCTTCCCCCCCCCAGTTGAGTTTCTTGGAACGTTTGCCTTTTATTTTCCTGGGAATTTTCTGCTCTTGTTTTGATTTTCATAATTCCCAACCAAATTCTGTGTGGTCCCTGTAGGTCTGGTCTTAAAGAAAGTTCAAAAGACAGGGAGAACAAAATGTCAGAGGGACAAAATAAAAAGTACCCAGAATGGAAATTTCCCGGAGAGATGCAGCCTCAGTTCTTTAATTTATTTTTTATCTTGCCTCTAGTCTGGAGTGAAATATGAAACAAATCGAGGTGGGCAGGTTGCTTTCTAACTTGCCCCTAGTAAGATGATGCCAGGCCAGACCCATAGACTAGGGCAGATCTTGAGTCCTAAGAGCCTCTGCTTCTGCTCAAGAAAGCACATAAGACATTTGGGCTGCTTCTCCAGATTCTGTTCCACTTCTCACTGCTCTGTTTCTGTCTGGTACTTCCTGGTTCCACCTCCATCCAACTGCTATGACCTCTACATGCCTTCTTCATTAAAGGGATACAAATGCACATCAGATCCCTTAAATTTCCCACCTGGAACACATTCCCTGATCCTGGGCAACTGTCTGCATTAGGTCAAGGATCTAGTCATGCTATCCTAGTTAAAATTCTGACCTCAGGTGAGTCATTGTTCTTTATTTAAAGGGAGTGCATAACTGTGTATTATCAGAGGATATAGAGGTGAAAGGAAAATAGAAAACATTTAGAAGAATTTATTCCTTTTTATAAAGATGAGTCAATCAATAAGCATTTATTAAAAGGCTACTTTGTTCTGGGCACTATGGTAAGTGCTAGAGATCCAAAGTCAAAAAATTAAACAATTCCTAATCTCAAGGAGTTTTCCTTCTTCTTTGTGAGAATCCAAGGTCCAGAGATTTAGTAACTTCCCAAGTTTCAGCAGGCAGCAGAGCCAAGATTAGAACCCAGGTCCTTGGAATTGAAATCCAATGCCTCTACATTCTTTCTGACCTTCTAATGTCATCTTAAAATATAAAAGTGAGGAAGAAATTATGTAACCAAGAGTGACATTTGGGGAAGTTAAACTTGAAAATGTATTTGATTTTTTCCAATCTATAGTTACAGCTGGGACAGGAACTGAAAGTATGACAGCTATACTGTTAGAAAGGTTGTTCTCACATAATTTCTGGCCAGGACCAAAAGTAGAAATGTTATAAATCTTTCAAAAATCTGTTCTCATCAGCCTAACAACCCAATCTGGAAAGCACATCTTAGTTTTTTACCAATATACTAAATGTTTATCTATTCTAATTATTTTGAGGGTTATAAATTTGGTTTGGGTTCCTTTGATCAAACATTCTTTGCTGAGCCACATAAGCGGACTTTAAAGCAATAATAATAATAATAATAAAGTAAAAATGAAGAATAAAAGAAAACCTCAAAAATGTAATGATCATTAAAATGCTGAGATAATGTAATCTAATCCTGCAATTTTACATATGAGAAAACCGAATCTCCAAGAGGCGGTTATTTACTCAAACTCACAGCTAGTGGCATTATTAGAGTGCCAAGGGTGGGGAACCTACAGTGTTGAGGTCACATGTGGCCTTCTAGATCCTTGGGTGCCACCTTTTGACTGAGCCCAAGTTTTACAGAACAAATCCTTTTATTAAGGGGATTTGCCGTATGAAGTTTGGATGCAGTCAAAGGGCCACACTTGAGGACCTAGAGTGGCCTGGGCATAGGTTCCTGTTCCAACAATCCGGTTAGCAGCTGCTGTGAGGGTGTAAAGCCAACAACAACCAGCTCACAGAACACTGCAAGCCCAGGTCCTTTTCATCTGCTTTATTAAGGAAAGCAATGTTAAGGGGTTAACAATATTACTTTAATTGAGCATACAAATAACATCCCCCTAGTTCAGGGGAAAAAAGCCAGCACCCTGAATTACAAACCAAATACAATTCGTAGTTATCAACATCTGGGGGTACAGGCAGGGAGCTCATTAGAACGACTGGCCCAGAGTCACACGCCACTCCTGCTGTGGCTCAGATCTCCTAGTGAGAACGCTAACCTTGGTGCTTATATATATCCTGTTCAGGGTTCCCAAAGGGCCCTGAGCTCCCCCAGGCTGGGCGGGGAAAAGTTCCCCACCCCTAATATCACATCAGATACAAATCCTCCTAATTGTCTCAGTGCAGAGAAATACAAAAACATCCCACTTTATCTGCCCCATTCGAACAAATGCCAGAATCATTAAAAGTCAACAGCAAAAACTCCCACCTTAATTACTATTATAGTTCCCCACGGCTGGTAGACTATATTACAATACTGCCCTTGGGAAGAACATTTCCCTCTTTTAGCTAAAATACACTCCCTTCTCACCACAGTATCTTAGTTTCCCTTGTTCTGTCAAAGCACAGCCACAATGCCACTTTCCCAACCTGAAACTTTCCTGATCCCAACCTACCTCCATTTGGTCAGATTCTCTCCATCTTGAAATTATTCACATTACTTTGGATAGTCCCTATTCACTGAATGTATCTTAACTCACTATAAGGGAGTACATGAAAAGGGCTTAGCCTAAAACGACGGGGGTCTCCCATTACATCCTGGGTCATCTCCACTCATCCTGATGAATATCTGATCACTAGATCCAGATGGCTCTGGAGGAAAAAGTAAGGCTGGTGACGTTGCCCAGCTCTCTCTTACTGAAATCAAATTCAACTGCAAGTCATGTCATCATTTCCCTGGTGCCATGGTTCTCTTCAAAAATGAAGGACAAACACACCAACTAAACAGCATATATCAATCATCTAACAATAAACATTTATTAAGTATCTACTATATGCTAAGGCAAGGAATACAAAAAGAGGCAAAAGAAAGTCCCTGATCTCCAGGAGCTTCCAATCTAATGGGGGAGATAATATGCAAACAAATACATACAAAGCAAGATATATAGAGGATAAATGATATATAATTAACAGATAAAAGGAACGGGGATTAAGAAGGTTGGGGAAAGCTTCCTAGAGAAGGTAGAATTTTAGTTGAGACTTAAAGGAAGGCAGGCAGTAGTTGGAGCAGAGGAGGGAGAGAAATCCAGGCATGGTATCTGCCAGAGAGAATACTTAGAGTCAAGAAATGGAATGTCTTATTTATGGAATAGCTGGGAAGCAAATGTCATCAGATAGAAGAATACATGACTGGAAAAGTAGGAGGGAGCTAGGTTATGAAGGGCTTTATATGCCAAACAGAACATTTTATATTTGATCTTGGAGGCAATATGAAGCTACTGGAGTTTATTGAGAAGGGGTGGTCATGGTGGTGACATGAATGGACCTGCACTTTATGAAAATTTCTTTGTGGTTGAATAGGCTATGAATTGGAATGAAGACAGACTTGATGTAGGTGAACCTAGCAGCTGGCCTCTGCAATAATCTAAGTGTAAGGTGATAAAAGCCTGCACTAGAGTGGTAGCAGTGTCAGAGGAGAGATGAGGGCATATTTCAGAGATGTTGCAAAGGTAAAATTGACAGGCCTTGGTAACAGTGTGGATTTGGGGATAAGAAATAGTGAGGAATGCAGGATAAGCCTAAAGGACTGGGAGGATGGTGTTGCTCTCAACAGTAATAGGAAAGGGGGAGAGGAGAATTAGTGGGGGGAAAATGATAAGTTCTGTTTTGGAAATATTTAGTTTCAAATATCTAATAGATGGCTGAAAAGCAGTTGGAAATGCAAGATTGGAAGTCAGCAGAAAGAATGGGTCAGGATAGCCATAGTTGGGAATCATCAGCATAAGATTGTAACTGAAACTTTGGGAGCTGATGAGATCACCAAGTGAAGTAGTATAGAGGAAGAGAAGAGGACCCAGCAGAGTACCCTGAGGGACACCTATGATTAGAAGGCATAACCTAGTAGAGAGAATATCAAGGAGGAAATTGATCAACAGCATCTAAGGCCACTGAGAGATCAAGTAGTATGAGGGTTAAGAAGAGGCCATTGGATTTGGCAATGAAGAAATCATTAGCAAGTTTGGAAAGAGCAGTTTTGGAGGTACGATAATGTAGGAGGTTAATGATAGCGTAAGAGACTAAGATAAGAATAAGAAGAGGGAAAGTGAAAGAGAGGCAACTCTACTATTGTAAATTATCTTTTCGAGGAGTTTGGCTACAAAGGTCAAAAGAGATATGGGAATAGCCAAGTGAGGGTTTTATTTAGGATACGAGGCATGAGAATGTTTGTAGGCAGCAGGAAATGAGCAAGTAGAGAAAGAGACAAAATAAGTTCAAGAACTGGGATCACAGAGGGTGGAAACTAATAGATGAGATAGGATGGAATGGGATTGCTTGAAGAAGCAGAGGAATTAGCTTTGGTAAGGAGTCATCATGTGAGACAGGGATAAAGAAGGAGAAAGTGACAGAAAGTATCTGAGAGACAAGAAACAGGAAAGATAAAAAGAAGTCCAATGTGATTGTCTTCAATTATTTTTTTTTGGTTAAATAAGGGTCAAAGTTCTCCACTGAGAAAGTAGGGGAAGGGGAACCCATCAGAGGTCTGAGAAGGGAGGAAAAGGTTTGGCAGAGCCACTGTGGAGAGTAGGATTATGAATTGATAAGGAAAATATAGTAGGAGTGCCAGCTCCAGTTATCACAGGGTAGAGAGAACAGAGCTGGTGACTGGTTCCTTTCTATAATTCAATGCTCTAGATTGAGGCATTGTGGTCCAAGGTTGAATCCAGAGCACTGAGCTTGAAGTTAGGGAACCTGTGATCCACATCAAATCACTGAACCTTTTTGCCTGCTAATTTCTTCCAATGTATAATGAGAAGGTTGAACTAGATGATCTCTCAGGTCCCTTCAAGACCTATGTCTATCATTGTTTCTCCTTAAAAAGTGGTTGCTTGGGTTTGCCCTGCTGCCCAGGGATACAATCAAGTGAGCTTTCACTCTCAAATTAATGGAATTCAGAGAAAGTCTAAAGATAAAGCCTAAAGACAAAGAGATTTTTAGAGTTAGCATCTGAAATGAAATTACCCTAGCTCTGAGCGATTTAGGGATACAATTCTTGGAGACTTTGAGTGACCGATCTGCAAAAAATTGTCACAGACAGACAGTAGGTTTGAGGATTAAAGTGGTTAATCATTCTGTTGAGTACTTGAAATGAACTACAGAGCATTTTTTTAATCCTTTTTCATGCACTCAAATTAACACAACATATTTGATATGGGGGAGCAAATTTGTGATTTCATTGGTATAGGGAACCTACCATTAAAAAATACCCTCTGCCAATGCTGATCATTACCTTCTCTTTAATTACTATATTGAAGTCATTGTTTGGAGGCACTTAGAGGTTTTATTTTGAACTTTAAATTTTGAATTTATATAAAATACACAACTGAGTGTAAATCTAGTTAAGTAATATGAACGATTTGCATTGTGAGCTTGTTTTTGTTAGCCTATACTGTCTTTACTTCATGAAAAATCTCAAGGACAGTATAACTCTGCCCTGGAGAAATATTTCTTTTTCAATGGAAAATGCATCAATGAGAAAAAAATAATAATTCTGAAAAATTAATTAGTTTTAAGCTTCCTTTGAGGGAGATTCCTAAAAAAATAGCATGTTGAAAGGAGGCAAATATCCAGAAAAGAAAAATAATTTGGAAGAAAAATAAAGTGATGGATAAAATCCTATCCATGGGAGTTCTATTCTTGCTGAAGTAAAGCAAAGCAATTTGAAGTCATTAATAATATACAAAACATTAAAGATGCTACATGACATGCAATGAAATATGCTTGTAATTAACTGGTTTAATACTACTCATTGCCTCAAAAATGTGATCATAATAATCATGTTACATTATTTTTAGACCTTCAGAGCAGTGCTTTCTTCACAACATTGGGTGTGGTAGATAACTACTAAGATCTCCAACACAGTAACAAAGAGTTAACAATAATAACAATCACCCTGATAATATGCTATAACATAATAACAACATATATATTTTACTTTTTCAAAGAGCTTTGCACATATTATTATATTTTGACCATAACATATTGATAAAATAAGCATTATTATACCTTTCTTATAGATGTAGAAAATGAATGATTTGGTTACGTTAGCAAGAGCGCAAATTTAGGTTGTAGCAGAGCTGGAACCTGAAACCCAGTCTAATGATGTCAGTGATGTATGTGCTTAATTCCATCCTTATATAAATAATAATAATAGGAATACACTAACAGCTGATTTTCCATCTAAAAGTCATAGTGGTGTGTATATAAATGATGCTGTAAGGGTTAATATTAAGGGTTACTTTTCCAGGCCCCCTGAGGGAGTTTGAGGCTCATTCTGTAGCCCATCCTGTAACTTGAGATCCTATTACTTAAGGGTGTCTTAATGCCCTTTTCCCCTTATCTTGAAATACCATACAACTTTTACCAAAAGAATTGCTTTTGTCACTCATCCTGTTTTCCCTATCCTGCCATTCATTTTCCTCATCCTGTGTCATGACAATTTTTCCCTATTTTGAAAACAACCATCTTTCTCATCTTGTTTGTACTTATCCTGTATCCTGTCCCCAAATCTCCAACCCTCATAAGAAACCCTAAAAATTACCTCATCATCCTGAACATCTCTAAATAAGCATAACTCCCCCAAATATCAAGGTCTCATTTAGCTTTCTTACTGAGGAGGCCTGTGATGCTTTTTCATGTAAAATAAAAGCCTCCCACTGGCTAAAGAAAGGTCTAAGTGAATTCTTTCCCACCTGAACCTGATCTCCCAACTCTGACCTCAAAGATAGCAAGTGACTATCTCTATATATTTCTATAATATAGCCATGGGTTGGTAAGCAAAATTGGCTCTTAGCACTCAGTTCAACCAAGTGCCCTTGAAGAGTTTGGCTTTTGTTTCCTTTGATTAATTCAGTGTATTTCGTTGAGTCTTACTAGGTGCTAAGCCCCAGGCCCAAACCCCTATTAGGTGCTAAGCCTACTCTTGGTGGGGTGGACACTCTGGGCAGCTGTAGCTAAGAGCCCTCCAGCTCGTAAATCTGGATGTTGGGACTTTGTTAAATTCTGGTAACTATGAATTGGGATTTGAATCAGACAAGGTCTGTCTGTTGATGTTTGTAATTTGTTTGTATTTTGCTCTGAATTTCAGGGTGCTGGCTTTTCCCCCTGAACTAAGTGAATGGTATTTATATGCGGGATTAAAGTAAACTTGTCAACCCCTTAACCTTGCTTTTCTTAGAAAAACAGATCAAAAGAACCTGGGCTTTGCAGCATGCTGGTAGCATGCTTGTTGTTGGGCTTGTGTTGGTCTTTCACCCACACAACAGCTGCTAGCCAGATTGTTGAAACAATTCCTTGTTATGTATTTATCACAACAGGAAAAGATGAGTTCAAAGGAACACTTGCCAGTAACTATAATAAACATATCAGACAGAAGGGTAGCACCTAATTGGGTCTTTGTTGGCATTACTTCTTGCTTCATGGATCCCTGTTAAGATAATTAGATAAACCAAAGCAGCTGTAGAATCTATTCTTTTTGTTTTAAATGAACGATATATTCCTTGCATTCTTGATAGCTGAATCTACAGGATTTTCTATTCTATCAGCATTTGCAGTATAAAAATATCAGATTTGCCAGAGCAATTTATGTCAGTTTAGCAAATCTATACCCTATTTTCATCTGATTGAAATTGGGTCGAGAGTGGTTGAATAGTCTATGACCACAAAATACTTCAATAAGGTGGTACAGAAGTGCCTGGTTTCAAAGATACAGACTTTCTAATTTTGGTTAAACCCATGGCATGGAATGACAGCTTGGACTGAATTTTGCAGACTTGCCAGCAATTTCTCTGTGCTGTTTGTTTTCCTTTTCTTTTTCTTTTTTACCATCTAGGGCAGGGTGGGGAACCTGCAGCCTCCAAGCCACATATGTTCCTCTAGGTCCTCAAGTGTGGCCTTTTGACTGAATCCAAGCTTCACACAACCAATCCCCTTAATAAAAGGATTTGTTCTGTAAAACTTGGACTCAGTCAAAAGGCTCCACACAAGAACTTAGAAGGCCACACGTGGCCTGGAGTTCGCAGGTTCCCCTCCACTGATCTAGAGAAATCCAGTGCCGTTGAATTATATCCTTACTGACTCAACTCTAGGGATTTTCAATATCCCCAAAATGATGAGGCTAACAATAAGCATTTGAGTATAAAACAAATTCATTAAAAGGCAAGTAAAAATAGAAAAGGATCTTCCGTCCAAAGCAAATTAGTAAGAAAATAGAGCTCACTTTGCAGTATGATTCTTCCTCCTTCAGCTAAAATATGCATAGAGCTTACTGTACTGAAAAATCATGCCTCTGCCTTATGGATTGATGTCAAGAGACTAAGGCTTGGTGTAGTGTCAGTGAGTGATTTCTTCTATGTGGTAGGAAAGAAATCTTGGACTTGGAATTAGAAGAAGTTAGGTTTAAATCCTGACTCAGATACTTCATAGCTGTGTTAATCTCTACTAGGGTTCAGTTTCCTTAATTGTAAAATGAAATGGGTGTATTTGGTGACTTCAAAGTTCCTCTCCAGTTCCAAATCTTTGAGACTATGTTCTAACTACTCTCTTTCCTCCTGGGATCAACTTGATTTCTTGTTTGGTTATTGACTGTCTTTATTCTGGTTTCTGGCCACCACCACCATTCTTTAGTATGGCCTCAGAATCATCCCAGTCCCCAACAAATAGCTGTTGGTTTGGCTCAGAAACTCATCAGTGATCCTCCAGCAGCTGCTGCTTACTTAAGGATACAATGGGAAGTACCTTGCCTTCACTGTGTCTGTGTGCCCCTACCTAGGAGCTTTGTTAAAAGCTTCCAAGTAGAAGAGCCAGAAGGGGAGAGGAAGGCCCAACTCCTTTTCTAACTATTCGGTTCCTTTCCTCAGTAATTGTTTCTGCATATGTTAACTACATTAACATGTACCCAGAGTGACCAGTAAGCTTACTGATAACTATACTTGATTAAGCAATGTCCTTAATCTTTTCCATTCTATGCAAACTCACTTCTTTTTGACTGAGTCTTTTAGTAGTCTAGTAACACATTTCTGATGTGGAAATTACTTGTTTGGTTCTGCTATCCTTATGGACAAATGAGTTAAAGCATTAACATTTCAGGGAAATTCCAAAGTAACATTTCCTAAAAGTGTTAAATGAGTCAGAATTGTATTGGTTTTTGTCCATGTGATTTAGTGTTTTTATTGTGGTTTTTTTTTTTTTACAATGACTTCCCTGGCACAAACTCTATGTGAAAAAAAAGACCATCACTTATTATGAAAACACACAATTTTAAGAAAGACTTTAGAGACAATTTGTCCAGCTACATTTTTCAGATGAGGAAACTGAGGACTAGAGAAGTTATGTATCTTGTCCAACAAAATCCGTGTGAAATTGTCCCTATCATTATTCTGTCTATTATTTTTAACTATAGAAATATGTGACATTCAGTGAAACAAAACACAATGTTACAGACCATACTTCAACAATGTAACTCTCATTTATCTATCTAAATCATAAAAGATCCCTTGATGGATGTAACAGAGATAAATCTGTATGGTAAAATCTGCTTCTTAAAAGGGAAACCACACATGAAACATGGAGTCACATGTTCACCAAAGATGTTTACCACTGTCTTTGACATATCCAACACAAAATCCAATTTGAAAAGTATGTTCCTTTCTTGTGAATAACATTTCCTTATTGCATAACCCACAACACTGCAGAGCCCTCTAAATGAATCCATAATAAATCAAAGGCATTCGGCTGAACAATCCACAAAATAAAGGAGCATGGAGAATGCATAAAATCCCAATTAATATTTATATTTGGATAGACACTCCATAGGATTGATCCACAGTGTGTGTATATATATATATATATGTGTGTGTATATATACACACATGTATGCATATGTAAGTATATACATACATGTATGTAATATATTTATGTGCACACCCATATATTCCTGATTACAGGCCCAGAACTATATGTGTGTATGTATGTATATAGATCTATACACACAAATACATAATATATATGTGTGTGTATCTATATAGACATACACACATATACAAACATACATGTATATATTTAAATACAGATGTTATGCTATGCATTTTTAAGGCTCAAGTTTATAGGAAACAATTTTTAAAATTTAACATTAATTTATCCAAGTCATTTCTAGCTTAGAGAAAAAGATAGCTAAACTGACATAATTACATATACCTTTCATGCATCTCTGCCCTAAGAAGAATTCAAGTAGCATTTATTGAAAACCTGAACAAGTAAAAGATGACAATATGTGAAAACATAGTTTGGGTTAACAAGGGAAGGAAACAAAAATTATTACAATTTTACTTTGAAATACAAATTTTTAATCTATATTTTTTTTTTTTTGCCTGGCTTGAGGCTTTGAGGTATTCCTAAATCATCCTGTCCTTCTGAACTGGTAAATAGCTGCCATTCCATTCCCCCTAAGAACCTTCCTTTTACCCAGAGAATTAAGCAAAGGAACCTGTTCCCTTCCATCAACATTTTAATCCTTTCTCGGGTCCTAGCACCACTTCCAGTGAGTGGAAAGGTCATTAAAATTTGGTTATTGTGCCTAATCCATTACCCTAAGAAAAGCCTTTTTGTCCTAACACTGACCTTTCTAAGTGCTTTTTCCTAGGAATCTGGAAAGAGCTTTAAAAATAGCATTTCTTAATATTTATAGAGAAACTAAATGAGAGGTTATTAACGATGACACAGGCAGCTAGGTGGCCCAATGGATAGAGTGCCAGCCCTGGAGTCAAAATGATTCACCTTCATGAGTTCGAATCTGGCCACAGACACTTACTAGCTATGTGACCCTGGGCAAGCACTCAACCCTGTTTGCCTCAGTTTCTTCATCAGTAAAACGAACTGGAGAAGGAAATGGCAAGAGGAAACAGCCAAGAACACCCCGGAGTTGGACATGACTGAGCAAAAACAGTAACAACAACAACAAAATCTTATACAGACACTACAAAATGTAAAATGGGCTATACCGGTATTTCAACAAGAGACAAATAGCCGGATGAATTCACTTGAAAAATCCCATATCTCTTTAATAACTTCTATATAAAACCCTGTATTTTTAACAGTAATGATATTCTGGTGATGTTTAAAATATTTGAATAATTGAAAAATTAGGCAGTGGGAAGTATATGGATGAAAACAATGCAACTAAATTACCAAAAAAAAAAATAACCTAAGCAGAACAGTGGTATAAAGGATGTTATCAAATTAATGTATGATCAGGAAAAAAAAAACAACAGGCAAGCAATTAATTCACTGAGAGAAATGAAAAGTCTTTTATGCTCTATTAGAATCTACATGATATGAAGAGAATCCAAGGAAGACAATGGTTAGATTCCCCTGTAGAAAGTTTGTTTTGAAAGACATTAATAAGAATTGTGCAGTGTGGGTAGACATGAATGGACTGCACCAATAGAAGGATTACCCACAAAGAGATGATGATGATGATGATGATGATGATGATGATAGCAGCTAGAATTATACCTGTGCCTACTATGCTAAGTATTTTATAATAAATCAATAAACATGTATTAAGCATCTACTGTGTTTCATACATTTGATATAGGACTTTAAAGTTTACAAAACAATTCACAAATATTATCTCATTTGATTCTCAATACACCTCAGAGATAGGTACTATTATTTATCCCCATTTTATAGTTGAAGAAACTGCAGCAAAAAGAGATTAAATGACTTGCCCAAGGACACACAGCTAGTAAGTGTCTGGGGTTAGGTTTTAATTCAGGCATTCCTGACCCAGGCCCAGAACTCTATGCATTGCTTCCTTTGATGATCCCAGTCGTATTGTGTGGTTGAGAAAAACAGAACTCTTAAGTATCTGAAAAATTGAATTTGAGGACCTCCCAAAGGATAACATGAAAGTGTGTGGTTAATGTGAGCACATTTGCAGCTCATTGTAAATAATGGATTCCCCAAGGGAAGCTATATTATCAGAGAAATATGTTACTAGAAAGGAAGATAAACCAATTGTATAGTAAAAATGATGTAAAACTGATATAAAACCACAATGCTCTGCTAGTATCTAGACAAGACTCAGCAAATTGAGATGTCTCCCTCTGGTGTTTTGACTGGGAGTTGTGGACAATAATTGTGAACTATGGGTAGGCATGGATGAGTATGAGCGGAATCCTTGGAGGGCATACACCCACATTGATGGGATCATAGACGCATTTAAGAATTTTATCGACATGCTCTGGTATTTTAATACTTCCATCAAAATCTCCATGTTCATCTGCTCATGATAATCCTTTCATTTCTGAGCTATTTTTATATCATTTCTACAGCAAGTATTAGAAAGCCCCATAACAAAACGTCAATATTAATTCATTAACTCATTTAGTCATTCATTTCAAGAAATCCTATGCCCTTCCATTTTTTCATTGAACAATAAAATGTTCCTATGAGTCCATTAGTTCCTAGAATATTCCCCTGTTACTTCTCTTGCTTAATAAACTGATTCATAACCTATATATTTTGAGTTAACTTTTGAGGTTTTCCTTTCAAAAATCCATATAGGATTACTTTACATTTTAAGTTAAAGGACAGAGCATTGCGGTCTAACTTTGTAGCAAAGAAAAAGCTTATTGATCTGAAGAAACTTTTTTTTCTAACCAAAAAACCAAAAATAAGTTCAAATCCCCTGTGATCATATACCTCACCCTTTGTTATTGCTTAATAAATGAAAGATAAAGGTAATGCCAATGCTGAAGAGATAAAGAAATACTGCCTCATGTAACTTATTTCATTCTGTCTCCAGTCTCCATATATTTGGCATAATTACTAAATTTACTAACTAAAATATAGCATCTATGCTCATTTTGACTCACAAAACAACAGTAAGATAATAAGTTTGTATGAAGTCCAGTCAACAAACATTTATTAAGGACCTACTATGTGTTAGGCACATAGTAAATTCAAAGATCAATAATTAGGAATCATTTTTTAAAAATATACCATTAGAGGCATGTACAAGAAGGTCATCACCAAAGGAAAAGCTCTGTATATTCCACAAAAAAAGGGTTCTAGAGATGCCAAAACACTTATAACCACATTTTTCATCATAGTAAAGAATTGGAAACAAAGTAGATGTCCATTGATTGGAGATTAGCTAAGCAAATTGTAGTACAGACATATATAAAATAATAAAAACTAGCATTCACATAGCACTTTAAATTTTTGCAAAGCACTTTACAAATGCTTCCACTTTTGATCCTCTCAAAAAAAAAAAAACAGGGAAGCAGGTATTTTTATTATCCTCATTATATGAATGAGGAAACTGAGATCCAGAGAAGCATGAGTAATTTGTCCAGACTCACACAATTAATAAGTATCTGAGGCAGGATTCAAACTCAGGTGTTTCTGACTTAAAATCTAAGCCTCTGTTACTGTGTTGTAAGAAATGATGAACGTGTTGAATAAAGAGAAGCATGGGAAGACTTACATAAATTGATGCAAAATGAGATAAGCAGAGCAAGGAAAATAAATACATGAAAATAACCACAACCATGAAATAATGAAAGTTAAATATTGTAAAGTTATTTTAAAAAATAAGAATTTCCTCAAAGAAAGGATATGAGAAGGCACTTCCTCCAGCTCCTTTGCAAAGTTGGGGGACTACATGTGTGTAATATTGTATATACATCCGGCTTTTTGTGATGTAGTGATTGCTTTGTTTTGCTGATATTTTTTATCTTCTTTTCCTCTTTTTTAATATCTATCAATCCATCCATCTATCCACTTATTTATTTCTCTCTTTCCATCTCTCTATCTATTATTATGAATGACTCTCTAACACTGAGAAATGAGTAACATACAGGGAAAAATATAGGCAATGTTAAAAACAAAATATTTCAATTTTTTAAAGAATATACTATCAAGATGATTACTCTAAAAGCAAGGACTGTTTTTTTTTTTTTTGCCTTTCCTTTGGATCTCCAGTAGCAATGCTGGGCACATTGCCAGCACTTAATGTATGCTTGTTTACTGACTGAAATAAACTATTCTCTAACCATGCCTTCCTTGTCCTGTATTGATGAAGTTGATTTGGGAAGGGGAAGAGAGTACTAAAGTGTCACTTTTATATTTATCACTTTTGTTTCATTCCTGGAATGTTTTCTCTCCTCTTTTCTGTTTCTTGAAATGATTTCCTTTCAAGACTCATCTCAAGTACCACTCCCTTCAAAGTGCTTTCCCTGATTTTCCCAGTTAGTTCCATCCCCTCAAATAGCTTTGTATTTGTAAATGGTTATACTTTGTATTCGTCTAACTGTGTAAAGATTGTTTTCCCTCAGTATGATGTGAGCTACTTGAGGCAGGGACTATATGATTTTTATCACAGGGCTCAACACATAGAGGATAGGGATTGAACCTGTGATTTCATTGGTATAGGGAGCTCTCAGGTGAGGAACCTTACTTCTTCTGTGAGTGTTGGCACCTTCTCTGTAATTTAGAGGGTAGCCTAGAGCCTAGGGTCAAAGAGCAAGAATGTATCAGAAGCAGCCCTTGAACCCGAATCTTTCTGGTTTTAAGGCTCTCTATCTACCCTATATATCTCCTTGGGTTTTGGTAAGCCTGACACACAGTAGGTACTTAACAAATGCTTATTGGGTTGAATTAAATCAAATGTTGGCCTTTCCCCCACAAACATGTAGCAACAGCAAAGACTAACATGACCGAGTACAGTTTGGTTCCTTATTTTGCACAGGTGAGTTGTTAATAGCCCTGGGGAACAAGTTTGTAATTAACTTGTGAGCTCTCTGTTGGATCTACATCAGCACAGCAGCAAAGCTTTATGGTTCCTACACAAACAGTGATGACCTTTATATATTTACCACTTAGAAGTAAATGAAGAGATGGAAGTAAAAAAAAAAAAATAAAATAAAAGATCATTACCTCATGCTAACAACTTCAGAGTAGATCACAGTTTGAGTGTGAACTATTTTTAAGCTGTCAGTTGGTTGTAACTATTAATTCACAGGGGAGAAGGAGAATCAGAGCATGTTATGGTTGAAGGAACAATTACGATTTTATGGCTATTATACTCATCAAATTTCCCTTGAATGACAATTCCTCCGGCGTACACCTCCTTGGGATGTTTTGTGTTTGCATATCTATAAACTACATAGTGAGATGTGAGGCTGCTTTGAGTATTATCTATTTAAGGAATGTTTTGTCAGTCATTCTTATAAGAGAAATAGAGTCTATTTGGAAAAGCAATTGCCTTCTACTATTTGCTTATAAACAATCACAAAGCTTTCCTCATCCAAGTCCTATCCCCTAGTATAATTACTCCAATTATCACAATCAAGAGATAGTCTAGGAAAGTAAAAAAAAAAAAAGGTTGGCATAAGAGGCAAGATGGAAGCTCTCATCTTGCCTTTGCCACTTGTAAAATGAGGAAAATATTATGAGCTCTCTTGACTTAAAGTTCCATGAGTCTGACCTAGGATTTTATGCACTCAAGGAACACTGATGCAGAAGAGGGAACTTGCCTATAATGAATTGATTTAGTGAGTTACTTGGGATGTGGAGAGATTAAATGACTTGTCCCTGGTAACAGAAATAATATACATCAGAGGTAGTATTTGAATCCAGGCCTTCTTGAATCTAAGGTCAGTCAATAAAGATTTATAAAATGCCTACTATGTGTCAGACATTGTTCTAATGCTAGGGTCAGCTATCTTTGCACTGCACCATGCTATTTCTCATACAGGTTCCTTTCTGGTAATGTGGGACATGTTGTAGATTATCTCTAGACGTTGAATCTCAGAATTGGAGGCCTGGAAGGGACTTCAGGGCTCATCTAGTCCAACAAATTCACAAAAAGAACTTCTAGTGTAACATTCTAGAAAAGTTGCTATGCACCCATTGCCTGAAGACCGACCAGGAAGGAGAACATTTGACATAACCCATTCCACTACAGGATAACTCTGATTGTTAGGAATTAGCTTGTTTTTAATTTTGTTTTGTTTTCCTTCTCTGACATCTAGCCTAAATTTGGTTCTTTGCAACTTCTATTCGTTGTTCCTGGTTTTACCTACTGGAGCAAAAAAAGACAAAGTCTAATCTCTCTGCCACAAGTCTTTTGGATATTTTAATATAGAAACTTTAGCCCCCTGAATTTTCTCTTCTCCAAAAATACAAAATTCCTTGAACCCAGTCTCATATAATCTAGACTCAAAGACTCTCCACCATCTTGATTGACCTTAGCTGGATACTACCCAATTTAACAATACTTTCATCATGGTGAACCTAGAGGCATTCATCACTGATTGCCAATCTACCAATGATGAGTCCCTCTTATTAAGCTCATCCTCAGAAAGCAGACTTGGTTTTTCATAGCTAGTGCTTTACTGGTATACTTTTGGGAAAAACTGGAGTCACCTCTATGACATGATAAGATATTGGAGTAGGACTTTGTAGATAAAACTATTTGCCTCACAAAACACTAGAACTTTTATCTATGATGTTAGAAATATTTTGAGGCTCTGAGACAGAGTGGATGGATTTCAGGGAGACCTGGTTTCAAATCTTGTTTATACTCACTAGTGGGGTCACTCTGCCCAAATCACTTAATCTCTCTGTGTCTCAGTTTTTTTGTTTCATCTTTAAAATTAGAGGATTGAACTAAATGGCTTCCAAAGTCCCTTCCAGCTCTAAATCTATTATGTGATCTGCTCATCTGTGTTTGTGGAAGAACTTCCCGTACTAGGAATTTCCTGTGTTTAGTAAGCCACAGTCATTTCTACATTAGTATACCAAGAACTGGGTCTTGTGCAAGAGGGTGACCAAGATGTTAAGGAATCTTAACATTGTGTTATTTGAGGAAAAGGTAAAGGCTATAATTGTTAGCCTAAAGAAGAAAAATCCATAATTATTAGCCCTGATATTTTAAGGGCTATTGATTAGGAGAGGAATTTCTTTCTTTTCTGTAGTTCCAAAAGACAACTAAAAGCAGTGAATGTAACTTGCATGAAAGTCATTTGAGACCTAGTGGAAGAATGACCTAATACTTAGTGTTGCCTAAAAATGAAGTGGTTCATCTTATAAGTTCCCTGTTTCTGTGTCTCGAATGTTTCCAAAACCTGAGGCTTACTGGTCATGGATGTTTCAAAGGAGATATTGCACGGGGTAAGAGGTTGGACTAGATGAACCTTAAAATCACTTTTTAAAACTGTTATTCTCTGAGAAGTTACACAGGCTTGATCAAGTATTTACCGATCATGGATTCTTGAGCTTTTATAAAAAAAAATTCCTTCTTTATTTTGATTTATTATTTAATATAAAAGACAAAAAAGGAATCAGTTCTGTTTTAAAAAATAAGACACAATGTAATATAGTAAAAACAAAACAAAATAAGCAAACAAACAAAAAATTCTATTCTAAGTAAGAAGCCCCAGTTCTGCCAATTACAAAATAACCTTGGGGAATTATTTAATATTTCTGGACCACATTTTTCTCGTATGTAGGATTAGGGCACTGGATTAGATAACCTGTATGATTCTTTTCAATATAAAAATTATATGAATCTAAATACCTAAATGAATCCATGACTTGATTATGATCACACCACTAATTAATGTCATACCAAGATTAATTTGTTCCTGAGCACAGGAGCCAGTCAGTCAACAATCTCAATAGTGCTTACTATGTTCTAGAAACTATGCTAAGTGCTGGAAATGCAAATACAAGCAAAAAAACCAAAGATAGTTCCTGCCCTCAAAAAGTTTACATTCTAATAGGGAAAATAGCATATGAAGCTGAAAAGGAGGAAGAGGTAAAGATATCCAGGTTCTAGAGCTGGGCCATGATGAACATGTCTAGATTGCAGGCTGGTGAGAAAATTGGCCTTCATAAATGGAGGTTCTGGAACAAGTCATTCAATTAGAGGGAAATAGGGAGATTACTTCTGAGATGTGAATTCTAGGATGAAGAGGTTTCTGGGGCTTGATGGGCAAATTGCTGTCAAATGAGAAAGGAGATTTCTGTTAGCACATGGAATCTGACCTGAATGTGTTTTAGATTTATTCAGGGTGGTTTTTTTCTTCCTTATTTAAGTGTTCATATGTATGTATCTATGAGACAAAGAGAAAGACAGACACAAAGAGACAGAAAGATCCACAGTAGGAAAGATATTTATATAATGTGGAGAAATGAAAGCAGAGAACTTCTTAAGGAGACCATCACCCTCCAGAGACTTGGTAGAGTAAGGATACAATTTGAACACTATCTCTAATAAGGAATATAAACTAATTAATGGTAATTAACACAGCAGTAAGTAGTACAAACAGCTGCAGGGTCTGTTTTAACCTCAGAGTTTCAGAGTGGGCGATTTAGATTATCAGTGAGAGGTAGTATGGAAGAAAACAAAGATAGAGTAGTGATAATACTTCATAATTTCTGGTCCTTTACTATTTTTTTTAGTATGAGCATTAATGATATTTATTGTGAAGATGCAGTAGAGTCAACAAGCATTTATTAAGCACTTGCCATGTACCAAGCACTGGGATAAGTGCTGGGGATACAAATAGAAGGAAAAAAAAAAGATAATCCCTATCCTTGTGGGCAATTAGGTGGCCCAATAGAGAGAACACTGGGCCTTCAGCAAAATGCGAGTTCAGATCTAGACTCAGACGCCCATTATCCACGTGGTCCTGGGCAAATCAGTTAACCTATCTCTGCTTCAGTTTCTTTCATTGGAAAATCAGGACAACAATAGTAGCTGCCACCCAGGGTTGTTCGGAAAAGTGACTGAGATAATATTTGTAAAGGGTGTACTACAGTTTCTGGCACATATTAGGCACTTAAAGAACACTTATTTACTTCCTTAAGGAGATTAACATTCTAATGGGGAAAGATCAGTGTTAATAATCATAATATTCTTGACCAGAATTATTCTCCTATTCCAGCTTTGAGTGTACAACACACAGCACACTATCTAAAGTTTAATAAAGGAGATCCTTTCCCATTAACTTCTTTTATAGAAGGCGCTCATTGTTATTGTCGTTGAGTTGTTTCAGGCATGTCTGACTCTTAATGACCTCATTTTGGGGTTTTCTTGGCAAAGATACTGGAGTAGTTTGCCATTTCCTCCTCCAGCTCATTTATATATGAGGTAATTGAAGCAAACAGGATTAAGTAAAATGCCCAGGGCCACATAGCTAGCAATCATCTGAGGTCTGGTCCTTTACCATTATGAAGGTTCCTCTACCTTTCATGAATCCAGATTTGTTCTCTGCTGGACTAGAATGTGGTCCTAGGAAATTCAGGGCTTAACTCCATAGCTAGCATTCCTCATGTTTACTAAGTCATTGATATAGACAAAAGTTCTCAAAAAGGTTTCAGATCAACTTGATATCTTATCTGGGTCCTCAGGAACATTCTAGATTATTTATGTCCACTAGGCTTTGAAAGATGGAAGATTAGTCTGCACAATGTTGGGCCTAAGCATATCCTCGATTTTTTTATGCATATGAAAGTTTTGGGTTTGTTTATTTTTGGTGAGTCTCTTTGTAACCAATTAAGATGACATACCTCTCTTGGCTCTCATTAATTCATGTAATCATAACCACAGAGACACAGATTAACTTGAGCATTTTATAATATAAAAATGTGGCAAAGGTTTACTTAAGCCTTAATCAATAACACTCTAAGAGTATGGTTCAGTGGTCAAAAAAACCTAACCCAACTTTGTGAAAACTGGTAAGAATGTGACTTATTATTAGGTATTCCCACAAGTACATGTAGGCAGCCAATATTCAATTAATGAATATTATAGGATTATCACAATTCAACTTCCCTGAAAATAGTTCCAAGACAGAATATATTGTTCTTCTATTGTCTTTGTTTGATCAATTGAAAATGTTGGTCCTAATCCTAAAAAACAAGTAGGTAGCAAAGCGGATAGAGTGCTGGGCCTAGAGTCAGGAAGATTCCTCATGAGTTCAAATCTAGCCTTAGATACTTACTAGCTGGGTGATGCTGAGCAAATGACTTAACCTTGTTTGCCTCAGTTTCTTCATCTGTGAAAGGAGCTGGAGAAGGAAATGGCGAACCACTCCAATATCTTTGCCAAGAAAACCCCAAAAGGAATCACAAAGACTCAGAAGACATGACTGAAAAGCAACTGAACCAACCCTAAAGTAAAAAATCTCTCCCTCCTATTCTATTCTTTCCAGTTACTGAAACAAATCCTCATTTCCTCTTCTTTAGTTCCCAATCTCTCTTTACTCCCTAGAAATAGCTTTAAGTAGTTTTTATATATTATCTTTTCTTTTATATTTCTCTTTCCTTCTCTGGTCTACCTGAGTCAATAATTAATACCTTGAATGTTTCAACATCACCTTCTACTATTATACTCTTAGATCATGTCAGACCTAAGCTGAGATTTTACCATGCAGGGTCCTGCCCACTTGAGCCTCCAAAAATTGTACATATGCAAACCTTTAACACATAGGCAAAATAGTAGAGAGCTCTAGACTTGGACTCAGGAAGATAAAGGTCCAAATCTCACTCAAAATATTTATTAGCCATAAGAATCTCAGAAGTTGTGAGCTGGAAGGTACCTAGGTGACAATCACGTCCAATCCATTCCATGAAAGTAACCCACATTATAGCATACCTGACAAGTAGATTCCAGCAGCCCTTGAGAGAACCCATGCCACTTTTTGACAACTCTAATTATTAGAAAGTTTTTTTTTTTTTTTTCCCTTAACATTAAGCTTAGATATGCCTCTTTGAAACTTCCACTCATTGCTCTTGGTTCTTCCCTCTGGGACCAGACAAAAAGAGTCTAATCCCTTTTCCACATGATATTTCTTCAGATACTTGAACGAAGCTATCATGACCCCCTTGAGGCATATCTTTTACAGGCTTAAACATTCATATTCCTTAACTGATCCTCTTTTGACATGGACACAAGAACTATCGCTATCCTGGTTGCTTGCCTCTGACCACTATCCACTTTATCCATTCCCTTCTTAAACTGTAGTGCCCAGAATTAAACACAGTATTCCAGATGATGCCCCCAAAGAGGGCAGAGTACAATAGGACTACTGCCTCTCTACCTGGGGGAGCTATTCTCCTTTTAATGTATAGAGTCCAATATCACCTTAACTTTTTAGGTTGTCACAACAGAAGATTATCTCATATTAAACTTGCACGACTTCCTGAGTCTCACTTTCTTCATATATAAAATGAGGATATAGTACTACCAATCTTACAATACTGAGAATACATGTAAAACAGGAAAAAAAATGATAGAACAAGTCAAACTCAGTTGACTGAATCAGACCTTGTCCCTAAGGCCAGACCCATGAATTACCTGAGGCATTATCACTTCCAGCTTCTGATTATTTTGTAAACGTCCAAACTTTCCCCTGCAGGATTCCCAAGCTTTACCGACTTTCAGTACCTTCAGTAGTAGGGAGTAGCAAAACAACTTAGCTTGTGAAACCATTGAATGTCTCAACCCCCTAGCAGCTGCAGCTCCTTTCCCCAAGTCTAATCCTTCCCACCTGCAGTTTGGCCTTTCATTCTGCCTTAGTACCCTATACAAACCCTGTTCCCAGCCTTGCCCTCAGGTACTCCAGCACTTCCTGCAGGGCACCCTGGGCTGCAATTTATTTGCCCCTATTAAAGACCTTAGTTTTGCTACGTTGACTGTTTTCTCTTGAATTCAGGTTGGCAAACATATGAAAAGTTATTTGTAAATCTAAATATGTTCTATATATGCTAGCTTTCATTTTTATCAAATGCTATAGAAATGCGATTTTTTACAGTAGTAATTAATAATAATAATAGTAAACATAATCCCACAAATACTTGTGTGCAAAATAAAGGTGATACAGGCAGATGCCCATGCCCTCTAAGTAAAAGATCATTGAGTTCATATTTTCAGCTCTCCAGGTAACAACTTCATCCAGATTTAGAATGTTTTTCTTCTTGTGAACTTGTATTTTAGTTTTCTAGATAAAGAAATCAATTACAAAACTTCATGAGTGTGGTTGTTTCAACAGCAGCAATAGTAGCTGCTATGGGGGTGAAAAACCAACACAAGCCCAACAACAAGAACGCTGCAAGCCCGAATTCTTTTGATCTGCTTTACTAAGGAAAGCAATGTTAAGGGGTTAACAATCTTACTTTAATCCAACATACAAATATCATTCACTCAGCTCAGGGGGAAAAGTCAGCACCCTGAGCTTCAGAGAAAATACAAACAGAGCAAATAAACACAAATCAACAGATACATTTCTGCCTGACAAAAATCACAATATACAGTTACTAGAGAAGCATTAGCATTGCATCTGGGTTTTCTTCAAAGCCGGGGAGCTCATAACAACGGCTTGCCTAGAGTCACATACCACTCCTGCTGTGGCTCAGAGCTCCAAAAGGGAAAGCCAACCTCTGTGTTTATATATCTTGTTTAGGGTCAAAGGTGAGTCACATATGCGACTCACCCACGTGACCTAAAATCATCAGAAAAATGCGACTTAAACCCATGTGGTCTAAAAGACTCTGATGTTGCCAACATGTCACTCAAGCCCATTTAAACTAGACTTTCCCTTGAGGCAAGGAGGTCATCAAGGACTCCTAGTTTAATCAAGGAAACAAAGGCCAAACTCTTCAAGGGCACTTAGTTGAATAAGTGCTGAGAGTCCATCTTGATTCCCAACATAGTGGTGGACCTCATAAGGCTGCATTTTCATTTTCAAGATGTATGGAAGTATGTTTCAATACATTTTAAACATAAAGCAGTTAGGTGTTTGGATAGCACTACAAATCTGTGAGATGGGGCATCTTATAGGGTTTTAGGAGTGGGATAGGAATAGGGTCTCATCCCTCCTGGATATACAAGTAGTTATCATTAGGAAGTATGTTAGACAAAGGCAACAGATCAACTTTTGAATCATTTGTTTGCAAGAAAACTTAATCTTAAAGCAGAACAAAAGAAGCCTGAAGTGTATTTTATAGACAGACTATTTGTCTAAGAATTTAACTTTTGAAGTGGAGACTGATTCAGACAAAAGAATTGGTCCTGGAAAAGCATATACTTGGGGATGACATTGAGTATTGTCTAAATCCAATAAAGATGAACAAAACTGAGTTGGGTTTGGAAAGCCAGCTATACACTGAATGGACAATAAAATTTTATGCATTATAGTACCCAATTTACTCTGAATTCTTAGAGCCATGACTATGAAGGAGATAAGAGTTTATAATCTCCCTCAAATCTAATTTGGTAAACAGAATGATCTGAGTCTCTTAAATTTTTAGCAGTCTACTACATCAGTTAATACAAAGGCAGTGAGTACAGGTTCCATAGAGCTAATAGGTCAACAGCCTAGCAATTACAGCAGACTCACAATTGTCCATTTATCTTTTTTTTTTCTTCTGAATTGTATTGGGCCTTGATATGGAAAGTTGAGGGGCAAATTCATCCTACATATAGATTCTTCTCTAAGAATTCATTAAAAAATAATGACGTCAGCAGGTAACTAGGTGGCACAGTGACTGGTGTGCCAGGCCTGAAGTCAGGGATATTCATCTTCCTGAGTTCAAATCTGTCTTCAAACACTTACTAGCTTTGTGACTCTGGGCAAGTCACTTAACCCTGTCCATCTCAGTTTCCTCAAATGTAAAATGAGTTAGAGAAGAAAATGACCAATCACTTTGTCAAAAAAGAGAAACCTGTGGGGTCACAAAGAGTCAGACACAACTGATGATTGAACAACCGCAATGAATTCTGGCCTTACAAAGAATATGGGCAGCTATCAACACTGGGATTTCAAAAGTCAGAATAATTTCATAGTCAGAGGGTCATTATGTTGATAAGTATTAAACTCAATGGGATTAAAGATATTCTGAAACTAACAGTATTGGTTTGGGAAACCAAACTTTAGTTCTAGTAAAAAGGATTATGGCTACCAGTGATATAATCCACTTAAGCCACTGCTACATAGTGTATAAAAAGATCCAGCTCCTTAACTTTGTATGATTTGAAAATGTTAAATTCATAAGGTTTACTGAGGTCCTTGATTAAATGAAGACTTAGCCCACGAGCATTTCAAGGTCAGGAAGCTTCAAGTAGAGAGAAAAAAATGGGTGGATTAGTAGACAGGGTGATTTGGGGCCTGGGAGTTTGGCCAGAGCTCCATAATCATGTCTTTTTCCCACTTCTTTTCTTTCTCAATACCCCATTCCTATTATATCACTTGTCGAATTGTGACTACTTATGGCAACATAGCATTACAGGTCTTCTAATCATAGATTCATTAAATATTAGGGTTATTAAGGATCTCAGAAGGAAGGAAACAAGCATTTATTAAGAACCTACTATGTGCCAAGCATTCTGCTTTAAAAAAAAAATCTTATCAGATCCTAAGAACCCTGGAAGGCAAGTACTATTATTATTTCTATTTTGTTGTTTTTCATTTGTTTTTCAATCACTTTTGACTCTTTGTGAGCCCCTTTGGCATTTTCTTGGCAAAGATACTAGAGTGCTTTGCCATTTCCTTCTCTAGCTTATTTTACGGATGAGGAAACTGGGGCAAATAAGGTTAAGTGGCTTGCCCGGGGTGACACAACAAGTGTCTGAGTCTAGATTTGAATTCAGGAAGATGAGTTGCCTGACTCTAGGACCAATATTCTATTCATTGTACCACCTAGCTTCCCTAAAGGCAAAAATAGCCCACTTGAATATTAAAGAGCCAATCTTGAGAGCCAAAAGTTAAATCAGTAAAACTAAAATATAAAAAGCCTTATTTTAAATATATACATAACTTAAACGTAAAACAAAGCCCACGGAGATGTACAAATCAAAGGCCAGTATCTGATTTTCATGGTAATTTTAAAAACTTCCAAGAGAAGTTGCTAACAGGTATTGCCATGTCTCTACTCTGCTGCCTCTTCTGTGTATATGAGTATATTATTTCTACACACACACATACATATGGAGTGTGTGTATATATACATATACGTGTGGGTATATATATAATATATGCACATATGTATATATACATATACACATATTTAAATTTGAACCCAATTCCTGCTATGTTCAGACTTTTATCTAAAATATTACTTTCTAAAATCATGATTAGGAATGATCTTTGGGGGTTAGCAACTTTCTTTGGGGGGTCAGCAAGACACTGGGCACTGACAAATTCAAGAACATAAATTAGTGTTATGAGATTAGGACCCAACTTTTTGAGTGCTTAAGAGAAGTTATTGCAAAAATTTTATACTCTTTGTCTTTCCTTTCTTATGCCTGGGCTTAAGTCAAGGAGAAAAGATTCATCATCTACCAGGTGCTCCGGCCTTGCTTGGCTTACAATTCAGAGAACCTATTACTTGGATTAAGAAACTTCTTACTGAGACTTGAGATATAATGGTCTGGAAAGTTGCCTTGCTTCCCCTGGGTTTGAAGTTCATGACTTCGTGGAGGAGTTGAACCTTTGAAGGCAGGTGATTTGGCCTTGGATGTGGGAACTGATAATGCAATCAGACTTGGGTTTTTGCTGTGCACTCATCTATACATTTTTAATCAGTTCTGAATCTAGAAGGTTTTTGTTTTTCTGGAACAACATTCTGGCTTCATTTATAACATACTGTTTTGCTCTGGTGGTGTCCTTCAACTCCCCCAAATGTGGAAAGCAACCTCCTTGTGAGCCTGAAAATGCAGTACAAGCTAACAACTTGTTTTGTTTCTGTTTTCATGTCAGTTTTACAAGGGGTTAAATACATGCAGATAGAAGTTAAGTAACTTGACCAAGGTTGTGCAGCTAATAAGTGTCTGAGCCCAAATTTGAATTCGAGTTTTCCAGACCTCTATACCCAGAACTCTATTGAGTCTGCTACCTAGTTGCCTAGGTCATTAATCATTTAGTTCAACCTTTACCTGAATAAGAATCTGACTCTACCCCTCAACATGCCTTTTAAGAGGCCATCTGACCTCAGCAGGGAATTCGTAAGTATGCGGTAATTTACTATGCCTTGCAGTTTATTCTATTTTTGGATAGATTTTTTTAAAATAATGTTTTTATTTTTCTCAATTACAGGAAAAACAATGTTTAAGATTTATTCTTTTTTAAAATTTATGTAACAAAACAAGCATTTCTATAACATAGCATAATAAAAGATGATTGTAGGTGATACTGTAAATCTACATTCATTTTTAAAAATAATTTTTGAGTTCCAAATTCACCTTCTCTGTGTGATCTGACTGTGGCTCCACAATATTTGAATTATTTCTTTTTGGCCATTTGCAATTTTTTCTCCTTGATCTGAGAGCTCTGGAACTTGACTATAATATTCCTGGGTATATTCATATGGGAATCTCTTTCAGACAATGAACAATGGATTCTTTCAATTTCTCTTTTACCCTCTGGTTTAGGGTATCATGGCAATTTTTCTTAATAATTTCTTGTAATATTGTGTCTGGGATCTTTTTTTTCTTCTGAAATCATGTTTGCAGGTAGTCTAATAACTCTTAAACTATCTCTTTTCAATCTCTTTTTCAGGTCAGTTGTTTTTCCAATGAAACACTTTACATTTTATTTTTCTTTATTTTTTTTAAATTCTTTTGATTTTGTTTAACTGGTCCTTGGTGCCTCATGGAGTCATGGGCTTCTATGTGCCCAATTCTAATTTTCTTTTTTGTTGTTTTTTTTTTTGTTTGTTTGTTTTGGGCAGGGCAATTGGGGTTAAGTTACTTGCCCAAAGTCACACAGATGGTATATGTGTCAAGTGTCTAAGGCTGTATTTGAACTCAGGTCCTCCTGACTCCAGGGCCAGTGCTCTACTCACTGCACCACTTAGCTGTTCCCCCACTTCTAATTTTCTAAGGATGAAAATATCGGTGAGCATTTGTATCTCTTTCTCACTTTGGCCAATTCTGCTTTTTAAGGAGTTTGCTTTAATGGATTTCTGTGTCACTTTTACCTTTTTGCCTATTCTGTTTTCTAAGGTGTTATTTTCTTCCATATTTGTGTGTGGGTGGCTGGGTGTGCTTCCTTTGCCAAGCCTGAATCACTCTCATTTACTTTCTGAATTTTTCTTTCACATCTCTTACTTGTTTTTTTTTAATTTGAGCTCTTCTAGGAATTCTTTTTGGGCTTGTATCCAATTCAGATTTTTCTTTGAGGATTTGCACATAGCTGCTTTGATTTCATTGTGTTTTTCTGTGTTTGAGTCTCAGTCTTCCCTGTGTCTATAACTTTCTACAGTAAGGTTCTTTTTCTGTTGTTTGCTCATTCTTTCCAGTTTACTTCTTGACTTTGAACTTTATGTTAATCTCCAGCTCTGTCCCTTGCATACAGAGTCCACTGTCCCAAGCTTCAGGTTTTTTGTGCTGCTATTTAGAGAGATAGTTTGGGAATCTGAAAATTTTCAGATTTCCAAGATGGTATGATTTAAGGAGATGTGTGATCAATGTTCTCCTGGCCTGTGCTGTCGCCACTAGACTCCAAAACCACTACTCTATATGCTCTACCTTCTCCCAATGGGGACCAGGACCCCTGGTACCCCATAGTCTTGAGTGTTTTTGCTCCTTCTGGCCCTGTAAATGAAACTCAGGCAAGAGATTGCAATCTCTTCTCAACCCTGGACCTGGGATAAGACCTCCCTCCACTTCCCAACCCTGTTCCCCACAGTAAGAAATCATAAGCACTCTTCTCTATCTTGAAAGTGCGATCAAGACTCCTGCTATCTCATCCCTCCCTCACCTCTTGCAACCCCAAACTGTATGCATGCAATGTAACAGGGCCCTGCATCCAGTGTCAGCAAAGAGTTCCCCTGTAATTTACTTCTGACCAGTTATCTTCACTAACCCTCCACCATCTGCTTTGAGCTCCTGAAGCTACCCTGGTTATGCAGAAGCCCTCAAAGCATTATCTGTAGTGCTTATGCTGTGTGCCCAGGGCCTACCTCCACCCTGTTGAGACAGACTTTTCCTGCCAACCTCCTAAGTTGTTCTGGGTTGGAAAATCATTTCACAACAACCTTTTGTTGGTTTTGCTGCTCCGGAATTTGATTTGAGACATTATTTTGAAGTTATTTGGAGGGAGATTGGGGAGAGTTACTCTACTATCTTTGCTCTACCCTCTCTAGGTATTATTTTAAGAAATGTTTCCTTCTATTCAGTTGGAATATTACTCTCTTTGACTTTAGCTATTACTCCAATTGCAGGTCTCCGAATCTACTACTCAAAATGAGAATAATATAGTTTTTTCACATAATTATCCTTCAAGTATTATAAGATATCTCTCCTAGGTACTATGTCTCACTATTTTCTTCCAACACATTTTCTCATCATTTTGGTATAGAAAACTGACAAGAATAGAATATTTCTATATTTTTCTCCTTCATCTATTATCTCATTTACTCTGATCAATGGGACTATCCATATTTATCCATTCATTCATTCGTTCATTCATTCATTTTCTTTCTTTTGTCTCTAATATAGTGAACGAAAATCCCTTTTATTGTTCAAGAAATTTATAAGGCTTGTGCTCTCCTAAACTTTAATTTTATTTTGAGAGAACCTACATGAGACATCCCAAGAATCTTAATGCAATCATAAGGTTTAATGCCTTAATACTATACTAACATTTTTGGGACAATATTATTCTTTTATATATATTCTTATATATTTATATATTATATATACATAATTCTTTTATACATTCATATATATGTATATATGCATGTATATATATATGTATATATATATATATATACATATATGTTAATATCTCTTGCCTGAGTTGTATTTACAAGGCCAGGAACATGCATATGTATACATATATGTATATGTATATATGTGTATGTGTGTGTAAATATATATATGTATATCCAATTAACTTCACTTGCTTATATAATAAACATGCCTTTGTTTAATTGAAGTTAGCTATAGAATTTCTAATACACTCACATCACTCTATACAATTTCATCTTTCCCTTTTCCTTCCATTTTAGAATAACTTTTGTTCATTTTATTCTAGGCCAGACTGAACTCAGACCAGTTCAGTGATTTAGACTGGGGATTAAAAAACAATGAGACTCTTGTGAATCATAAAATGCAATGAAAATGACTAAATAATAAACAAAGATAAAAAAGTATACAGTTCCTTAGGCTAAAAAAAAAGATTCAGTTAAAATCATTACTTCTTTCCATCTCCACAATCACCCATGGAAAATGGCCATGCTAAGGTAAAAATGTATCCCTTTACAGCTTTGGGAATTTCAATTAAAAAAAAAAAAACTTTGATACAAATTCTACCTTATCAGGATATTTTATCTCTTAAGCTCAAAAAAAAAATATTACCTAAATGCTTCCTTAAGGAATTAGCCTAGTAAGCCTACTTAGAACAGTTGCCCTTCTATCACACTTCCCATTGGGAAATTGCAGACCATGAAATAGGAAACTTTTCCTTCCCTGAATTATTTGAAGCTTATCCTCTCAACATTTATAAAAATAGTAATATTAGTAGTAGGAATAGCAATAGCAACAACAAAAATAATGTAGCCCTTAAGGTTTGCAAAGAACTTCACACATATGTTGCTTTATTTTCTTTATAGTTCATAACAACTTATACCTAGCTTTCTCCCTCTTGTGCCTTCTTTGAGGTCAGAGACTCACATTTTTTTTCAAACTTAAAACATATGCATAGAAAAAGAAAGCATTTCCAAGCACACACGTATGTGTGAATATAAAGGTATGTGTGTCTGTGTATGTGTGTGTGTGTGTGTCTGTCTGTGCCTATCTATATAAACAATGGGTTTATAATTAGATGAGCTGGGTTCAAATCCTGGTGCTCTCATTTAACCTCTCTGTAACCTTGGAAAATCTACCTCATCTCCTTTGGCCTAATTCTTTTTGTCTGTAAAATTGGACTAATGGCCTCTAAGATTCCGTGTAGTTTTAAATATATGATCTTATCAAAACATTGAATTTGCTTGATTAGAATTATCTTTATTATGCATAATAAATTGTGGACAGACAGGTGAGATAATTTTCCTCCTCTTTTGCATATTGAACACTGTGACTTTGCCACTATAATAGAAATTTTACTATGTTATTTATAACTCTCTATAGTATTTGGTTTGGTGAAAATATATGGAGGGATTTTTGGTCCTTTGCTAGGCACAGCATAAAATCCTCTTGATTAGATCCATATCTCTAAGCAAAGATTTTTTTTTTTTAAACAATCAGATTTGCTAACATGACAGAAAAGGAAAATGGCAAAATTTAAAGGGGATATAATAACCTAGGGATACTAATGCATTGTTGATGGAATTGTGAACTGATGCAACTGTTTTGAAGAGCAATTTGGAACTATGACCAAAGGGCTATAAAACTATACATAACTTTTGATCCACATATATCAATACTAGATCTATATCTTAAAGAGATCATAGAAAAGGAAAAGCACCTACATATACAAAAATATTTATAGTAGCTCTTTTTGTGATGGTAAAGAATTGGAAATTGAGGGGATGCTTACCAATAGGGAGGTGACTGAACAAGTTATGGTATAGGATTGTGAGGGAATACTTTTGTGCTATAAGAGACAACAAGCAGGATGCTTTCAGAAAAATTTGGAAAGACGTATATGAACTGACAGCAAAGTGAGGTAATGGCCCATTCAGTGAATATGGCTCTTTAAGAAGTGAATCAAGGGATGGCCCCTTTTATTAAAAAAAAAAGAAAGAAAGAAAGAAAAAATCAAGCTGGGAGGTAAAGACCCTCAGGGTTGCTGTTCTAAAGAGAAACAGTTACCATTGATATTCACTCTAAGCTAGGAGGGGCCAAATACAGCCATCAAGTGGAGATTGGGCAGGGACCTATTGTGGTCCAATCTATGAGCTTCAGAGTGAACTGGGTTTAAGGTTTTGTGAAAGAAAGAAAGAGAGGGAGGGGAAGAGAGGGTGGAAAGGGAGCAAGAGAGAAAGAGAGAGAGAGAGAGAGAGAGAGAGAGAGAGAGAGAGAGAGAGAGAGAGAGAGAGAGAAATCTAGCCAGTAAACAGTAAACCCCAAGTAAAGTGGGCTATTTCTGGCCATCATAATTTACCTTTTTTTGGAGAGGAGATGGATAGGGAGAGGGAGAAGGAGAGGACAACCCAATTAGCTGGGTCTCCATTTAAGCAGCTCATTCTACTCACAGATTGTGTTTGTCCTTCATTTTCAAAGAGCACAATGACATCCCAGAAACAATATGACTTGCGGTTGATTTCGATTTGAGTGAGGGAGGGCTGCACAAGGTCACCAGCCTCACTTTCTCCTCCATCTGGATCCAGTGACCAGATAGTCATCAAGATGACTGGAGATGGCCCAGGATGCAATGGGAGATCCTGCCTAAGCTCCACTTAGTGTTGTACTTTGGGCCCTCCTGGCTTAGATTGCATGTCCATGGTAACTGTTTCTCTTTGGAACAGCAACCTTGAGAGTCTTCCCCTCCCAGCTTGATTTTTTTTTCTTTTTTTTCTTATTAAAGGGGCCATCCCTTGATTCACTTCTTAAAGAGGCCCATTCACTGAATGGGTGTTAACCTCACTCTAAGTGAGTATGTGAAAAGGCCTGAGCCTAAAAGTGCCAGTGTCTCCCATTGCATCCTAGGTCATCTCCAGTCATCCTGATGAATATCTGGTCACTGGATCCAGATGGCTCTGGAGGAGAAAGTGAGGCTGGTGACCTTGCACAGCCCTCCCTCACTCAAATTCACGTCAACTACAGGTCATATCATTTCCATGATGTCATGGTCCTCTTCAAAAACAAAAGACAAACACAAGAACACAACAACCATGATGAAGACAGCAAAGTGAAGTGAGGAGAACTAGGAGACCGTTGTAAATAGTAACAGTGGTATATGATTAATCATGAATGACTTGGCTATTCTTAGCAATCCAACAATCCAAGACAATTCTGAAGGATTTGTGATGAAAAATGTTACCCACCTCTAGAGAAAGAATATGTTTTAAAAAAAAAGTTTTCTTTAATTTTTTTTAGTCTGTGTTTTATTTTGCAACATGGCTAACACAAAGATATGTTTTGTATAACTATATATATATATATATATATATAATGTATATCTAAATGTTTGCTTTTCAAGGAGGGGGGATGGTAAGGAGTGATAAAGGGAATTTGAAACTCAAGATTCTTTAAAAAACGAATGTCCAAAGTTATTTTGTAATTGAAGAGAAAAGAAAAAAAAAGAAAAGAAGGTAAAGCTAAATGGAAGAGGTGGATTTTAATTTGAATAATAATAATTATAAAGATAAAAATAACTAGCACTTACATAGCATCTTCAAGAATGGATTGATTTCCAACAAGTAGTACCAATGAGGGTAATTTAGAACACTATTGTAATAATCTAACTGAGATCGTATAAGGACCTGAAATAGTTGAAACATACAATATAGATGTAAGAGAATTTTCACAGACAGTATCTATGGGAAGTGCCTTTTTTTGTTTTATTTTATCAGCGAGACAAAGAGAAAAGGAATCAAAAGTGACACCTTGCTTTCAAGCATAGTGTTTAGAAAAACTGAAGAATCAGAAATAAGAAGAATGAACAAATTTGAGAGGACAGATGATGAGTCATGATTTTAAACATATCGAGTTAAAGATACTAAAATCCATCCCCGTTGAAGTGTTCACTGGACAATTTAAACCATGAGTCTTCAGTTCGGGATAGAGATTGGAAATGAAATGTAGTTTTGGGAGTCATCCTTATAGAGGTGGCAATGAAACTATACAAAGCTATGACATATAAAAGGAAGCTAGTCAATCAGACAAGGAGAAAAAATAAGACTTTTAAGAATTTTGTCCAAAAAGTATGGGGAATTTATGGAGAAGTTGTGGAAACATTGATAAGTGGATTGAAGAAATGATGGAGAATAAGGATTTTGAAACAGGATCATTGAATTAGGCAACTATGAGGTTATGGTTGATCTTTAAGAAGACAGAGGAAGACAGTGAGTGACATATTGAGGCACAGAAGTTAAATGAATTCTTCTTTTTGTTCTTTTTTTAAAAGTCTTTATTAAACATTTTTTTATCTTTTTTTTAATCTTTATACCACCTTCATTTCCAAATATAGCCTTTCCCCCTTAGATCTCTTAGAAAACCATCTTTCGTAATAAGGAGAAAAAATAGAAAAAAAAGTAACAAAACACAATTCAGAAAAACTAACCAATACCAGAACTTAAAGTATTGTACTTTTTTCACGCCTGTATTCCCTTATCTCTGCAAAAGGAGACAGAAACTTATAAAGGATGATTATCTGGGAAAGTAGATGGTGTGTTATAAAAAAAAAATATAGACATAAAAATCTATTTAACAAATGGATACATTTTTCATATAGTTTCTGTACCCATGCCTGGTCTCTATAATTGTACAGAATTTAATTTTATCCTGTATATTCACATTTTGTAGCAAATATATGTGTGCGTATGTGTGTAGGTGAGCGTGCATGTGTATGTCTGTGCGCATGAGTGTAAAATTTACCGGTTCTTCTTATTTCATTTTGTGTTGGTTTTAAATAGATCTTTCCATGCTGCTCTGCATTCTTATTCACCTTAAAGTAAAAAAAAAAAATCCCATCACATGCACATGCTGTGATTTGCTTAGTTTTTCTCTCTAATTTATGGGCATGTACTTTGCTGCCATGTTTTTTCCACTATACTGATGCTATAAATATTTTGGCATATATGAGAACTTTCTATCTAACTTTGATCTCCTTAGAATATACTGGGCTCAAATGGATATCATAGTCACCTTCTCAGTAAAATTCCAAATAGTATTTTGAAATTGTTGGAACAATTCACAGATGCGTGAATACTATATATTTTCTTATATTTGACTAGTCTTAGTCAATTGACTTACAATTAGCTAGTCTTATCTTCTATCATCTTTGCCAATTTGCTGGCTGGAAGATTGAGGGGATTGTGGGAATTGAGTGAACCACATTGAATCCATCTCATTATTCAATTCTGGAGCTAGCTCAGTTGCCATTCTATTCAATTATGGTTCTAGTTCAATTTCTGTCTTGTGAGAAAAACTTCATTTATATGAATTGTGGGAAAGAAATATTGCATTGTTTGAACCTAGCCCTACATGGCTAGGAGCTGGAGCCCTTCTATTTATTGCTTAGAGACCCTTAACTAAGGACCTAGGTTATGATGACCAAAATCCTAGTCAGATCAGAAGATTAATGCAAGTGGCTTTCTCATACTTATACATCTCAAGCAACCCATATGTCTTATCTGAAAACTGACCTCATAATGGTGAAACAGTTAATGTCTCTATGTTCCTTTGGTTGACTGTGGACAATTGTGGGGAGTGGAAAACTTCTTTTCTGATTTTAGGGCATTGCAAGTCTTCACTCTACCCCTTCCAACTTGGAAAGCCCCTAATCTTTCCTCCAATTAGAATTCAGATTACATAATCTTCTATCCTGACTTATATCCTTTTTATTCTTTTCTTTTAATGCATAAACCTGCCTCCCTTTGTAATTGGGGTCCAGTGCCAAAGCTGAGGAGGCCTGGTCCCAATTTATATGCAATTGGCATGCATTGCTTAATAAATCAATTTGTTTGGAAGCTAGAACCTTTGTTTTTTCAGTCCTTTCATTTTTGATTTGCCTTGGAATTGGTTTGATTTTCATTTCTCTTATTATTAATTATCTGAAGTCATCTTTCATATAGTTTGTAATTCTTACAGGATTTTTTTTTATTTACATATTGTTAAACTGAGTATTCAGTAGAGAATGACTCTTGGTCTTATATTTTTTTTTGTTTGTTTTAGTTCCTAATGTACAAGAAGATATTTTACCTTTATCAGGGATATGTGAAACAAAAGATTGTGTTCCCAGTTGAGCTCTTTGTTTTTTATACTAATTGAATTTATTTTGTTCAATCAAAATCTTTTTAAAATTTTATACAAGCAAAATTATCTGTTATATAGTATTTATCCATGAGTTTGGCAATGAGAAGGATAAGAAATATAGGATAGTGTATAGGAAAGTATTTAAGTATACATGGGAAAGGGAATAGCAGTGTCAAGGAAAGAGGTTTGTTTGTTTAACATGAGAGAAATAAACATGTCTATATGTAGAGAAAAAGCAGACAGTGGAGTAGGAGAAATTTAAGATATAAAATAGATGGTAAAGATTGATGGTAAGGATTTAGAGAAGGTCATAGGGAATGATCTAGGATTAAGGGCATTAATAGCAATTTTAAACTTAGAAAGGGCATCTAGGTCACACAGTAGATAGAACACTGGGTCTGAAGTCAGGAAAACTCATCTTCATGAGTACAAATATGGCTCATATCCTTACTAGCTGTGTGCTCCCAGGCAAGTCGTTTAACTTCTGTTTGCCTTCATACATTAGAGAAGGAAATGGCAAATCAATCTGTTATCTTTGCTATGTAAACCCCATGGACATGAAGAGTCGGACATGACTGAACAACAGCAGCAACTAACTTAGAAAGGAAAAAAAAAGATAACCTATTTTTTTTCTGAGATAGAAATGAAAGATGTGGTAAAATTTTAAAGAAATTTTAATATGTGTAGAAGGTTAAAGGGCATTCTCGCCAATGGTCTTGATTTTGCCAATGAAGTAGGAAATAAGCAAGCCAGGGATTGACATGTAGGCTTGAGAAAAAAAGGAAAACAAAAGATTTGCTCCCAGTCAACAAATAGGAAAAAATAGATAATTGAAAGTAAAACAGAAAACTTTGTTTAAAAAGAAGAGAGATTTATCTGAACCAGATAATTCAGAATTTTTGACTCCATATACTAAATTCTATAGAAATGAAATTTAACTCTTTCATACATATAAGTAAAAACAGAATTAACTGAATTATCTTTCCTATATTAGAGAAAGCTCTTTCCTTTCTAAAGTAACTCCAATAGGCAAGAGATTAGTCTCCATTTCTGAAAATAGCATGCAAAGCGAATAAGGGTGCCCAACAGTGAAAACAAATACTTTGTTGAATAATTATTTTTTCCCTAGTTGAACTGCATCTCCTTCCAAATTTGTTTATGCTTGAGGAAGTTAATTGTGATTTGTTCATAGAGTATGGGATTCTGAATTTCAAAGTTAAATATGATTTAAAAAAATATTTCATTACAATTCTTCTTTCACAATTGCTAAAAGTTTTGGAAAGCAAATAGATTATGAGCCTAAACTTTTCAATTAGAAAAGAAAGTGGCTTTAAGGTTTTATTTAATTTTGAGTATTGAGTGAAATCTGTAGAGCCATGTTTGAGTTATTCATCAGTGAAAAATATTCCATTCACAGTATCCACAAATGTCAAGACTGTTTTCTCTGACTGGCATAACTCTAAGAATGACTAAAGCTGTGATCTTCAAATCTGGCAGAATTTTCAACATCTCTGAGGGGAAAAAAAAACAATCCAAAGTAGGAGAAAGTACATTTTATGAACAAGTGAAAATTGAATCATCTTTAAATATACTTTTTTTTTTGCTTTTACCAAGGTCTTACTTTATACTAACTGGGAGTAATCTTAGATGTTTAAGGATGATACCAACAGAGCCCAAGTTGGGCTAAAATTTCTTTCAATTCTAAAAGGAGCTGAGTATGGTTTCAGCCATGAAGTATATAAGAGAGGCTCAAAGGCTAGATTAGCTATTTTCACAGATGGGTCATGGAAACACACGTAAGCTATCTACTCAGTTGTGCACATGCACATGTACATGTACATCTTTGGAAGCTCAGAAAGCTGAGCGATCACTTGAGGATATTTTAGAAGTCTTTGTTTGGTCTCAGGCTGTAAAAGATGGCTCCACATGATCTCCTCAGACTATCATTGCTGTCTTCAAATATTCAAAGGGCTGTCAGGGTAGATCAGACTTGTTCAGTGTAGGTCCAGACAGCAATAAGGAACAATTAGGAACAATGGGTAGAAATCATAGAGAGGCCACAATTAGTACATCAAAAAATGGGTTATCTTGAGAAATATTGTTCCTTTAACTGGAGAATTTTTTAAAATTCTCCAGTTAATAAATAAAGTGTGACCACTTGCCACATATGTGATTTTCCTTAAAGTGTGGGTTGCGTTAAGTAGACTCTTAGGTCTATTCGAATTTAACAGTTAACAAAAACAACAACATAATCCATGATTTATGTAGCTTTGTACAACTTTTTTTATTATAAGATTTTGACTGAGAAGTTCATTGTTTTATTCAATATATTGATCACTATTGTTTATTTAAAAAATAAAATATCACTGAAGGTCAAAGAGGATTAAAATATATTTGATAGGCTAACATGCATTACTGAATTTTTCCTGGTAAATATATTCACACAAAAACTGAATAAAAACATACTTACATGCAATATAAACAGGGGAATGGATATGGCTCCAAATGCCAATAAAATAACAATTGAGGACATGAAATAAAGATCTACATAATCTTCCAACCAAAAAGATGTGGTTGTTATCCATCTTCCATCTACTTTGTATTTATCTTCTATGTTTTGATGTATACTTTATAAACAACTCTTTCTTAACTACTTGCTATGTGCCAGATAACTGTGCTGTGATAAAAAGGAGAGGAAAAAAAGCAAAAATAGATCTTGCCCTCAATGATCCTATATTCTAATGTGATTTCTCATTAGAATGTAGGCTTCTTGAGTGTAGAATGTCTTCCCCCCCAAAAAAAACCCAAACAAACATACAACCAAAAAAAACCCCTTTTACCACTTAGCACAGTTTGTGGCACATTGCAACAAGTCAAAAAATGGCTGTTTATTGATAATGAAGTAAACATATTTACAGGAGAAAAGTTTGTCAAATATTAGATTCAAGTTCATTAAAATATTTGAGGTTATATGAGGTGATCCAACTGGAACAATTAATTTATTTCAGCTATATAACCAATGTGATTGTAGTAATCAACATTGATTCTAAACATAGCTGAAATGAAGAGATCATTAACTAGGCAACATGAAGAGCTATATTGTGCCCTGGCTCATTAATTCAATATATGACAATAACAATAATTACTGAAATTTTTATAACAACAAAATCACAGTCTTAGAGTTGTAAGGAACCTCAGAGGCCTGTTTGTCTTAACTATATTTGAACAGAGGTGCACTTTGAAGCAAACCCAACAAATAAGCAGGCTTTGGGTCTTTGCTTGAAGCCTCTAATGAAACTTAATACATTTCTTCCCAAGGTAGAATGTTCCATTGGAACATTTCTCCTTAGAGCAAACTTAAATTTTTCCTCTTAATCACTTGCAAGTCTTACACTCTGGGTCCAAACAGTGCAAATTTAATCTTTCTTCTCTTCAAATATTTGAAAAGGCTGCTACCATATTTTATTGCCATCTCACCCAAGTCTTCCTTTCAAAACTTAGCATCTCTAGTTCCTTTTATTCAGTTTGAAAAGTAAGTACCTACCATGTGCCCAACACTGTGCTTACATGGCACCTTTTAAAATTCGTTCACCATCTGGTTTGCTCTCATCGGGATGTTCTCCAGCTTTATTAATATCCTTCCTAAATTGGTGTGCCCCAAAACAAATACAAGATTCTAGGTCTAGCCTTACTATGGCAGAGTCTAAGATGGCATTAGCTTTTTTTGTCACTGTATCAAATTGCTGATTCATACTGAACATACAATATGCTTGAATATTAAGATTTTTTTTCAAACGAGTTGCTATGTAGCCATATTTTCCCTGTCTTCTGCTTGTGACAATTCAAGCAGTTTCAAGAGAATTATAAGACCTTATGTTGGTAACTTCTGCTAAAAAGTCTCATTATTTGAATGTAAGTTTTACCTTGAAGAGAATTAGATATAGAATGGCACTTATCCTTATTCCTTCCCCTCCTATTTGATGGGTTAAAATATTAATAAGACAAATCATGAAAGTATTAGCTGTTATGATTTTGGCAGAGAATTTTCAGGGATCCTGATAATAGAAACTCTCCCCTTCCATCAGTACTATATCATGCTTGCCACATGATAAGTTCCTAATTTTTTTTTCTGATCCATTCATTCACTGGTTCATTTCTTCATGACATTATAATCAGTGAACATATTTTACATACACTTAAAATAAAGTCCAAGGCAAAAGAACATCAAAGCAATAGCTCCATATGTCCAGAAACGAACTTGTGCTTAGTATTACTACAATTTCTATTATCCATACCACTAGAAATGCTATTATTACAGGTCAGTCTAATATTCAATTGCTAAGTTGAGCACAAAGATCCAAACTTCTGTTTCTTATATGAACTTTCCTAGTTATTGCTCATTATCACATAATTTTGAATGTTCATGAACAACACAAAGAAAATCAGTTATACTGTTGAAATATCCATAAATATTGAGATAGGCTCAGAAAATAATTATTCATTATTAAGTAATAAGGATCACAAACCTTTCATGTTATCATATGCAATATGATTCTTTTTTGTCTTTCTATAAATGTTCCAGAGAGTGTGTCCAATGTGTTAAAACTTTCTTAGTGGCTTTTTTTCTAAAACATCATTGCTAGCTTTTTACTGTTTAGACTGCCCCTTCTCTCTCACTGTGTAATGGATAATCTTTATACGTCCCTGACTTAGGTTTGTTTTGTCCTGTTTCATAAATGCCAAACGTCCTTTATATGAGGTACTGAACAAATATTCTGTTGTTAATTTTCTATTGATACAGAAAGCTTTAAAATTAAGAGACTAAATCAAGAGCATCGAGGGTTTAATCATTTATATAATGTATAGTGAGATGTAATGACATTTGGTTTCCACCTGCACTCCTCCCCCACCATCTGTTTATTCTATATATTATTGAGATATATAGGCTTCTACAATTAGGTTTCATATTCCAAAAGAGTTTTTAGATAGATAGATAGGTAGATAGATAGATAGATAGATGGATAGATGGATGAGTTGATGGATGGATAAAACATTTATTAAGAGACCCACCAACCAAACTATGAAATTAGGTCCCCATCTCTTATGTACCATATGAAAATTTTTCAAGATGAGATAGGCTGGGGTGGATCCTCCTTTTTTTGTTTTATTTACTCCTTTAAATAATCTCAAATTCTGAAGGGCTTAAACAAATTTAGAATCAAGTAAACCAATAATACTTTGTCTCCATTTCAACTGAAATGCTGAAAAGACAAAAGCAAGATGAAGAAGAAAAGAAGGAAAGAAAAACTCCAAAAAAAGTTGTTCTCCTATATTATAGAAGACCAGAATTGAGATCTTAGTAAGTGGGGACTCTCCTTCATAAACATAGTAACTCTTCAATGAATGGAGTTCTAAAGATTTGTAAAAGGCCTAAGAGAAATGTGGGTAGAAGTTGCTTTCTCTTACATTTCCCCCATCAGCATTTTCTATGCTATATTCCTCTATAAAACTCTGAAATAACTGAATTGTTTGTGGGCTTTGTCTTTTCCTCAATATTTTGGCAGACTTAGCACATGACCACCCATTCAGAGAACATTTACTGATTAATTATAGTAAATGGACAGGAAAAAACTAATCCCCCCTCCAGCTTCTGAAAATTAGTTGCTCAAATATAGAAAGTTCCATTTGATAAGCCTACCTCCTTTGAAGTTATGCATATCTTGATGATGATGTGCTTTATGTAAGTCATTGAATGGAAATAATTCAGTTTCCTTTTGGTTCACACCTTCCATTTTGACTTCTGTAAATTTACAGTGTTTCATGATTCACAGTCATGCATCATTATTCAGAGAAATAGCTGTTTAGGCAGAATAAGAAAAAAAAAGAATTATATTAATATTCCGTGGAGTCAAACTTGACTCTTTATAGCAAGTTAATATTTATTGGGCATGTGTTTGGGGTGTGGTAAAGGATGGAATAAAAAAACACATTTATATAGTGCCCACTATGTGGCAGGCATTGTGTAAACATTAACAAAATATCTCATTGATCCTGGGCTGTGATATTTCCAAATTTTCTTTATTTTTCCCAATTCTAGTCCTCTACTGTACTTCCCAGACATCTCTAGTCATCACAACTTGGCTTTCTAGCTCCTTTTTATGCATTATCTTGCTCCATTAGAATGTAAACATTTTGGGGGAAGGTAGTTTTAACATGTTTTTATTTTTATGCCCAACACCTAGCATAAAGCCTGACAGATAGCAAGAACTTAATAAATTCTCACTCACTCTGTCTATCTATCTATCTATCTATCTATCTATCTATCTATCTATCTATCTATCTATCTATCTATCTATCCTCATCATACAAAGTAGATACAAAATGTGAAATGAAGCCAGAGATTCACTCTGGCCTTGCTTAGGTACAAGATGAGAAAAGGAAGTGGTGTCTTCATTCTGTTACCCTGGATGGATGACTGTGGGCAAGCAAGGAAAGAGCATTGGACATGGGAGCAGTGATTTAGAGAGGCTAACTGGGAGTCACATCCTAGGATTGGGATCATTGGGGAAGGAAGGTATATCAAGTTATCCTCCTGCAGAGGCAAAGAGAGGTCTAATGAAGGACTTCACTTGAGAGAGAATCTAAACATCATAATACACAGGATAGAGAATGACTTCAACTATACTACATTGTCTTCTTAATGATTTTTAGTATTTCCAAGAAAATGTATTATTCCAAAAGAAAAAAAAAAAAGGAAGGTAACCTAGGAATGGTTGAAGCTGGCAATTGAACCAATCGATAAACTTGACCCAAGAGAGAACAAAACTTTTGTTTTCCAGAAGACTAACCTGTATGAAAAGCAGAGAGAAATTTAAGAATGTGTTAGTGTAAAAGCCTCTGATTGGTAGATCATATTTCAAAATAAGCCAAAAAGGAAAAGGAATGAAGTAGGAGAAAAATCATATTAACATTTCTTATCAAAGGATATCCTAAATAAACTTTCAACTCAAGTTGAAAGAACAAAGGATCAAAGGGAATTTCTGAAACACATTTTTATTTTGCCTAGGGAAAGGAAAATTAAACCATAATGGGAAAAAGGGAAAAGAAATGGAAGGGAGGAAGGAAGGAAAGGAAAGAGGAAGAAGTAGAATTAAAGAATAAAAGAAGTCATACACAAGGTAAATGAAAAATGGAGAAAGAAAGCAAGGGACAGTCAGTGGATGGAGACTAGGATCAAAATATAACTCATTGTAAGGACTAGGTACTAACCTAAAAAGATTTTTAAAAGGGAGTGGAAAAATCAATTCAAAAGAATCAAATGGAGGAAAACACAAATTAATAATTACAATTTTATGAATAGATTAAATTCTTCAATAAAACAAAAAGGAACAGCAGAAAATAAGAAAATAAAGGCCTACAATCAGTTATATGTAAGAGAACATTCAAAATACACACACACACACACACACTCCTATAGACTGAAAATGAGGACATGGAATAAAATTTACTTTGTGTCATGATTTCGAAAAGACAGAAGCAGTGATTATGATTTTAGATAAGGTAACAATAACATATTACTATATAGAGATATAAACAAAAAGCACTTTGGAAATATTATAGGGCTGTACAAATGCTAGCTATTACTACAAACAGAAAAGTTACATTATTCTTAAGAAGTACCACAGTCAATAGAACAACATTTTTACTAAGAACGTGTATGGACCAAATGGAAGGACATCAAACTTACTAAAGGAAAAGTTGAAAAATATACAGATGGCACCACAATAATAATTGTAGGAGTCTTTAATGTCTCTTTCAGTGTGGGATAGATTAAACAGAAAGATTTTTTTTAAAGGACCTTGGGAGAGTCACTCAACATATCTGGGCCTCAGTTTCCTTATCTATAATGTCTTCAATTTTTCCTTGTAACCCAACATCTATGATATTATATGTATAAAGTTATGACAAAAATATTATGTAGCATAGGACAAAATACAGATCAGAACACTAGGGAACTACACTAAAAGCTCTACATGATTTGTTGGAATGATGTCTGTGCTCTACTGGTCTTTTTAATATATACATAAACATATACACACTGTTACTTTTGTTATTCATTTATATATTCTTAACATGAATGTTTACATATATACATATGTAACATACATATATTCATGTATAAAAGAATAGACAAGTATTATATACATTTCGCTATATACATACATGAATATCTGAATGCAGATAAACGGATATCTAGAGATAGAAAATAGACAGATAGGTGGACAGACAAATTCCTCTCTTCTTAATATACTTAAACAAGTACCTAAAGTAACCATAATAGGGCAAAGAAATCACAGAATATTATTCAGGGTAGTGTCCTGAGCAGAGAGGGTAAGACATTCTCACTTGCTTACTTTGCCGATAGTGTTTATTGGAAAACTGAATAGCAATTCTATTTGTCATGAGGTATAGGAAAATACCTTTTTCTCCCCATTTTTGGAAATATTTGTTTTTGTTGTAGCAAGAACATTCCTGCTGGTATCAAAAAACCTAAGGTCAAATGTAAGCTTTTTTACTAGTATGTGTGACCTAGGTCAAGTTATTTGCTTCCTTTGGGTCTCAGTTTCCTTATCTAGAAAATGTGGATAATAACATATGGGGTACTTATTTTACATGACTATTGTAAAGAAATTTATTTGTAAACCACTGTGTCATCTATTATTCATTCTTTTTTTCCTCTGCTTAGCAGTTGTCCCTCTGAACCCAAACAGCCCATGTTTTTCATCATCAAATGTAGATAACCGAAAGTATGGAAACCAGAGAAATTGTTCTAATTCATTTGCCATAGAGCCATCTTCCATGACAGCCATGGGCATGTTTATATAATTTAATACTGATAATCAGAAAATCATTGAAATCAATTTCTCTCAAGGAATTCTGTACATTCATAACATAAGCATGGAAAACATCTTGTTGGAAGTGAGCATAACTTTGTCTCTATCAAGTCTCAATGCCTCTTAGTAATCACAAAACATACCACACGCAGTGGAATTGTATATTTTTTACTACTTTCTATCAATTGTACAACTGTGAAGATGTGGTATATTAAAGAAAATAGTATGGAAAAGCCTATTGATTCTGATCTCAGAATTTTTATCAATAATGCCCTTGATATATTTGTAAAGTTTTAATGGAGATAATAAAGTAGGTATATGAGCCATTTGTTGCAGATGCATGTAGTCCCTTTTAAAAAAATCATATTGCCAATCATTCTCCCCCTAGTTATCTGGAATCTCCTCTTTGCAATATTTCGAATACCAATAATTCAATTTCCAAAATTCTGTCTTCTGTAGTACTTTTTTTCTATGATTACTTGGTTTGTTCTTGAAATTACTACTATTTAACTGAAATGCTTTCTTTTACATACAAAATGAATGGATTGTTACATGATGTGGAGTAGAATTCTGCATTTATGGTTTTAGTCAACTATTAGTCAACAAACTATTGTGATAGTTTGTGATTCCTTTATGGTGTAGTGTAGTAAGAGATGGCTTTGGAGTCAATGTCCCTTTGTTTAAATCTCAGGCCCGCTACTCAATACCTATAGCCTGAATAGCTCCAAAGTTTGGAGACATGTGACTACATATATTTTTATGTCCAGTCTACAGATAGGCATGCTAAAGCATAGATAAATTAATGTACTCAAAAATAGAATCAATAAGTTAGTATCAAAGAAAGGATTCAAATCCATTTCCCTTGTGACGCCAAGTCTTTCAATTACAACATACTGTTTGTATACCTGAATAAGACTCTATTTCTTTTAGTCTTGTTTTCCTTATGTATAAAAGAAACGATTGTACTGAACAATACCTATAGTTCCTTCTAGTTTCATGTCCTACAATTTTATAACTCATAGATTATTTATAGTTTAAAGAGAACTTTGAATCCTTTAGTTCAATGACCAAACTGATATTTTGGGAATATGGATTGCTAGTAAGTAGGCATACACTGTCTCTTTGACAACTTATAGTGTTAATGTCCTTACTAGTGATTCAACTTCTGTGTTCTTAGTTCTGTTAACCAAATAATTCTTCTTTATGCTGAACTTAAACTTACCTTCTTACAGTTTTTGCCCACTGGTTTAGACGTCTTCCTTCTGAGTTGTATAAAATGCATCCAATTTCTTTTTTTTTATAAGTTAATTTACTTATTTTCAGTTTTCAACATTCACTTCCATAAGTTTTAAATTTTCCTACCCTTCCTTTCCTCCCCCTCCCCAAGATGACATGTAATCTGATATACACTGTACATATACATTCCTATTAAACATATTATCACATTAGTAATATTGTGTAGAAGAATGAAAATGAATGGGAGTAACCATGAGAAAGGAAAACACAAAACAAAGCAAAATAAAAACAGAAAATAGTCTGCTTTGATCTGCATTCAGTCTCCATATTTCTTTTTCTGCATGTGGATGGCATTTTCCATCATGAGTCTTTTGGAACTGTTTTATGTCCTTGCATTGCTGAGAAGAGCTAAATCTATCAAAATCAGTCATTGCCCACTGTGGCTGTTACGGTGTACAATGTTCTTCTGGTTCTGCTCACTTCACTCAGCATCAGTTCATACAAGTCTTTTCAGGTTTTTCTGAAGTCCACCTGTTCCTCATTTCTTATAGTACAATAATATTCCATTACATTCATATACCACGACTTGTTCAGCTACTTCCCAATTGATGGGCATCCCCTCAATTTCCAGTTCTTGGCCACCACAAAAAGAGATGCTGTAAATATTTTTGTACATGTGGGTCCTTTTTCCATTTTTATGATGTCTTTGGGATACAGCCCTAAAAGTGGTATTGCTGGGTCAAAGGATATGCACATTTTTATAGCACTTTGGGCATAGTTCCAAATTGCTCTCCAGAATGGTTGGATCAATTTAAAACTTCACCAACAATGAATTAGTGTTCCAATTTTCTCACATCTTCTCCAATATTTATCATTTTCATATTTTGTCATGTTAGCCAATCTGATACATGTGATATGGTTCATGAGAGTTGTTTTGATCTGCATTTCTTTAATCAATAGTGATTTAGAGCATTTTTTTCATGTGACAATAGATAAATGCATTCAATTTCTTAAACTGCATTATAGTTTGGGCTATTTAAAAGTGACTGTTAAAATACATTCTATTAACTCTTAAGTTTAAGATCACTGTAATCAATACTACTATTACATGCATATAATAATGTCAATATTTAAAGCACTTTATAAGTTATTAGTTTGTGTCAGACACTAAATAATGGAGATACAAAGAAGAGCAAAACCATCCCTGCCCTCTAGGAACTCATAAACTAATGGGAGAGACGAAAGACTATGATAACAACTATCTATGTTGTAATAAGATGTATACAGAATAAATTGGAGATATTCTCAGAGGAGGCCTCTAACATTGATGAGAAAAGTTTTGTATTTTTTCAAAGAGATGGTATTTTAAATGAGACTTGAATGAAACTAGTGAAGTCAGGAGGTAAAGACAAAGAGGTAGAATATTACAGGCATGGAAGATAGCTAGTGAAAATGCATAGACTTAGGAGATGTATTGTCTTGCACAAGGAATGGGAAGGAAGTCAGTGACACTGAATTATAGAATATTTGGAGGTAAGTAAAGTATAAAAAGACTAGAAAGGTAGGAAGGGCTTTAAAAGTCAAACAGAGGTTTTATGTTTGATGTTGGAGACAATATAGAGCCACTGGAGTTTATTGAATGGGGAAGAGAGTGACACAATCATATATAGAGGATGATATGAAGTGAGGGAAGGTTTCAGTCAGAGACCAATCAGAAGGCTATGAGAATAGTCAAGGCATATGGCAATAAGGGCCTGCACCTGACTGATGGCAGTGTCAGAGGACAGAAGCAAAAATACGTGAGAGATGTTTCAAAAGTAAAATCAAAAGAACTTAGCAACAATTTGGATATGGTGAGAGTGAGAGAATGAGGAATTGAGGATGATGCCTAAGTTGCGAGACTGGTGACTGGGGAGATGGTGTTGCTCTTTACAGTAACAGGGAAGTCAGGAAGAGGATAAAGCTTAAAAAAAGAAAGTTAATGAGTTCAGAGATGGACATGTTGAGTTTAGGATGTCTATGGGACATAGAGTTTGAGATACCCAATAGAAAGTTGGAGACGAAAAGTTGGAGGTTTCAAAGTGATAAAAAAAGTTTTGTTTATCATAAACAACAACAACAAACAATGGATATGTAGTTCCTCTTTCCTAGAACAAGAATGTTTTTAACCAGCTAAAACACTTAAGGAAAGATCAATATTCCAATACACCGGTAGAAGTGTGATCTCATTGATGTGAGCATTTCTACATCACAGCAGATAGCAATTCATCCATACCTGCCCATCTTGCACTACATTCATCCACGTCCTCTCAAAAGTTTGCTAAGATTGTGTACCAAAACTGATCAGATGCTTCCTCAAATTCTCTTGATATCCTGAAGATAACCACAAAAGCATGAAGGATTGAGTTGCCATCTTTACCTTTGTTATATGACTGACTCATTTTTTATGGCTCTGTGTGTGTGTGTGTGTGTGTGTGTGTGTGTGTGTGTGTGTATTTGGATGGCATCCTTGAAGCTCCTTCTGCTACATAAACTTTAATTGTAATGTGTCGTAGCCTATTAATAACCACCATGACTCTCTTCATTGTCCTGTGGGTGTTAATTCAATTCTTCAGAGAATGGTTTTCTGTGACTCTGAGCTATACAAAGTTAAATTATTTCATTCCATTTCACTTTTACTTATTTATTACTTTTTAGGAATCAGACTTTAAATGGAATTTTAAAATACAATATTATTCTGCAGAAAGATTAATTAAAAAATTGAGACTTCTATATACATTTTTATAGGAACTTTTGTTCCAGATACCTGAAGTAGTTGTTTAGGTCCTTACAGCAACACTGTGTACTAAAAAGTTTTACCACTTAAAATCCATGGGAAAAGTGTGAAAAAACCTGAGAAGTAACTAAATAATTAAAGAGATAGAATTAAAAAATACTGGGAGGAAAAGGGAAAGTATTAGAATTAGTTCGGAAAGACATGGAGAAATGACATTGAATCTCACCAAAAAGAGGATAATTCTACAGATGATGCTTACCATCTTTTTTTTTTTGCCCCACTTTCCTTGAAAACAAGAAAGGAGATAATAAACTTAAATTTGCAGCAGGGCAGTTTGAGTTAAATAAAAGAACATGATTATACAAAGTAAGTTTTTAGATTTTGAAGGGCTACATGATATAAGATAGAAGCTTATTCCCTAGAACATGGATACTCCTCCAGTGTTTTGAGGGCTGCCTTGCCTAGAAGCACAGGACAGAGTGATTATAGATAGAGCTTTGTAAAAAACACCTCAAATGATGAATGTCTGTCATTCAGAGAAAGAATTCATAAACTATGTCAGGTAGCCCTTCGAGGACAAACTTTCACTTTTATCTAACCTAAACTCAATTGAAATGCAGTGTGGCATAGTGGAGAGACAGGGTAGTTAGGTTGTAAAGTGGATATAGTACTAAGCCTGGAGTCAGAAAGACCAGAGTTCAAATGTGCTCTCAGGTACTTACTAGCTTTGTGACCCTGGCCATGGCACTTAACCATTCTTTGCCTCAGTTTCCTTATCTTTAGAATGGAGATAATAGTAACACCTACCTCACATGATCCTTGTGAGGATCGAATAGAATAATTATTCTAAAACAGCATAGTTTGAAGCAAGAAAGTGAGAGGAGATGGGAGGTGGTGAAGAGAAAAGAGAGAGGGAGGGTGGGGGAGGGAGATGGACAGGGCTAGAGATATAAAAAGACAGAGGGATCTATGTACATTTACATGTACATATATGTATGCATTTGTGTGTATACATATATATGTTTATATATATATATATGTTTGTAACATATATATATGTTTATATTATATCTCTCTGTGAAATCAGCATTTTTTCCAGGCTTTTAACCCATCTTTAAATTAGAAAGGACATTAACAAGCTAGAGTATGTCCAAATTAGGACTCTCAGGCTGGTAATTTGACTGTAACTCATATAATTCATAGTATCTTTGGATCATTGCTGATAGATGTAGAACTTGGAGGTATCTCAAGGGTCATATAGCCCTACATCTTCATTTTGCCTGTCAGGAAATTGAAGCCTAAAGAGGTCAAATGACTTGCCCAAAGCTAAGCAAGTGGCAGAGCCCAAATTTCATCCTCAGTGTTCTGATTCTAAACACAGTTCTCTTTCTAGTCCAAGACATTGCTTTCCAAATTCAATTCAATTCAACTAGAATTTATTAATCACTTACCTAAATATAAGGCCATTTTACAGGTGCATGAGAGAGGAATTCTATGTGTCCTAATTGACCCTCAAGTACAGAAGTAAGAACAATTGGTATAAGCTACAGGCATTCCCCCAAGTATCCAATTAATGATGCTGGGTTTTAACTTAAAGTTCCTCAGGAATAAGGTTGCTCAAAAATGGAATGGATTTTCCCATCAAAATGATAGGTCCATGCTAGACTTCTTCCAGTAAAGGTCAGATGGTCACTTTTCAGGTACACTCTTACAGGAGTTCTTGTTTAGGTGTAATTTGAACTGATACTCTGAGATCTTTTCCAGTTCTGTGATTCTGAAGCCTTCTTCTTGTGACCATCTTTCATGATTCTGGCAAACGGGTCTGTAAATATTAATGATGATGGTTGGTGGTAATAATAGCAATAATATCTTTTATTTATATAGTATTTTTCAGTTTAAAGAAGCTTTTTTTTACATACGCTATTGCATTGGATAGAGTGTGGTTCCCTGGCAAATAGTTTTGCCATTATCAATGAATATTTATCAAGGATCTTTAGACTAGAATGATTCTTTCATAACTTTTGTAGCTCAGCATAAATTTCTGTACTTCTAGAGGTGCCTTGCCCATGGCATTTCAATGTAGAACCCATCTTTTCCAACAGTGTTCCAATGCAAATAGAGAACTAGTAAGTATCTCAAGTTTGTCTTCGTTTGACCACCTTGTAGCACAGGGGAACATAGGAACATGAAATCCCAGGCATAAAATCCTTGGTTGTGTTAAAGTACCTCCAGGTGTCCTAATAATGACCCTGGGTTATACTTTAATTCATATTGAATTAAGCAAAATGGAAGATAAGACTACAATTATATTAGTTTTAGAAGGGGCTATTTCGACAATGACAAAATTGATACCAAAAAAATCACCTTCATTCTTAAGGATCAACCCTATTTACATAAGAAACAGTTTTCGATAGTCCCTAAATGCCAGATTCTTGGTCTTTCATTTTTTTCTCTTTAGATATTAAACTGAGAAACAAAAAGAAAACAAAAAAAGACCAATGAGATACACACACAACACACACAAACACACATACATATATATTTCAAATCAAAGATTCCCAAAGATATTTGAATGCTAGTCTTCTTGGCATTATAAATTGCTTTTTCTATTAAGTTGCTACCTTCTAGCATCTAATCATATCACCAGTTCTGTATACTCATTCAGGTGTGTCCTGTGCATGCACTTGTTAATTTGAACTAGCTGCCTCCCAAAATATATCTCACAAATTCCAAATAAGATGTCATCTCCCAGGAGGTTCTTATCTTCAATAGATAAAGAAAAAAGAGCCTAACAAAGAGACAAGCATGACTTCAAAGTAATCTAATAGAATGGCACTAATATATGCCAAAAAAACAAAGCAAAATCCAACACTCTCTGTTACAAGGCAGTTAAATGATATTGCTGGGGTGGAGAGGAAAGGGACTAAAATAATAATTTCTTATTCCCAGTGAAGGATAAATCATTTTAGATTTAATTTTTTAAACTCCTAATACATGGAGATGAACCTAAATACAGAATCCTTTGGGATGAGTATAAGATGAAAGAGTGAACGATATAATTATTTAGCATATATTCAGCATAGAATTATTTTGCATTTAGCATGTTAAGTGACTTTCAACTATCTTCTAGATTTCTTTTCTCCCTATCCTCCTGCAGCATGTTGTAATGACTTGAAAGCTGTCATTGCAGCCAAGAAAATGCCTGAGTTCAAGTCCTTTCTCTGAAACTTACTGAAGGGGGGAGGATTCTGGGAAAATGGCAGAGTAGGTCAGAAAATTCCAAGCTCTCAAGATATTCCCCCAACAAAAAAGATAAAATAGCACCTCAGGGCAAACAAAGTGAGGGCAAAAATAAATGAGAACAGGGGCACAACAGGGGTCTTCCTGGGACAATTTGAGGAGATCAGAAGAAAAAACCTGTGAAGAGTAAACACCTCCAGGCTAGGGTCCACATTAACAACAAGCAGCAAGGTTAGTTGGTTTAAGAGGCTGCCTGAGCCCTAGCCACAGGAACTTTTATTGGGATAGTGAGAGGAGTTTGGCATCTGAGTCAGGGAAGATCGAGGGAAGCCCTGCTGACAAGGAACAGCAGACTCAGCTGTGCTGTGCAGAGTGGCGGGAGTGAGAAGGAAGAGCACATGGCCTGTGAGTTCAGAAGCAGTGGAGTAGAAAGCTGTTAGCTATGGGCACTTACAGGAGGTTGGAAGTCTGACTTTGGTTCCAGCCTAGAGGAGAGAACTGAAGATCTGGGGCAAGAGGTGCCATCCCCCATACTCCAGGGCTGGAGGTGATTACCAATCCAACCTCAGAAAGTTGTTATGGGAATAGAGAAGATCGCGGGTTCATCTCCAGAGGAGGATATTGAAGTAAAGAAACCCTCTTCTGCCCTAGAGAGTAATGACAAATGATCACCTCCCAAAAAGAATTCATAGGAGATCTTTAAAAGGACTTTAAAAATCAAATGACAGAGATGGAGGAAAAAATAAAAAAGAGAAAAGAATAAGAATAATCCAAGAAAAGCAAGATTAGGAAAGTCGATCAATTACAAAAGAAGAGCCAGAATCTTAGGGAAGAAAACGACACTTTGAAAATTCAAATTTGGCAAGGTAAAGCCAGTGAAATTAGAAGAGATCAAGAAATAATTTTTAAAAATATGAATAATGAAAAAATAATAGAAGAGAAAGTAAAATATCTTACGAGAAAAACAACAGATCTAGAGAATAGATCAAGAAGAGAAAACATAAAAATAGCCAGACTACCTGAAAGCTATGACCAAAAAAGTCTCTTGATACAATAATATAAGAAATAATTATAGAAAATTGGTCTGAAGCATTAGAAGAAGAGGGGGGGGGAGTCAAAATAGAAAAAATCCATTGATCACCACTTAAAAAGATATCCTATGAGGAAAACTCATACGAATGGTATAATCAAATTCTGAAAACCCCCAGCTCAAGGATAAATTATTAAAAGCAAGAAAAATAAAACAATTTAAATACGATGGTGCCACAATTAGAATCACACAGGACCTGGCAGCAGAGACATTCAAGGACCACAGGTCTTTGAAGAGCAAAAAAACTGGGGCTCTGGCAGAAAAAAATCATACCCAGCAAAGGTAAGCATACTTCTGAATGAAAAAAAAAGAACATTTGATCAACTGTCAGACTTTCAAGACTTTGTTGAAAAAAAAAAACCTGAACTTAATAGAAGAGTTGACATTCAAGAGCCAAGAAAACATAAGGTACATACCAAAGACTGATTAAAAGGGATTCAATAAGGACAGACCATTTACTTTTTATATATGTAAAATGCAAAATGTTATATCTAATTGATTAATAATTGGGTAGCTCATAAGAAAGATTGGGGTAAACCTGAGTATCATATGAATTTGAAAAGTAAAACCATTTAGGAATTATTTTATACAAATGAGGTGTAGGAGAAAGAATTGATACAGAAGAATTAGGGGAGGAGGGCTAGTAGTTCTGGCAACCTACTTTCATCAGGAATGGGTTTAAGAGGGAACAATATGTATATATTTTAAGAGTATAGGAGTCTTCTAAATTCAGAAGAAATAAAATGGTAAGGGGATAGGGAGGAGGGAGAAGACAAGTCAGGGACCTTTAAGGGGAGTATAGAAGAGCATTCAGATCAATGAGAGTAGGAGGATAAGAGAAGGATCTCTAGAGGGAAAGGTGAGGGAATAGATTATAGAGGACTACAGAAGAGCGTTTAGATTTATGAGAGTGGGAGGATAAGGGAGGGAATGTTGGAGAGGGGTAGGTAAGTAATAAGAGGGCAAGGTAGGGGGTTGAAACTTACTGATGAGGCAAGCCTGGGTAAATAAATCGCTTTATCTCTCCGTACTCTGGGCAACCCTCTGAGAGTCTAAATAGCAGCAAATGTATATGTCTACTGGGTTAGAGGGAGTTTCCACATCCACAACTTCCCTATATCAAGAAAATAAAAGTCTAGTCCCCTATACTATGATTCCATAAGATAGGGCAGAATTTTATTCTAATGCTCTATAAAAGGGACTTAGTTTGGGATCATAACCTGTACAACACAAGTTTTGCCACAGTTTTACTTCACTCGCTGGGTCTAACGCTAGGAAGAAATATGATGAAACATAAATGTTTCTACCACTCTCTTGCTAATGATTCTGTGACTGGAAAAGATCTGAATGCATCATTTGTTGGGGGTAGCTTGTTTCTTCTGTCCTGTTCATCCTTCAAACTGAAGATACCAAATAATTACAGAGATGATAATTTTAAATTTCTGATGCAGTTATCCTATTTTCACCTATGCCAAGGTGACAATGACAAAGAGGAAAATGTCCTCCACATCCACCTCTGTTCCTCATTTTTCTACTACGAAGATTACCACTACCTTTTAAGTAATCGAATTTGAAAACTTGGTATTATCCTTAACTCCTCATTCTTTATGAGCTTAAATATCTGATTATTATAGTTTCTATCTCTGCAATATCATTTTCATCCTTTGCTTATCCTAGTACATGCCTTCATAATCTCTTATTTGGACCACTATAAAGACTGCTGTGCCTCAAGTCCCTTCCCTCTCTAATTCATCTTCTATATAACTACCAAAGTGATAATCCTAAAGGATAGGTCTGACCATGGCACTCCCCAACTCAACGAATGCCAGGAGCTTACAATTACATCTAAGATAAAACACAAACTATTCTTTTTGTCATTCAAAGTTCTTCTCAACCTGGTTCTAATAAACCTTTCCAGGCTTATTACACACTATTCTTCCAGTACTCTCCTATTTAGTCAAACTAGCTAACTTTCCTGCTATTTCTTATATGTGAAATTCTGTTTTCTATCTCTGTTTTGATACAGTCTGGTCCGTATTCCTGGAATATTCTCCCTTCTCAACATTTCCTCTGAGAATCTCTAGCTTCCTTCACTTTATCTGATTTTCACCTTTTTCTCCCAGCTCTTACTGTTCCCCCATACTCAACAGAATTACAGAAAATTAATATTTTCCAATATATGCATATATTAGTTTCCATTGATAGACTATAAGTTCCTAGAAGGCAGGTTATATTTTATTTTTGTCTTTGTATTTCCAAATAATAGGAACTTAGTGCATGTCAGTAATTCAGTAATAAACCATGTTTTTAAGTCACCTAGTCCCTAAAGAGGGTGAGTTCTTAAATTCCCTTTTATGAAAACCTTATATGCAGTAGGAATCATAGAAAGCAAAGAGGCAGATGTACAATTCTTTAGAAATGAGATCTCTTAGAAATGAGACAGCCATACATCCAGGCAGAGGACTCATTTGATAACCTCATAAAGTCAGGTGTACGGAAAAAATACCATTTTTTCACTTTAGTTTCAGTTTAGAATTATACCAGAGTATGAGATAAATGCCTTTCCACTTCAGTGCCTATTTAATGGAAAAAGTTGGATCAGCAATATGTAGTTATGAATTACATATGGAACAATATTCACTCCAAAGGTGATTCAGTGCTCAAAGCAGATACATATCACTTTTCTGCATAATAGAGGGAGCCCACTTTGCCCAGAGCAAGAGTATTTCAGTTTTTAAATGAGTTTTAGAATGAAAAAACAATAGGTTTCCCATCTTTAAGCTTTTTTGAAGTCCCTGAAAACAGAAATGCTTAATTTTTTGCTGGAGCGGGGTAATTAGAAGAAAGGAGAAACTGCTCCCTGCCTTTCTACATTACATATAAATATCGGAAAGCTGGTGAACGCCTTTTAAGAAACAGCTCCAAGTAAAAATATCCCTAAAAACCATATTCAAGGTTAGTCTGGCAAGGATCTAGACGCCTAGTGGTTACTCTGAAAGTGAGTGGCAACACTGAAAGTCTTTCTTCTCTACTTTATAAATTGAATCTCTACTTATGGTGAACAAAAATGAGTTCTTACAGAAATTGTCAACTCAACAAGTATGTACCCAGCACTGTTCTAGGGACTAATCTGTACTCCTGGAATGCAAATGTAAACAAAAAGAAAGGCAGTCCTTGACCTCAGGCAGCTTACATTCTTATGCGGGGGAAGATTGTTGTTTTTGTCCTTCACTGTCAAAGAGGACCAGGACATCAGGGAAATGATGACATGACTCCCCAGTTGACTTTGATTAGAGTGAGGGAGAGCTGTGTAAGGTCACCAGCCTCACTTTCTCCTCCAGAGCCTGATATTCACCAGGATGAGTGGAGATGGGGGGAAGATAACAGAAAAGGAAGAATTGTTTAGTCAAATGGAGCACTCCCTTACTTTGGGTTATATGATTCATAGAAGCTATAATATACATATAATTCCAAGAGACGCAAGGGTCCTTTTCTCAGTAACCACTCTATTCAAACTCTCTAAAACTAGTAATATTTTCATTGAATCAGGCTGACCCAATGGGCACTGATTTAAATTTATGTTATTTCTTTGAACATGTAGGATTATTTATTAAAATGAAAAGGAAAATTGGTTCACTTCTGCTACCTGTTTATTTCCTACATTTTTGACAACTGTTTGTCAATAAGCATTTATTAAGCACCTATTTTGTGCCAGGCACTGTGCTAAGCACTAGGGATACAAAACAAGACATAGAAAATGAGGCAAAAAACAATCTCTGCTCTTAAGGAGTGCAAAATCTAATGGGGAGACAACTAGCAAACAAACAGGTACAAACAGAATAAAGAGGAAACAGTTTAAAAAGGCACAGCATTAGAATCAAGACGAGTTAGGAAAAGTTTTTGTAGAAGATGATATTTGAGCTGGGACTTGAAAGAAGCCAACAGGCAAATATGAGAAGGGAGAACATTCTAGGCATGGGGAATAGCCAGGAAAAAGTTTCTGGAGCTGAAGAGGCCAGTATCACAGCTTGAAGATATGTGGCAAAGGGTAAGGTTTTAAAAAGACTGGAAAGGAGCAGAGGGATTGAGGCTAAATTATGATAAGTTTTGAACACCAGAAAGAGGATTTTGTATTTGATCCAGGAGGTGATAGGGAGACGATGGAGTTTATGAAGTAGGTGGCATGGTTATTTGGTCACATGTGTGCTTTAGGACACTTCAGAGGCTGGATGGAGGATAGAAGAGGTGGGGAGAAACTCCCAGTGAGACTCGCCAATATACTATTGCAGTAGTCCAGGTGTGAAGAGTTCAGGGCCTGTACCAGGGTGTGTCAGAGGAGAGAAAGGCGTGTTCAAGAGATGTTTCAAAGGTGAAAAATGACAGGACTTCCTTGTCCAAAGATTGAATAATATCTTTCCAAATGAGTCATTCTGTGTCATACTAGTGTCATCAATGTCCATACTAGGAAAGGAAAAGGAAAATACACACATACATAACTTATATATACAAATTTGCATATGTAAATAGATACATGAGGATCAAATAAATTGACATGTAAGTCACTTTGCAAAACTTAAAGTGATATATAATTTTTTTGTTATTATTGTTATTCTCAAATGACATTAATTGAGCAAATAGAGGGATGAAGCTGATAATGTAAATCTTTAATTCTGTTTTTGATATAATTCATGAGGTTATCCTAAGTTCACCAAAATAACTTTCTTCTTTTGCATAGGAAAAGCCCCTATTGGGTGAGCGACAGCTTCTCTTGTTTCCAAAGTGTTCTAGTACAGTGAGTGGGAAGCAAAGTGTTATCTGGTCCTGATAATAAGGTTTAAGATCTTTGAGAAGCATAATTGGTTGAGGGAGTGAAGGACAGAGAAAAAGATGGAGGAAAGAAAGTCTTACTCATCTTATGGGTGAGTCTGGCCTTTTGTCATAAAGGGAATAGGCTACACTTCATAGATTTGGTTGGATTCTGAGAAATCATACAAGTAGTTATTTGCTCTTACAAAGAACAAAGGTGCCAAACTATGTTCATGACCTGACTTTCTGGTTTATCTCTCTTCATAACTAATCTCCAAATCTTAAAGCAAGGTATTGGTACATTGAGCAGGTTCACATTCACTGAGGGCAATTTGTTCAGTACTTCAAATATTGGATGGCTTGCACCAATAAGATTGGCCAAGCATTTTATGGAGCTAGAATAGGCCCTAACACAAACACAGTCTCCTGATTAGCTTCCTTCTGTTTCTGTTACACTGTTCTTCCCTAGTTTTCCTTCTACCTTTTCTACCATTCTTTCTCAGTTTTATTGGTGGATAAGCACTCATAACTCACTCTCCGCTTGAGTTTTTCAATGTGTTTTTAATTTGATTTTATTGTGGAATTAAATCAGGGGCCATCTCCTAGAAGACTCCTAGACTTAGCCTTCCTATTTGGTAGTACCTTCCACCTCAGAAATTAATTTGTATCTATTTCATATACATTCATATGTATGTGTGTATATCTGTGAATATATCTATGTGTGTGTATATATAATATGTATACATCTATCTATCTATCTATCTATCTATCTATCTATCTATCTATCTATCTATCTATCTATCTATCCTTTTCTGGGTAAAACATATCCCCTACCCCAAAATAAAGTAAGCTTCTTGTAGGAAGAGATTATTTCATTTTTGTCATTGTATCACTAATAACTAGCACAATATCTGACAGATTTTAGGAATTAAAAGAATGAAGATAAAAATACCACCAATAAAAATGCTTATTGATATATTTAGTGAAGAAATATTTATGGTTTTATAAATTGTTACATCCTAAAAAATTGAGGATAGAGGCCTCACTCTTTTTATGTTTGTCTAGTAATAGTGTACCGAGAAGGACATCATTGACTATTTTCCAACTACAACTGTAAAGGGAACTTTGTTTTGAACCAAAAATAAGTGTTTCTGGCTTCTTGAGATCTTTATCTGCTTGTAGGAGATCAGAGATTATCTAGTTGTTGAACTATTAGTTATAGTACAAACTTTAAAAATCCAGCTCATCAGGAAGTTGAGTAAGCTGCAACAAGGCAAATACCATAAATAGCATCTACTTAGTGGTCATATGAGGGTAATCACTGGTTTAATAAAGACAGGTTCACAAATAGTACATATTGGTCAATGTCACTATGTAGATGAACACTAGTGAATTAATTTATACCTTAAATTTTAATGGATCTGGGATCTCCAAATGTGAGTTGTCATCATTCCATTGGTACGCTCACAACTGATCCACCCACTTTCTCACTCTTATATACAACACTGGAGATATAGCTAAGAAAGTTTTTTTTTTTAATTACGAAGAGATCATGTAATACTCAGATAGTTCATATTCTCTGTCCTTTTAGCTATGTTACTGGTCCATCACATTTTCTTTGATTTCTATCTTAATGTGCTTTCTAACATATGGTGATAGTGAAGTGTAACAACTATGAATCTTTGTGTGATCCTTTGAGTCATTTGCACTATTCATTATTTTGTGATCCTGATGTTGTAAGATTAACAGAAAAAAAAATCTGCTCAGGGGAATTCGGTGCTTCAAAAAGAAGAATTTTTCCTCATAATTATGGAAAATCCTTCCCAGTTTAGTGATTAGACTCTTCTAGATCTCTTCCACGTTTTAACTCTAGGCCCAATTCATCATCTAGATGTAACAGTACCTGTGTAAGATCTCTTAATTGCAAAAAAATACAGGCAGATGAAAAATACACATAAATGTGTGTATAAATAGAGTGGCTTATCATTTCCTTCTCCAGTTCATTTTACAGATGAGGAAACTGAGGGTAACAAGGTAAAGTGACTTGTCAAGGGTAACACAGCTAGTAAGTATCTGAAGGCCAGATATCAACTCAGGAAAATCTTCCTGACTCTAGGCCTAGCACTCTATCCACTGGACCACCTAGCTGCCCTTTAAGTAAATAGAAAGATTGTCAATGTGTTATATCTCCAACTGTATTAAGAAACTTACAATATTCCCCCATGTGTAAGATGCACCCTCTTTCGAAAAATTTGGGATCTAAAAACTGGGTGTCTTATACAGTGGTTGTAGATTTATTTTGCTTGCATTTCCCCGTTTTTCACTCTTGTTTTTGTGCTCATTGTTGTGGATTTTTTTTACTTGCATTTCCCACTTTTTCGCACTTGTTGTCTTTGCACTCATTGTTTCGCATTTCTTACCAGTATATTAGGTTACATTTTGCCATGTTCTGCCCAGAAATGGCTCAGAAAAGATATTCGTACAGTGCTGAATTCAAGTTAAAAGTGATCCAGTTTGCAAGAGTGAATGGAAATTGTGCTGCTGAACGGAAGCTTGGTCCTCCTCCAACTGAGAAAACAATCCGAGACAGGCTATGGGAAGAAGAAACCCTACTGAAAATGCCTTGGCAGAAGAAGGCCATGAGAGGCAAGTCAGCAAAATGGCCTGATTTAGAGAGGGAATTGAAGATATGGATTGAAGAGCAAAGGGCAATTGGAATTCCTGTGTCCACAAAGATGGTTCAGCATGAGGCAAGAAGAATTGCTGATGAAAAAGAAGTTACAGATTCCAAAGGAGGAGGCAATTGGTGCTTCAAATTAACGAAACGGAATGGACTAAGCATGTGTACACACACTAGACTTGCCCAAAAAAGATGCCTGAAAGCTATGAGCAGATGAATAAAACTTGAGTGCAGTAACTTTATGTAATACATTTTTTTTTCAAATTTCAGGCCCCAAAATTAAGGTGTGTCTTATACATGGGGAAATATGGTACATTTATTAAAATCGCTTTTTTTTTAAATTTATTCATTTTGAAATTAAATTAAAAAGACAAAAAAAGAATATTTCCATGTACACAGCACAACACAGAGAAATGATTCAATATAACATTATCACGAATTTCCACTTTAGACTGTTTAAATTTTTTAAAAACTATGTAATAAATACTGCCCATTTTTTTTCAAAGCTACCCTGCTTTTCTGGGCTTCATTCTAAGTTTTCTTTTGTTCTCTGCTGTGAACTTTTTATTTTTTCTCCCTCCCTCCCTATCCCACCCTAGAGAAGGCTACGAACAAACATAAATATATTACATTCGTGTTTTTATATATGCATGTATATACTCATATACATGCATATACACACATATGTATATATATTCATATATGTAAAACAATACTCTTCATACTTCTATTTATCAGTCCTTTTCTGGTGGTGGATAGCATCTTCCTTTATAGTCTTTTGTTGTTGGTTTCAGTATTTATGATACACAAGATGAATTATCATTCAAAATTGGTAGGACAAAATTTCTGTTATTATATACAGCAGGACTGTCCAAAATGCAGCCCACCTACAAGCATAGAAATTTACGTAAATGCTTTAGTAAACAAAGCCAAGCTACCAGAGCTCTCACTAAAAAGGAAAATCAAAAGATCTTGTCTACTGTTTCAATAAAAACCTAAGGTTGGACAGCCCTGATATACAACATTCTCTTGGGGCTGCTTATTTCATTTTTGTTTTTTCTGTTTGTTTTTCTGTCATGAATGACTAAACTGATGTGATAGAGTATTAGCTCCTCGGGAGAATGTATGCTTGCAATTTTATTGTTGTCTCGCCTTTATCTAATATAGTACCTGACACATAGTAGGCTTTTAATAAATGTTTATTGATTGAATATTGTTTAGAATGAATGAATCAATGAAGAAGCATTTATTGTTTACTATGAGGCCAGCAGGCATTGTACGAATTACCGGGGATATAAAAACAAAAATTCAAGATAGCACATAAAAATTTAGCTGCAGGGCACATGGCAAGTCTTAGGGGTCATTAGTCCATTTAGAAATTTCTGAGGATGATTCTAAGGGAGTAGAGGGCAGAATGATAGAGCAAATAACAAGGACTTGAAGACCTTAGGAAGTAGTGGAAGGGAATATTTTAAGGCCTGATAGTCCTTTCTTTAATTGGTTGGATTTTTTTTTTAAACTCTTGTGTCTTTGGGAGAAAAAAAAGAGCAGATAGTTTGGGTGAAGGAAGAAGAATATCCCTGGTGGTGGTTAATCTTCTCACAACTATCCATTCTTAATGGATTCCTGATGGATTTCATTAGCTGGCTTTTCAAGAGATTGATATAATTAAAACTATGCCATCAAATATAGTACAATTTGTGGACCCTCACTGTCAATAATTAAATCTTCATTCTTTTGGGACTCTATAAAAGACATCCTCAATGACATTGGTGAGCAGCTTAAGTGAAAGTGTTTCACTATTTTATGTGGCATTTTATGATATTAATTAGAAGGCTGTTAAAGTTATTACAGAGTTGCACCTATCTTAGAATATGATCTGATTTTGATCCATATATATCATGCACATATACAACATACACATATAATACATATATACACATATATGTAGGTATGTATATATGAATATGACATCTTTTGGTCCTTTCTACCTTAGTCACACCACTCATCTCCCATCTCCTTCCTTTGTATTTTGTCCCTTATGCAGTTTTGCCTATATCTGGATCTTTTATACCTACAACTTTCCAAGCTAGTTTCCAAATGAATTGATATTTCCCAGAGCAGGACCCCGCTACTACTTATAAAATGCCTAATCATTTTCAGAGTCCTGAGCTTCCCTGAAGCATAAAGTGAAAACAGAACCACAAGCCCCATGCACCGAAGGAGTGAAAGCTTGGTGTAAAAAATGTTCTTAGTTCAGGAAGCAAAACCTCACCTCGTATTGCACATGAGCTGTGAGAATCTTTATCTCAACTCCCACTGTCACTAGTGAGGTTTCCAGAGCTTGTCTAAATCTCCCCTTGAGAGTTCTAGGGGTCAGTGGATATTTTTAATGTGATCAGCTTAAGCCCCAATCCCAGGGTGCTTCCTCTTCTCTCAAGATTATCAGTTGAGAATCAGTGTAGTCAAGCACCCTTAAGTAGCTCTTAGAAAAGAGTTGTTGTTTCTGTTAGTCCTTCATTTCTAAAGAAGACGAGTGACATCACAATGGTGGAGTCATGATGTGGCGTATGCACCTGTGGCTGATTAAACCAATTTGAGTTTGGACCAGCACTATCACAGATCAGGCACAGGTGATCCTTTAGAACATCTCAAGTGGAAGTGGCTTTGGATTTGCACAGCTCACATTTCCTTTGTACTTCTATGATTCTGATTGCTCATGGTGTACAACACCTTCTTTAATGTGGGTACACCATGTTGGATGATGCCATGCCAGTGTTTGCTATGTCCTACAATCAATACTAAATTTCTTCAGAGATACCTTGAGAGTGACCTCGTATTGCTTGTTCTCACCACTGTGTGAGCAATTAATTACCCTGTTTGAGTGTGCCTTTGGCATTTGAACTATGTGGTCCCCCATTGTAGTTGTGCTTCCTGCCATAGAATACCTGGAAGTTCAGCAGCAGAGAGAAAGGACATCAGCATCTGATACCTTTTCTTGCCAGGTAATCTTTGGGATATTCCTGAGGTAATTCAAGTGGAAGTGGTTCAGTTTTCTGACTTGGTGCTCAAAGACTGTTCAGGCTTCACAGGCATACAACAGTATAGGCAGCAGAACAGTTTTGTAGACCTTCAATTTGCTGTGTAGCCTGAAACTTCTCTCCCAACCCTTCTTTCAGAGCCTCCCAAATGCTGAGCTAGCTCTGGCAATACATGCATCAAACTTATTATCTATATGGACAGCCCTGGAGAGTGTACTGCCAAGATAAGTGAACTTATCCACAGCCTTAACAATTTCTCCATTTACTGTGACCAGTGGTTACATGTATGGATGGTGTGGGGTTTGCTGGTAGAAGCCTTTTTGTTTTGGTGTTGATTATCAGGCCAAAATTAGCACAGGCTGCAGAGAATTGATTTTTACTCTGTTGCTTCTTGGTCTCTGATGATGCATTAAGTGCACAATCTTCTGCTAAGAAAAAGCACACCCCCCACAACCACCCCACCTTCCTCCACTTTAGTCTTGGTTTGTAGTCTTTTCAAGATAAATGTTTTATCATCAGTGAGGAAGTTGATCTTGATGCAATTTTTGTCCTAGGGAGAATCTGTTTTATTGCAGCATATGTGGCATTCAGGAAGGACCACTGCCTTTAGTGAGAGGACATGCCAAGCCCTTTCAAGGCTGCTCACCTACCTTTAGTGTCTGCCTGTTACTTATTTCTCACTTGTGTCTCTAAGAAGCTGTTGCATGTGTACTGGCCACACTTCAGGAAAACTGTACAAACCAGGTTGAGGGTAGCTAATAGGCTTTAAACCCATTGGTGAGTCAGGGTGGTGTCTATTCCAAGCATATGAAGACTTCCTCTGGCAGAATGAGTTAATGAGAACAATTTGTTCCAATTTCCAGGAAGGCTGCACTATGGAGTGCTTAGATTGCTCAGACACCAAAGATGCCGGGTTGCATCCCGGGCCATTGCCAGTCGTCTTGACTTTTGTCTTGCCACTGGGCTTCAATGACTCAAAAAGAGAGAGTAAGGCTGATGCTTTGTGCAACTCTGCCTCACTTAAATCCAATTCACACGTGCATCAAGACATCAACAGTAACATCATTAGCCCAATTTGAAATGGAAGGATGAACAGCAACTCATCAAGGCTAATATGGAGGCAGGCGTTTTTGATACCCTTTTATACCATCATGGACTGCATCTTCCTGAACTAGCCCAAAGATCATCATGCTCAGGATTTTCTGTAAATATACCTCATTGTATCCCTTCTTTGACCTTTTCTGTCCCACTTTGGAGGCCTCAGTGTGGATGGTTGTTATGATTTCTTATTTTAAAGGTCATAGTGTATGCCCTGAATACTTTTCTCTTGCTGCCTCTCCTTCGACCACTATGCTCCCCAGGAGTCTCCAGTTAAGTTGCTACAAATAGACAGATCTTTGCTTTCAAGTGGACTAACATCCATTCTTCTGAGACTCTAAACTGTAGCAAGACTCTAAATGTTAGTTTTTGTTGTTATTATTTTACTGCCATTTTTCAGATAAACAAAGCAGAGATACAGAATGTTTCTATATTATTTACAAATCTTAGCTGACTGAGAATATAGGTTCCTTTACGGAAAAAAAAGTTGTTTCCAAAAATAGTGTCATTCTTTTCTCAAGCTTTCTTCAAGAATATCCTTTACAAATATATCACGTGAACTGACGGCAAGTATGTCACAATGGGAAACAGCAATTTAGAAGGAAGTAAAGTAAAGCCTGTGAGATATATTATAAAATATAAAGTTCAGCTTCCACACAGATGAAGCCATAGGGCACCTCTTGAGAAATTTCCCACACAGAGGATGTGACAAACTAAAGGTTGCTGACATAGGGTCTGTGACAATCTTGTGAAATAAATTTCTACACAGATGGAGCCATAGGGCTGCTCTTGTGAAACAAGTTTCCATATAGAGGGCCCCGACCTTGTGACAGCCCAAGGGTTGCTGAGATAAGAAAAAGACCCTAAAAAGAACTTGACCACTCAGCAATGTATGGAAGGGAGGGTACTCAGAAACCTTGGTCAGCAACAATTTAATAACTAACATGGGCATTTAGGGAATGATGTAACCGGGGAGGATCAGGACCAGTCTTGGGAACCAATCCTGATCCAGAGGGGAGGGGTTGCTACTAACATGATCTAGAGAGGAGGGGTGGCACTAGTCCCATAAAATCTCATTTCTGCCTCTCTACTAGCGCATTTTTCCTTTCTGAGGAGTCATGCCCTTTTCTTGAGAACCAAAAGGGAAAACCCTTCAGCCTCTTGAATAAAACCAACTTCAGAACTGAGTTTGGGGTCTTCTTCATATGTCATCAATGTAGTGCTGATTTCTTATGATTTGTAGCCTATGTCATCAATGTAGTGCTGATTTCTTATGATTTGTAGCATAAATAATTTTTTTTAAGGTATCTTAACTTTCCTAATATTTCTGAAACTACTGAGCATCCCTTCCTAGTGGTAAAGGTTGGCAGCTTTAACAAAATTTTTGATAGGTATTCAGAAGGACTGACAACTTAAGGGTAGTCACTTTTTAGTGAGTATATTCTTTTCTTCCACACATTGCATTCATTTTTCTAGGAGACTTTTTTTTTGGCGAGGCAATTAGGGTTAAGTGACTTGCCCAGGATCACACAGCTAGCAAGTGTCAAATGTTTGAGGCTGGATTTGAACTCAGGTCTTCCTGAGTCCAAGGCCAGTGGGCCATCTACTGTACCACCTAGATGCCTGCCTTGGAGGCTTTAAGATAACTTAAACTGTCAATTTATAAGCAATCTGTGTAATTTACAAGTAGATTTCCATGAACTTTTCTTAGGCTTCCGCTTGAAGTGACTTAGCAATGAACTCCTCATCCTCATTTATCATAATGGTGGGTATACTCAGTCCCTAACGAGCTCACCTCATTGGAGAGCTATAATAAAAAGAGTGGGCTTAATGCAGGCTGGGAGCTTTAAGTAGCTCAACCAGATTTAAGTATACTTTCATATTCCTTCTCCCTCTCCTTCCCCTTTTCATTTCCTTCCATTGTTTTCTCACTCTTTCTTCTTTCCCTTTTCATACTCTTCCATACTGATTTTCCCCATTATTTATTATGTATCATACTGTATATTATTTATTATGTTGTATTATATTATATACTATTATATTATATGTTATTTATCTCTTTTTTTCTTCCCTACCCTTTCTCTTTTTGTTTCTAATCATTTTCCCACATTCATTCCCCAGCCCTGCCTGTTCTGACTTTCTGAAATTCCAAATGATGCTTTTATTTCTGGAGATTCTCTCAATGTCTGGGACCTTCTCAAGTAGGAGCAGCCTGTTCACCCTCAAATATACTTCTACAAACCCCACCCCCTTCTCTTGTTGGTGAGTTCTTCTGGAGTTCTCATTTTGTGAAGAGGGACCCAAGTCAGCTTACTTTCATTCCCTCCCTGGACCTGTTCTTGACTTTCTGGATTTTGAAATCAAGTAGCTAAGCCAGGTACCTTCATTTTCCTGGTTCTCCAACCTAGCTTTTCAGTTTCCTTTTGTGTATTGTCTTCCTCCATTAGAATATAAACTCTTGGGAGGCAGTTACTGTCTTTTTTTTTTAATCGTATCCCCTCCTCAAATCACTCTGACTCTTGCTGATTGGCCAAAAATAGGTCCCAGCCCAAGCCCACCTGGTCATTGTTTGAGCTCTGATTGCTCAGAGTGAATGTAAATAGCAGTTCTTTCTGTTTTGGCCAGAAAGTCAGAGAGTCTTTCCCTCCCAGATTGATTTTTTTGACTAGATAATAGAGGCCATTCTTTGCATTTCCTAGCTAGCCTTAATCATTGAATGGGCATTGTCTCAGTCAAACTGAGAGTTCTGCAGGCCGTGGTCTCCCACTGCATCAGGGCCCTCTCTAGTCATCCTGATTTATATCTTGCCACTGGACCCAGATGGTTCCAGAAGAAAAAGTGAGGCTGGTGACTTTGCAGAGCCCTCCCTCACTTAAATCCAATTTACTTGCAAAGTCATGGCATCACCTTCCTGATGTCATGGTTCTCCACCAGAAGGAAGGACAAACAACAACATTTGTATCTTCAGCATTTGGCATAATGCCTGATATATAGTAAGTACTTAATAGATTCCTGTTTCATTCCTTCTTTCCCTCTTCTTTCTCTGCATTAAGTGGAATAATGGATAGAGTTCTGGGAGTGGATAAAGTGCTGGGCCTGGAGTCAAGAAGACCTGACTTCAAATCCACCCTTGGAGACTTAACAGTTATGAGACACTAGGCAAGTCATTTCACACTGTGTTTTGCACTTAGTAGGAGTTTAAAAAGTATTTTTTCTTCCTTTCTTGCTATAAGCATATTAAAATACTATTCTTTGATCAACAAACTATTATTTTAAATTCTCAGAGAACAAGTTGAGGTAGATAATTGTTATTTTCTAGTGTAAACAGGTTCCATAAGTGACCGCACAAGACAGTAGAAACAGAACTATATCACAATGTGAGGCAAACAATATTAATACAGTTTTCCTCATAGCAGTTAAAGGAGGTTATGGTATGAAAAAAGGGATGCAGTCCCTTTAAAGCCAGGAAACAGAGGAATCTGATCCTATTTGAAACGGCTGCTAGGGGACCATTTGATACAAATTAATTAGTAAAACATTTAGGAGTTAGAGATTTGATAGAAGGGGAAATTTTGGAACAAGTTCAGTTTAAAAGAAGAAAACCACTGAATGGGAAAAGCACAATAATTAGGTTTTTTAAAGACTAGCAGCGTCACCATTATTCCTGAACATATCTTTCTCTTTTGCTTCACCATAAGGCAAGAGAAAACCCAAGCATTTATTGAAGGGGCAAAGAGCTACTGATAAAATCTGCTAAAAAGGCCCAATATAGCCATTTTCTCAGTAGTTAGTTAATAGCCATGTTTAAGTCTTTTTATAGGAAAAAAAAATCTAAAGCTGGTTTGTGTGGGAGTGGGACAGGTTTGGATGGCGGAGGGAACTTTGGATATAAAGCAGGATAAAAAAGCCAGAGAAAAATCCCTAGAGTATCTAGTTTCATTTTGGGAGAATAGAGTTTCTAGGAGGAACTAAATCTCTTATTTTTCATTACCTACCACAACAACAAACATTTACTGAAGCAAAGGCTATGGCCATAGGAACATTTCTCACAAAGCCATAGTGTTCTCCAGAGAACTATGCTAGAATCCGAAATGTAGTAAAATCAGCAGGTAAAGATTCTGATTGGATTAGGAGGCTACACAAAGGAGGAGGTATACAAATAACACTTTAAGAGATGTGGGGTAGGGAGGGTGCCAGAGGAGGGCACGGCAGGATGGGGAGATTTAATAAAGAATAGGGATAGAGAAGACACCCAAGTGCGATGATGATTATGACATTGTGAACCCTGAGATCCTTCCTGGAGCTCTGTGATGAATAAAGAGCTAAGACAAGAGCATCTAATTAGTTTCAAGTCTGCCAAAGGGACTCCCCTGAAAATTTTAAGTAGCTAAGTGGAATTTAGGAGCTATTTAGGTAGTGTGCTACAATAATGGTGCTTTGGTGAGAATGGTACTCCATATTGATTGCATAAGATTCTTTGAAGCAGGAAGGATGTAATAACTCTAAATTATTTCTACACCCCACTCTTATTTTATATATAGTTCTACTTTCAGACATACCAGGATACACAAATACAGTTAAAAAATAAAAATTAGGACAAGAAACAATGTAAATTTTAAAAAATCAAATAGTGAAATATTCTTATCACTCATACACAACAGGATATACACCTCTATTTTCAGGTATTTAAAAATGTGTTTTCAGGTATTTAAAAATGTAATCCTTAATACTAAGGACGGGAAAGAGAATCACTTTGTACTCACAATCTGATGAGTGAACAACGTGGGGTTATCTAAAGTTAAAAAGAAAAAAAGTATCCCCTGTATTCCATTACATACTTTTAAATATTTGAATAACTCCTTTAAACTACTCTTTTCAAGACTAAATATCCCCATTACTTCAACCATTCTTCCTATGACATGGTTTCAAATCCCTTCCCCAACCTGGTTACTCTCTTTAACATACACTCCACCTAATATTCTCTTTAAAATGTGGTGTTCAGAATGAAACACAGTACCTTGGGCTCTAATGATCTCATCACTCAAAGTGCGGTACAAGACAAAAATTACTGTTAAGAGTTTCAGCACACCCCATGCTGGACAGTAGAGTCACATTATCTGTCTGTCTGTCTATCTGTCTATCTATCTATCTATCTATCTATCTATCTATCTATCTATCTATCTATCTATCTATCTAAGCTAGGGCCACTGGGGATATTGCATATATGCTATTTTCTGTTGG
>CM053626.1:264792903-264817328 GCA_028646595.1 Phalanger gymnotis | reverse complement strand
AAATAAATTATGTCACATTCATCACAGTGGAATGAAATGCTAAAAAGTGAAATCAAAAGATAATTGGAATAACAGGCAAATTTGACTTTGGAGTACAAAATGAAGCAGGGAAAGACTAATATAGCTTTGTCATGATAACTTGGCTATAGCAAACACTTTTCCAATAACTGAAAAGGCAACTTTGTACATGAATATCACCAGATGGTGAATATCAAAATCAGATTGATTATATACTCTGCAGCCAGAGGTGAAAAAGATTAATATAGTCAGTTAAAACAAGATCTAGAGATAAATGTGGCTCAGATCATGAACTTCTTTTTGCAAATTCAGATTTAAATTGAAGAAAGTAAAGAAAATCATCAGTTATAGGCATGACCTAAATAATATACCTTATGAATATGAAGTGGAAGTAATGAATAGATTTAAGGGATTAGATCTGGTAGATGTATTGTCAGAAGAACTACCAACGGAGGTTCACAATATTGTACAGGAGGCAGGAACAAAAACCATCCCAAAGAAAAAGAGCAAGAAAGCAAAGTGGCTGTCTAATGATGCTTTATAAATAGGTGAGAAAAGAAAGTGAGTTATTGCATGGAAATCTCCAGGAAGAAGCAGACCACTATCTCCTATAACCATGATGGTGTGGACCTGTGGAAGCATTGCTAACAATAAGGCTAGTGGGAGTAACAGAATTACAGCTGGACTATTCAAAATCCTAAAAGATGATTCTGTTAAAGTACTGCATTCAGAATGCCAGCAAATTTGGAAATTTTTAACAGTGACCACTGAATTGGAAAAGATCAGTTCACCTCCCGCTCCCTAAAGAAAGACAATGCCAAAGAATGTTCAAATTACTGAACAATTGCAGTCATTTCACACACCAGCAGGGTTATGCTTAAGAATCTGAAGATTCACAGCAAAATGTGAAACAAGAATTACCAGAAGAACAGGCTGGTTTTTATAGAGGCAGGGGAACAAAAGCCAAATTGCCAACATTTGCTGGATTATGTAGAAAGTGAAAGGGTTCCAGAAAAAAAAAATCTACTTCTCCTTCATTGACTACACGAAAGATTTTGTGTAGATCACAGTCAAATGTGGCAAATCCTTAAAGTGATGGGAGTACTAGGTCATCATACTTGTTTCCTGAGGAACCTGTATGTGAGCCAAGAAGATAACAGAACCAAAAATAGAACAACTGATTGGTTTAAGATTGGGAAAGGAGTATGGCAAGGCTGTATATTGTCACCTTATTTACAGATATATAGTATATGTACATATATAACTAATATTTAGTACATCATACGCAATGTTAGGCTGGATGAATCAAAAGCCAGAATTAAGGTTGCTGAGAGAAATATCAACAATCTCATATATGCAGACAATATTACTTTCATTGCAGAAAGTTAACACTAATTAAGTCTCTTGATGAGGCTGAAAGAAAAGAGTGTAAAGGCTGGCTTGAAACTTAACATCAAAAAAATCTAAGATCTTGGCAATTGGTCCTATAACCTACTGGCAAATAGAGGCAGAAAAAAAATAGAAGCAGTGTCATATTTTATATTCTTGGGCTCAAATATCATCACAGATGACAACTGCAGCCATGAAATTAAAAGGAATTTTAAAAAAAAATCCTTAGAGGGAAAGCTATGGAGAGTTATCTGTATATCACGTTTCCAACAAAGGTATAGTCAAATATATGGTTTTTCCAGTAGCAATGTATGGCCGTGTGATCTGGACTGTTAAAAAAAAAAAAAAGCTGAGTACCATTGAATTCCAAATTGTGGTGCTGGAGACTTTTTGAGAGTCCCCTGGACAGCAAGGAGGTCAAATGAGCCAATATTTCAAGAAATTACTTCAGAGTATTCACTGGAAGGTCAAATACTGAAGCTGAAGTTAAATACTTTGGCCACATAATGAGAAGACAAGACTCATTGGCAGCTTCAGAATCTACTTAATACTCTAAAACTTGTCGGCTTCATCACCCTAAGGTAATTAAGGGGGAAGGTAGTGTGGAGCAGAAAAAGGAAAAGAATTTCCAGCTGGGGCTCCAGCTTCTCCAAATGGAACAATGACTTTAAATTGCCCAGTGGGTTTATGGCTCTGAATAGAACTTTCTAAGCTGGCACAGTCCTGAATTCCATCCCACAAATATTAGGTGCTTATTCTATAGCAAACATGCTAAAATCTGAGGGCACAAACATGAAATAAGATTTGTTTCTTAACTTCAAGGATCAACATTAGAGGGAAATGAAGAAGCATGTGCACCAAAAATAAAGAAAAAAAAATCATGGCCTTATCCTTTCATTTCCCAGTCTCTTAAAAACATGCATAAGAGTTTGGGGATGGGAGCCAGGAACAGAATATACTCTCAGATTCCTAATTGTGAAAAACAACAAAAACTATATTCAGGGGCAGAATGTGGAAAGTGAGAGGAAACGACTAAAGTACTCTGAGAATAACTTAACCTTGTTGGGTGGGGGCTTAACATATTCTACATTTTAGGTTTGGGTGGCTTTAATTCTGTTCTATCCCTGCTGAACTTATGGAAAACCCATTAGGATATCTTCTCCATTATCTCCTATCTTTTTCAAAGCTGTATTAACTTCTTTTGTTTTTGTATCATAATAATTTCCAGATGTATTTCTCTTCCATCTCCATATTTTGGGGACTATATTGTTTCCAATCTTGTTATCTCCACTCTCTTCTTTTTTTTTTTTCCTAGGTTATAAGAGATGACTGTGTTCTGGTTTGGCTCAGGGATAAAGAAATTCCTATAGAAGTTAATATGCATATATGGTTGGAGAAATATAGGGGAAATTTTAGAGTTTTTTGGGAGGAGAGGGAAGGAGTTGAGGAGATAGAAAATTCTGTTTTTAACATGCTGTTTGAGGTACCTATGAGCAATCATATTGGAAATGCCTAATAGGTTGTGATGAGAGACTAGAGCTCAAGAGGACACTGGAGTAGAGAGAAAGATAGGTGATAGATTAGATAGACGATAGACAGACAGACAGATAGATAGGAGTTCAATCCTCATAGAGACTGCAAAAAGAGAGAGTATAGAGAGGGAATGTCCATTCAGCAGATTGCTGGGGTACATCTTTGTTATGATAGTTGATGATCCACCAAAAGAAATATGAATAACTTCATTGGTCCTCACCACAATCCCTGTGAAATAGGCACTTTTATTGTCCCTATTTTACAGATGGGTAAGCTGAACCTTCTAATTATTAAGTAACTTTCCCAGGCACACAGCTAGGAAACGATGAGTCAGGATCAAATTTAATTCTTCCAGACTCCAAGTTCAGCACTCTGTCCTCTATAAAATGTTTATTTTTTTATTAGCATTCTGCTTTTTGGCACTATTTGTACCAAATATAAAAAAGAGTAGGCATTTAAAACATCATTTAAAAATAATTTACATCAAGGGTTCTATTAAGGTGAGAGGTTCTACCACTGCAGTGTTTGGGAATCAGTGGTCCAAACTTTAATGACTTATGTGTGTTTTCTCCAGAGCCTGTCTTGATTTTTTTCTAATTCATTTTAGTGTCCAGGTCAAAGGTGATGGTATTACTCCAATAAAAGCCCAAGCAATTTTAAAAGCAAAGGCTGAACACTCTCACCAAGTTTCCACAGGGCCCACTAAGGAGCTCGTCCCTTTGTGGACAAGATATGCCTAAAAGCAGATTCAGGGCAGAAGAATGCTGAGCAAGGAAGCTCTTCTCTACAGCCCTTCAGAAGTGGCATTTGAACCTGGTCTGACTTTCAGTTGAGACCTCATGTGCTCTAGACCTCTGCATGATTTCCTAGCAAATGATTTCTGAACTACTCCTTTCTAAACATTTCATCTCAGCTCACTCTCATGTTGTTCTGGATTGACTTCTTTAATAAAAAGACCTCAGCTTTGAACCAGATCATACCCCTGTCAGCACCATGGCTTCACTGTTTTATTTTTCTCTCAGTTTAAATTCTTTTCTTGACAAACTCAAAGAAGGTCCTTTGAACTAGGTATTAATATCTTGAAACTAAAGCTTCATTTAACAATACTCTTCAGTCAGCTATAAGATTATATAAACAATTGTACTTAATTTCAAGGGATCCTAAGTGATTATTCATCTTTCAGTAAGTTGATAAGCTTACTATGGTCAAGCACCATGCTAAAGACTAGGTTTTAAAATAAAGGCAAAAAATGTTCCTGTCTTCAAAAATTTTACATTATCTTTAAAAATTTATTTTATCTTTAATTTACAGAATAAAACAAACATTTCTGTAACAGTATAATTAAAAAAGATAATTGCACATGGAATTGTGAATCTATTATGCACAACTTGCTATTCCTATAAACATTTAATAAAATTATCATGTAAATTTCTTTTTTTCCTTTTTGCTTTTTTTCTTCTCCCCCCACCTCACCCTTTCCTAGAGATGGCTACCATTAGACATAAAGAGTTACACACACACATACACACACACACTCTCACACACATACACACACATGTAAAATTATTCTATACATACTCCTATTAAACAGTTCTTTCTCTGGATATAGACAGTGTCTGTCTTCATATGTCCTTTATTTTTATTTTGTGTATTTGAAATAGTCAAAATGACTTAGTCACTCAAAGTTGTTCTTAAAACAATATTGCTGCTAGTGTATACAACATTCTCCTGGTTCTGCTCGCTTCACTTTTCACCATTTTGTGGAAATCTTTCCATGCCTTTCAACACCACAAAATCCTTGAAGTCATCATTTCTTATGGCACAGTGTAATTCCATCACAACCGCACACCACATTTTGTGCAGCCATTCCCCAGTTGATCAAGATTCCTGCAATTTCTAGTTCTTTGACACTACAAAGAGATCTGCTATAAGCATCCCATTCACATTCAAAGTTGTCATTGCTATTTGTGAATTTTCCTCCATCTTATTTTTACTCACTATTTTCTTTCTCAGGCTCTCTTTTTACCTTAACCTTGGTTACCTTATCTTCTCTTGCTTCCCTTTTAATCCCAATCCACCTACCCTTCCAAAAGTACATCCCCCATCCTTTCTCCTCCCCCTCCCAAATCCAGAGTTTACATTATAATGAGAGAGACATCAGGAAATAATAGGAACATTAAAAAAAATACAAAATGGATGGAAGATAATCCAAAAGAGGAAGGTACTAATAGTAGGGACACCCCAAAATATCTTCCTATAGAAGGAAAGATTTGAGAGGTCTGGAAGGAAATCAGGGAAACTAATAGGCAGAGGTACAGGGCCAAGTATTTAAAGAATGGAGATCAGTGAGTACAAACGGCATATTGTACTGTATGAAACTCATGTTGTGGGAAGAGTATAAAAAAGATATATGTTAGATTATGCTATGAACCCAGTGTGGAATGGTCAATGAAGTAATGATGGAAAAAAAGTGGTGATAAGAAGCCTGACTTATAGGGTCAGAGAAACATGAAAGAAGGAGATATGAGGAGCTTAGATGAATTACACTAGATTTTAGGTTTGTAGTAACTTGAGAGATACTGTAAAAGAAAGACATAAAGGAAATATAAGAAAGCATGACTAGTAGTTGGAGAAGAGGGAAAGGACAAAAAGACTCTGTTTGAAGAGAATTTGCAGAAAAAAATGTAAATGTAAAAAATAGTAATTTAATCAACAAATATTAAATGCCTACTACAAGTTATGAATAGCTTGTGGTCATTATGGTATAGTTAATTAGGAGGTACATGCATGTTTACACGTCATTAGTTTAAACCTAATCACAGTACAGGATGGTCATACATGTAGGATGATGATAGAAATTGAAGACTTACTTGAGATTCTTCTCCACAGAAATCAGAAAGTTGAGAATAACTGGAACTTTGAAGTGTCGTGTTCACTCCCATGATAGAGTGTTAGCTCCTTTTGCGATCTGGTTTTTCATCTTTAATACCCTGCATAACATCTAGCATGTAATAAGTCGTTAAAGAATTTTTATTCACAGATTGATTGACAGGAAGACAGGCAGGGAAGCATAAGGTATAGAGTGATGACCCCAGCATTAAGACGACTTGGGTAGAAATTTCATTTCTACCACACACGACCTGAGTGACCATGAACAACTTCACTTAACTGTCAATCTTCAAAAGCTATAAGGTGCACAACATTTCTAGTCTGCATTGGTAAAAGGGTTTTCTTCACCAAGTAGTAGCCTAGACCAATAAAACCAAAGATCAGGACCAAAGAGGAGAAAAATCTATAAATTACCCATCTTGGGTGGGTGGGGTAGATTGACAACATGGTCTACTTATTAGGGGAAGTAGTTCTCTATCGGTCATAGCAGAATTTGCATGGTGGTGATGGTTCTAGGAAGCATTATCCTAGGGAGTCTGTAAGAGGATAAACTACTTATCCTTACGATTTGATTTACCAAGGAGATTTAATTGAGAGCAAATTATGTGTCTACTATGGTGAAGACAAGCTAGGGAATGTCTGTCCTTGGAGGGTGAATTGATAATCAATTTGTGAAATTCTGAAAAGGGTGCAGGCACACCTGGTTCTCTGTCTGCTTGCCAGGAAAGACTACAATTACCAGCAGGAAATGGGGCAGCTATCACACTTTACTAAGGCACAGAGAGAAGTGGAAAATAAATTGGGATGGATGCAAAGGTGGTGTGAGAAGAGGGATAGGGATGGTGAAAGAAGGCAGGCAGCAGGGGGAAGAGTATAGGGATGGGGAAAAGCAGAGAATCTCTCTCTTGTGGCAACGGATTAGAGTTGGGAGCAGTAAGCAGCATGGACTCAATGAAGATGGAAGAGTGCTGGTGGGGCAGGAGTTTGAGGTGTCATTTTATAGGGTTGTTTTTTTTTGAGAAATAGAACAATATCTATCTGTGCCACCTTGTGTCTAGTTCATTAACATATCCAAATCATCTCAAAGTTATTGGTAAAACTTCAGAGTTATCATCTCAATGTTATCAACCCTCTTTTGATATTCTGCTTGTCTGGAGATGTGGGGGTCTGGGTTCTGTCTAGAATTTCCTTTTCATAGGACAGGAACCTTGATAAGTGGTGCCTAGATTGTTTCCCCCGATTTTAAACACACTACCAGCACATGAATTTTAATTAATATATAATATAATTTGCAAATTATCTTCCTTTGGTCTTTAGAACTGTTTGTACATGACTTCCAATTTCCTCTCTGTGATCTTAGTTTATCTATTGCCCTTTTATACTGATTACCTATAAAACTTACTGTACTGGCTAGAAGGGGAAGGGGTAGGGTGAGTAGTCAGAGGGACCCAAACAAGATACAATTTTAACACAGAGGGCAAAATAACTACTATTTCTAAGGTTATAACAGGGAGAGGTTAGCCAGGCCTTGAAGGAACTCTGTCTTGTAATTGACACACTGAAAAAAATCTACCTGCTATGGAATGGGCAAAGGCAGTTGGAAAAGAAACACACTGTTCCCCTGCATTCGTTCACTTAGTGTCTAGAAAGTTGCCTCCTAGAATCGGTCCACCTGAAAGTAGATTATTCTTTACGTTGTCCTCATTTTAGTTATGAGGAAAATAAGGCTAAGAGAGGTTAAATGACTAGTTAAGTGACTATCCCAGGATCACACCCGCTGTACCATCTAACTGCCTAAATATGTCAAACATATTGTTTATGTGACCACTGATTGGTTAGTTGAAGTCCTAGATAGAGATGTAACCTGCATTTCTAAAACTATTGTTTGTGCATCCTACATACCTTCCCTTTAGATTTGGCACAGTTTGATGAATGGGCATGGTGAAATTTTAATTAGTTTAGATGGGATTTTCTCAATGTGAGGTGAAGTCTAGGTTGTGGGTGATGAATTCATTTGTTTAAGGTATTTTATTACTTAGTTTTAATTCTATGTTATCTTATGGAAGCAGATTCCATGCATCGGGTGAGCTTTATGCATCCAATAAATAAGCAAGCTGATGTTTATTAGACATCATGATTGTGGTTGTCATTCAATTTAAACCATGTTACCTTCGATTGAGCATAATGGGCTTTATACTTAGAGGATTGTATTGTATGTGGGGAGTTAATTTATCAGTTAGCGCTCTTACAAAGGCCTTTCAAAAGCCCCAGTATTATGAAGCCTCTACATCTTAATTTTGTGTAATTGCCAAAAAACGCTTGCTCATTTAAAAGAGGCAAATTTCATTCTCATTCTGTGATTTGTTCTGTAACAATATGGGTATAGATAACTAATTATAAATTTAATTTAAATATATTAAATTGTAACCTCATTTTGCAAATAAGGATTGAAGATCTGTTTCTTCTCTCCCCTAGAAAATCTGTAACTAAAATAAGCAGGTTTGTAAAAGCATAAAATATTTGCATATCTGGATAGCTCACATAGAAACATTTGGATGTCTTTTCTGATAAACTATGCCAGGATATCTTTGAACTACTTGTTCAAGAAACATATATCTACATTTGTATAATATATACATATACATATTCATACATACACATTTTCATTTATACATACAAATGCATACATGTGTACATACACAACTTACATTGTAAACTCCCTAAGATCAGAGGCAGTTTCACTTTTATTTTTGAATCTTTAATGTTGAAATTAGTTCTAGCATATTATGCATATTTAAAACACAAACAAATGAATAAATAAACAGATGGATGGACAGATAGATAAATAACCATGTGTTTGTATATATGGATACAGTGTATTTATATTCATATAAACATATATGTGTATACATAAATACAGAAAATAGTTAACATTTATACAGTTCTTTAAGGTTTTTAAAACCTATTATAATCTACCTATCTTCTGTCATTTATCTATCATTCTATCAAAAATGTGTTATCTGTTTAGTTTATAGAATACAGTGAGTAAAAATATATAGACTTTCCATGATCTAGAAACATATACAGAAAGACAACTCCAAATGCTTACCTAGTTTGTGCCCCTGATTTTTTTAGGGAAGAGTCACTTGTGTTTTCAGAAGTTCAAATTAAAAAAAAAAGTGACTACAATCACATCATAACACCTATGATGCTATGAATTTTAAACAATAATATCTAACAAAACCCAAGTGGTTTCTATGGGAGGTAAGAGGGATAGTCTGGACCTGTCATAGTCGTGGTATAGGGAACTCCTCTACTAATGGAGATCAGTGGCTGCAAATAAAAGATTTATAGAATAGTCAAGAGGGCACTGAGAGATTATGAGACTTGTCAGAGTGAAAATTACACTGTCAGAGACATAGGATAATAATCTGTAATAATCCATTAATAAATATTTATTAAGTGCCTACTATGTGCCAGGCATTGCATAAGGACTGGAGAGAGAAAAACAAATAAAAACCAAATTTTTGTTTTTTTGGGACTTAGGAATTTCTAAGATAATTGAGTTGACCATAAATAGTTTTGTTTTGTTTCATTGGAAAGACAGGAAAAAATGACATTTTTCTAAATAGATTTTTTTCCCAATTTATAGCATTGTATAGTCTACTGTGAAGCAGATATGGAAAAAGTAGTCTGTCATTAACTGTAAAGCATTAAAATCTCAAATTCCCCAGTGTCCTTGATTCTTTTTAATCTGGCTTTAGACCCAAATGCAAAATCAAGACCGTATAGGAAATACATTTCCCAGATGGGTGATTAGAATGGATTAATGTGAAGTTAATTTTGATTAAAGGTCATTTGGACACAGGAAACAGCTTTTCAACTAATATAAAAATTACAGAACCATACTGACCATTACCATTTTCCCCATAACATCCCCCACCATTCCCCACCAAATATACTAATTTTAATTATGGCAGTAGCATTTGATTTGGAGATAGAAAACTTCATTCCAAATCGCATATCTACCACTGGGATCTTGGGACTGTCACTTCAACTTTTTGTATTTCAGTTTATTCATCTACAAAATGGTGTTGCTAATAACTACACAAATTACTGTCTAGGGCTGTTATGATATAAAAGCATTTCGTAAGCCAAGAAATCAAAATAATGAAAAGAATTTACACTCTCACCAATTCAGAAGTTCCCCCCAATCAGATAGATCATAGCACATCAATGACTACCCATCTTTTTAGGCATACCCTTCCATAAATTCAGAACAAGATACCTTCTCATGGTATTTTATTCCTTCCTCACTTTCTCTTGTCATCAAAAGGGTGCCAGTTGGTCTCTGGCTGTCCACTTGTCATTCCTTGTCCTTTCCTAGAAACTAGCTAATCTTTTCTTTCTACTAGCCATTTAGTTGATTACATCTTAACTCCTGTTCTTTGAAGTTCCTCAATAGTTATACATTGCATCTTTCTCATACCCACCATGCAGCAGTCCTTTGTCCTTAGTACAATGTTTCCTTATAATTCTTCAGAGATTGACGTACATATTCCATGTCTCACTGGCATACCAAATCAGAGGTAGAATGGTTTTTAAGAAGATGGATCTTTGTTTCTTTTGGAAACAGTTCATTAAATGCTTTTCTTCTTATTCAAATCTGGGCCCAACTAGTTTTAAATATACATACTGATGGATGTGAGATTTTATTATGTATGCAAGGTTAAGGGTTGGTTGAGCCAATCAATCAATCATCCTATTTAGTTCAAGAACATGTCTTGATTAATAACACATCTACAAAATTTTAGGAGAAATTTAGAAATTCTCCCTACCTTAATCTCACTATAATGTGAAAAAAACATAGTTATCAGTTCGACTTTAAATTACTATGAAAAAAAATATCCTTTCTGAACATCCGTGTATTCATTTCTCATTTATACTTTTAGTACTAGATAGAAATATATTTGCAGCTTATGAGCACTGGGTCATCACTAACCTATCTGAAATATCTTCCCTTCTATCCTGCCATTGTGACTGACAATTACATTGTTTCCAGAAGGCCTCCACTGAAAATGAAATCATGTTTCCTGGGATGGTAGCACATTAACATACAAAATTCTTGTAATAGTGCCAACAAGTATTTTTGCCCTTCAGGTTAGCTAGCTGGCACTCAGCTGAAGTGGGATCCTGAGGTGTTATGGCAGAGAAATTGCAAAAAAATTGTGAAATGAAATTCAGGAAGATAATAAATACAGAATAATGTTTGATAAGATGGTCAGTTTACTATATTTGGGTAAGGGCAGTCTGGGAGAGAGGGAAACGCAGAAAAGAAGAAAGAGACTGTTAAATTGCATGATAGGAAGACTGAATCAAACTTTGTCCACTTCCCAACTTGTGCTGATTCTTTATGAATGTTCTTGAGAAAATTATTTATGCATGCATGCATGAACACCTTTATTTGCTACTGAATTATGAACGTGTGTATTAATGTTTGCATGTATGCTTATGTATCATGTATGCGTGTGTGTATTATATTCTATTTAGATATCTATGTATATAAACACACAATATACCTGCTGCTCATATATCATCAAACTATCTACTAGAACACTAAACTGAAATGTTGAATTTATGTCTGCATTCATTCATGCTATAGCTAAAAATTAGTAACTATTCCACAGATAGTAATTTCCATTATATTTAGATTTTGTCTAGATAATACCAAAATTTCCCACTAATTTAGTGATGTAATAAAACTAATGCTTCAGTCCTGCCACTTAAAAAGTTTTTCTGCTGTAGTTATGGTCTTAAGATTCCAGTCAGGTCTACATAGAAAGATTTCACACTAATAAGGCTAATGTATATATTGTAGAGGGGACTTCTAGCTTGGCCCCAGGTATCTTCAAAAACATTACTGGTCAATAACAACAAACACTCCAATCACTTTACAGCACTGTTGCTAGTATAACTAATAATAAGACTTTACAGTTCTTGGTGATAGCAAAGATACACACTGGCATACCTTCTTTGCATTTCATAACAAACCTGCATGGTTGAAATAGGGTAAATGTATAAGTACTGCTGTCCCTGTTTTATAGGCGAGGAGACTGAGACAGAGAAAGGTTAAGTGGCTTGTAAATGCTGGTGCCATAATTCAAACACAAGACTTCTGACTCCAAATACAGAATTCTTTCTACAACATCAAGCTGCCACTTGACTTGGCTTACTCTTCATAGATTCTGGGAAGCTGAACAAATATTTTTAAGTCATTGGCACCATCACAACACTTGCTACCATCACAACACTTTTGAATCTGCTGTGGACAGTGAAACTCAGAGAACAAAGTCACATAGGTTTTTCCCATGAATTCTTGTTACTAGTGAAATAATTAGAACTGTTCACCACAAAAGCAGTGTTGGCTTTGGCTGAGAAAATTGTCATACTCCATAGTTTGTCTATGAAATAAAAATAAAACTGGAGAGAGACATCTCACCCTAGCACCTGAAAGTGAATTGCTTGAGAGAAGGACAGAAGTGACTCTTGATCTCCCCCACTCTTCCTTGACCTTTGAACTTTTCTAGGTCTTGAAGAATTTGTACTTCTCATTGGCATCCCTGAAGTGTCACTGGTACAGCCAATGACAGTGTCTGCATTAGGCCCTAGGGACAAACTAGACACAATGAAGAAAATTAATTTCAAAAACTATCAGGAGTATAACAGAAAATTTCACTCTCTGCCTAAAGGGAGACTCCCACACAAGAAACAAAAGGAGTTTTAGCTGCAAGAAGCTATGAGTTGCATTACTCCTTTACCACATTTGATTTTTAAACTTTAGCCATTTTCCCCTGGAATCTCTATATGAAATAGTGTGTCATAGACTTCTTGGGGGATATTTGTATCAAATGTTCTTACTAATACCCATTGATATTTAATTTTTGGAACTTGGGGAGATGGGCATGGAAAGATATTTTAGCTACAGAGAAGGTGGCATTGATAAAGATATGTTTTTAATCAAAGAGTATGCTGAACTAAGCAGTTCCAATATTTTATTTCCAATATTGGTGTGATGATGTGTTATAATTTGTTCTCACTCAATGAATTTGTCAATATGGCTTGGTAGTCTGGCAGTCTGATTAAAGAAAATCATACTATCATGTAAATGATTAACCTCAGCATCATTATATTTTATGAAAAACTAATTAGCCTAAATGAATCTCCAATTTTTAAGTTTTAGGCTATGTAGGAGAGATAGTTGAAGAGAACCTGGTCTTTCCTGGAACTCTTTAAATAATGTGGGCTACCATTAACATTAGTATACTATTGCAATGGTTTGCCACTTTAAATGCCATATTTCACTGCATATATAGGTATTTATGTTTCTGTCTCTCTTTCTAAGCATTGATATCTTGCCAAGAAAAAGGGAAATCATATGCCTGCTGTATATTGCTCTGGTCAGATCATCTGAATTGTGCTTGTTTCTCTGTGACATATTCTAAGAATAAAATTGACAAGCTGGAGTCTTTCCAGAGGATGGAGGCCAGTCTGGTGAAGGGATTTTAAGCCATGTCAGACAAAGATTGCTTGAATCAATAGTGTTTAGCCTGGAGAACAAAAGACTTAGAGAGACATAATAGCTGTCTTTATATGTTTGAAGGCTGTCAGAGGAATGAAGAACTGGGCTTACTTATTTTTTTTTGTAACTCAGGAGGACTGAATAGAGATCAGTAGCTAGAAGTGAGAAGCAGGCATACTTTGACTGTCCCCAAATTGGAGACATCCAAGTAGAAGTTGAATAACTACTTTTAAGAAATTGCATAGAGTATAGTCATGATTTGTATAACAATTTGATTAGTTAACCACTTTGGTCCCTTTTTACTCTAAGATTTGTTGGTAGAACGTGAACTCTTTAGGCCAGGATCTTTTTTCTTCTTTTTAAATTTTTGTCTTTGTATCACCAGTACCTACTGATATGCCTCACAAAGAGTAGGTGCTGAATAAATGCTTGATTGACTGAGGGATGGATTTTTATTGTAATAGTACAGATAGTGATTACATTCATTTAATGTATCCTTCAATAAATAATCCATTCATTTAATGGATCCTTCGATTCGTATTGCTTTTATATTACATATAGTTTTATCTGGCAACCTCCATGGTAGACTAGGTAGGCATTACTTTCCCATTTTATAACTGATGAAAGTAAAGCCCTCTGTTACACATACTGACAAGGTGACTATTACTTAGGTTGTAATTAAAAGACACCAGGAATGATTTGCTAAGAGATTTCACTTGTTCAGGTCCATTCCCAAAAGGTTTAAATTGACAGCCCCTATTTAGCACAGCTAGCCCAGAGACTCAATTACCTGCATTTTGAGATACTCTATTGAGTCTGAGATGAATGATGAAAAACAATGCTTTGCTCCAATGTTTCATTGACCCATTGCCCCTCTCAGGATTAAAGAGAGTGGTTGTTGTACCCCAAAGGGAAAAATATTGGTAATGACTTCATGACTTTTTCCTTGTAAGAGTTTTGTGCAACACACTTTCCTAATGGATTGGGAGCAGGGAGAGCCTTGTAACATGGAGGATATGATTTATTTAGGGAAAGTCCTATAGGAGCTGCAACACAGAATTATACATATAGGCTTAATGACCAGTCTATCAGTTAATAATCATCTGCAGTCCTCCAGAGGCTCAGAGATATAAAGGTAATGGTTCTTAATCTTGGGGCCATAGAAAAATTTCAGGGGGTCTGTCACTGCAGGAGAAGGAAAAAGATATCTTTATTTTCACCAACATTTGTTTGCTTTTGCAATTTTCTGAATTATTTTTTGTGCGTTTAAAAACATTAAAAAGGAGTCCATATATTCGTCGGATTGTCAGTAGGGTACATCACACACACACACACACACACACACACACACACACACACACACAAAGAGTTAAGAACTCCAGGTTAAGGGTTCCAAAGTTATATGACTGCTAGAAGGTGGAGCTGGTACTAGACCCCCACTCTCCTGATTGTTGACAGCCTCTTCAGGAGCACTAATTCAAGAAAGCCCCAGCAATATTTTGCTACACTCCCTTCTCCCAAGTTATATTCTTTACAGCTTCCTTGCCTATTACCCCATGTAGGCCAGTAATTCCATTTCCTCCCCCTTCCTAATCATTTCTGAAAGATGAACCAGCACAATCAAATCAAATCTGTCCTTTTCCCTGGATGAAATCTGTCAATCTACTCCTCTATGTCTCTACTCACCACATTATCCAGTTTTGATTTTTCAATTTCAATTCTATTCAGCAAAACTTTTCAATTTCATTCAGTAAGTATTTATTAATCGCTTACGATGCCAGTGTCAAAAAAATACAAAAGCGGATAAAATACAATTCCTGCTCCCAAAGAGATTATAATCTGGTAGAAAGAATTCAACATACAACACATGATTCCAATATGAAATGTAGTAAGTATAAAAGAGAATGTCAAATTGTTATGTAAAGTGAGAACGTGTATTTGTAAATGGTAGGGGAAGTATTCAGAGAAAAATAACGTTTGAACTAGGTTTCAAGTGCTAGATAGTATTTCAGTAAGTGGAAATTGTCATGCATATATTATAGTTAAAGAGAATGGTATTATCAAAACTCACAGAATGGAATAGAGAATACCCAAGATGAATATAGGTGAAAGTATGTGAACAAATTTAACATGAGTTTAGAATATTTGAACTGATTAATGAAATTTTCTCAGGTGTGTGGTAGGGCAAACTATCATTCTAACTTTTATAATTCATTAAAAGAACCTAACCAAAATTGTGTTATATAGCCATTCCATTTTTTAATGTTAGCATTTCTTTCTGTATTCATTCTGATGCCAAGGTTAAGAACTGCTATGATGATTATAAATATAATTTTATTACAGTAGAAAAATTTAAGATGGATTGCAAATCTCAGGAGAAGCATTGATGATGCTGTGATTCCCAATCTACCAATCAAACTTTAATTATCTTGCTAGGCTGTATTTCCACTGTCCTGAGACAGTGTTCTATCCTCTTCCTCCTCCTCCTCCTCCTCAAAGTACAGATACAGTTATGACCGTGATTGCTTAATTCAGGAATTCTACTTTCATTTGAAGAAGGAAGTATTTGATTTAGGTTTTTTGGTGTGAAATTCAAGTAGGGACAGGAACTGTTATTACATTGGCATAGATAGGACCCAAGAAGCAGCTTCCTCTACCAATTGGACATCATTGCCTTCTCTGAAAATTATAGTCAGAGATATCTGGAGTAGTATTATCAAAGTCAAATAGAAAAGGGTGTCATTAAAGCATATAAAGATCCCTGCTGCAAAATATTGAATTAGAAAAACTACATATTAACATTTTATTTTATTGTAGTTTTATTTATTTAAAAAATATTTCCCAATTATATTTTTGCCAGGTTCAGCCACAATGGGGAGACCGACCATGTGTTTGATACCTCTAACCTATAACACTGATTGGATATATGACTTGCTCAGATTAACACAGCCAGCATGTGTCAGAGATGTGACTTGCAAATAGATTTCCTTGACTAGGAGGGCAGCTTTCCATAAACTATGCTATGCTGACCCTCTGAGAAATTCAAATATCCTTTTGAAAAATAAGATTTCATTTATTTAAAGGTGCTATAATCAAGGTATAAATTCCTGTAATTAATTCACTTTAAGAGTATCATTGCAAAAAGTAAAAGAATTTTCATAGATGTAGATATATGCTTCCCTAATGTATGACATCAAACGGCATTAGGTCTTCTGCCATTACATGTTTTTTCAGTGTATTTATCAATATATTTCAATTGAAAAATTGTATATTGCAATCTCAAAGAAGTTGAAGAGTGCATACATGGGATTTGTAACTGAAATATCAATTTAAAAAAAAACAGAAGTAAAAAGTTCATTAAGAAGACTCTCCTATAAATCCAGAAATAGTGTACCTTTTAGAATTGAAGTTAAAATATTGAAGGAGCTAACAGAAGCAAGAACAAGCTTCAACATTCAATTAAAAAATACTTTTCTCTAGCAGATCATCTAATAGATATAGGTACTATTATAAAATAGAATAGCCATTGACAGCTATTAAAGTCTGAAGCTTGGGACCTTGATTACATTAAATTAGTAATTTTAATAGGCAGATAATGTTATTACAGACATCAGCACTCATATAAGAAGTACTGTAATGACAACTCATGTGTATGTATATCTCTTCATGTATAAACATATTTATATATACATATGCATATATTTTACTTTGAGATTTGCAAAACACATTTTAATAACAGCCCTATGAGATATCAGTATCATAGGGTAAGTGTTTATATCTAGCTAGCTATCTGTCCACACTCATATACACATTATATATAATATACATATACATACATGCACACATATATACATGTGTATGTGTACATATACATATATACACATTACTATACATAGAAACATGTATATATATACTATATGTATATGTGCATGTCTGTTGCTCTGTGCATGTGCGTACGCCACTGGGTGGTCAGAAAGCCTGAGGTCAAATCTGGCCTCAGCCACTAGCCTTATGACCTTATGCAAGTGACAACCTGTGTTTCATCTCAATTTCATCATCTGTAAAATGGGAATAATAGCACCTGTCTCACAAGGCTGTTGTGAGGATAAAATGAGATAATGGTTTTTAAGTGCTTAGCACAGTACCTAGACATAGTAGGTGCTATGTCAGGACTGCGCAATGTGCCGCATGTGGGCACACCAAAGGATTTTGAAAGGATGTTTTCCTCTACATTTTTCGCAGGCCTCCTAAAATCCTTCAGCAGGCTGTAGGTTGTGCAGGCCTATGCTATGTAAATGCTCCTTATCGTTATTATATTATATTATATTATATTACATTATATTACATTACATTATAGTATATTACATTATAGTATATTATGTTATAGTATATTATATTATAGTATATCATAATATATTATTATAAATGTTCCTTATCATCATACTGTTATAATGGTTAACAACCAAGCAAAGCATCTTGTATGAATGGCATATCTAATCTAATTAATTGAAGAATCATCAGTCATCATCAAGAACAAGAACTAAGTACTTACTATGTGCCAGGCTTTGTGCAAAGCATTGGTGATACAACAAAAGGCAAAATGACAATTCTTGCCCTCAAGGAGCTCACACTCTAATGATAAAAGATAACATGAAAACAACTATGTATACCTAACAAATACATATATATGTATATGTATATATAATATGTATATGTATGTATGATATATAGAGGCACATCTATACACACACATATATATGTGTCTGTGGTGTAGATAGATAGACAGAGAGATAGATAGATAGATAGATAGATAGATAGATAGATAGATGGAAAGATGGAGTAAATGAGAGGTAATTTCAGAAGGAAGATACTACCAAAGAGGGGACCAGGAAAGGCCTCTTAAAGCCAGGAAGTCTGGAAGGAAACCAGAGAAAACAGGAAGTAAAGATGAAGAGGGCAAGCATTATAGGTTTGGGGAACATCCAGGAAAGAGGCATGAAGATGGTGCATCATATGTGAGGAACAGCAAGAATATCAGTGAAACTTGTTCATAGAATATACAGAGATGAGAAACGTGTTAAAAAAAGACTAGAAAGCTGGAAGGGACCAAGTTGTTAAGGACTTCAAAAGCTAGACAGTGGATATTACGTCTGATTCTGGAGATAACTGGAAGTCATTAGAGTTTATTGAGTAGGGAAGTGAGATTTTCAGATAATAGGAAGATCACTTAGGCAATTGAGTGGAAGACTGATTGGAGTGGGGAGATAACAAGGACAGGTGATGAGGTCTTTATTAGATCTTTATTAAGGTCAAATTAGATCTTTATTAAGGTCAAATACTCCAGTCTTGGGTGTCCTCCAACAATTTGTCCTTGTCCTACTTCTTTTCTTCCTTTATACTATCTTAATTGATGGTCTCCTTAACTTTTAGATAATTAATTGTCACCTTTTTACTAATGATTTTCAAATGTATTTATCTAGTCCTAACTTCTCTCTTGACCTCCAGTTTGTTATCACCAACTCTCTCTGACAATTCAACATATCTATTAGACATTTCAAACCTAAGTCTTTATCTCTCCCATTTCCCCAATACTCTACTCTTCTCGACTTCACTAGATGTGAAGATACCACCAAACTTGGCTCAAAACTTTGGTGTGATTATCAACTTATCTCTTATCCTGACTCCACATATCCAGTCTGTCACCAAGTCTCATTTCTACTTTCACAACAGCTCTTATAAAAATCTCATGTCTCCACTTAAAAGACTGCCAATCTGGTATAAATATTCCTTACCTCATTCCAACAAAAGTAAGCAAATGAAATCTAATTAATTAATAGCAAGGTCAAAGGTTTTAGTGGACGGACTGCTGGTTTTATTGTTAGGGACCTTCGTTTGATTTCTGGCTCAGATGTTCTAGCCGTTACAAGAACTTCAAGAATGGAGACAATGACTTAAGGTTTTAACCCATTCCCTTATGTAATTTCTTTCCTGGAGCCTTTTATCAACCTATCAACAGTCTCCATCTTCCCACTAGAGGCTTCCCAGAGAGGCTTAGTTTTGCCCTAGTTTAAATAATCACCTCCAGTTCCTATATTTGCCCCCTAACCTTCCCTCAACCCATTTTGCCTCAGTTATACATAGTCACTTATCTCCAGGCCTCAGTCTTTTACCCAGTCACCTGTAGTTCCCTGAAGGCCATCCCCTGACTGGACACATTTCATCCACCCTGTTATCTTCTTCTTTTTGCCCAAATTTTCCCGGGCCATCCTTTCACTTAATATTCCTGTTGTGAATTTGACCTTCTGGGCTTCACAAGATCCATAATGTACCAAGAGTTGGTATCTCCAGAAAGGATATTGAACAATCTAATTACCTTTGTTTTTCCTTCAATGGACCTCTCACCAACAATTGGCACTTCAACTAGACTTATGCCTCAATGGTTACTTTTAGCTTATTATATTATCCCATTGACTCTTTTTATTACTCCAGTGATTCTGAACTCCACCACCTTCTAATGTAAACTCCACTCCCCATCTCTGACTTCCCATTCCCTCACTTACATTACCCTCAATCGTACTCCCAAATGTCCCACAACAGATCTATCTATTTCATCCATTGTATTCTCTGGAATACTTTTTTTTTACTTAATTAATAAACTTGCTTTCAACTTAGATCTTTTCCGTTTTCACTCCTAACATCTTAAGACAAAATACTAAAACCTGGCTTCCTCCCCATGACTGCTTCCTTTGATTACCCCTTTCCAATAGTAGTGGGATTTTCACTCATATCAACAAATTAATGCTCAATGGTTGGGGAGTCAGAATATTCTTAAATTGTTCTTGACACTATCACCATCATTTTGCAACTTCTTTATTTTAGGGAACCACATTATTCATATTTATTATCCAATCCATATTCTGATGCTTATTATAAATCAAACCCTAGCTCATGCTCCCTCCTTCTTTTATGAGTTCAGTCCCTGGTTCAGAGTTTTCCCTCCCTCGCTTTACCCCGCCAATTCCTGCCTTTATACCAGGGGAAGTCAACATTCTTGATGATGCCTTCTTAAAAACCCAAACTTCCTACTTTCACAATCCATTCAATTCCCATGAACTACTACTACAGCATACCTCAGCTATGCATACAAGATAGTCATCTTTTGAAATTGTTCTCATCCACAAGTGTTGTACTCTCATATTCGTGAACAGCTTCCTTTATCTGATTATTTACAATTCCATATTTCCCTATCCTTCAAGACCCCAAGTGGTTTTTCAGCCAGATTTAGAAAAATAATGTTACCTGGAAATAAATGGGTAGATAATATAATGATAGTGAGGGATAGTCAATGGGGGAGTGAGGATTAAGTATTTATTTATTTATTGTCTACTACATGCTGGTCAGTGATCTTTAGAAATATTCTCATTTGATATAACAACACTGTGAAATACCATTTTGTAGTTGAAGAAACTGAGATAGAGGTTAAGATTTGCATAGTTCACATAACTTGTTAACATCTGAGGCTCAACTTGAACTTATGTCTTTCTGACTCCAGGTCCAACACTCTATCCTCTGTGTGACCTAGCTGGACAAATGAAATGCTCCATTCACATCCAGTAAATGTCAAAAGACCACAAGAAAGTTCTCTAATGTGCTGAGTGGGCATCTTATGCTATAATCATAGGTAGGCCTGAATATTCTTGAACCAGGATGGACAGATACAAAGGAGTTCCAACCATCATTGCTAGAGGGAATAGCTATATGGACATAATAAGAAATCCTTTTGAGTAATACAGAAGAATATCATTACCATATACTTGCATAGTTCTTCTTAAACTGAGGTTGAGCTTAGAATAGCAAATTCCTTATAGTAGACATTGTTTGCTCAGTGATGATACCTCCTTTTCTCTAATGTTTTCTTCAATGCCTTTGTTAGTTTAGCATTTCTGGCCTCCCAAGTGATAGCCTACCTCTCCTATCTATCTCTGATATCTCTTGATTCTTTTGTGTGTCTCCATTTCTAGGATTCTTTTGGTCTGCACCTATATTTCTTAAGGTAATATAAAAAAAAGAGAAATAATGAAATTATACAGTGCTGAAGATAAACAAAAGTTAGCAAGACTAATTTTTTTTATAGAATTTTGTTGTTGTTCAGTCATTTTAATTATGTCTGAGTCTCTGTGACCCTATTTTGGGTTTTCTTAGCAGAATTACTGAAGTGGTTCATCATTTTCTTCTCTAGCTCATTTTATAGATGAAGAAGTTGAACCAAACAGGGTTAAGTGACTTTCCCAGGGTCACACAGCCAGTAGGTGTTTGAGGCCAGATTCAAACTTAGGAAGATGAGTCTTCCTGACTCCAGGCCCATCACGCTATCTAGTGTATCACTTAGCTTAATGAGTATGGGGTCATGGTTTTGTTGGGGCAACAGCTAACCAATCGCTTCCTACCTTATATTCCCATTTAGTTGTTTTTTTTTTCCCAGCTCCTGGTCTTCTGCCACACACAAGTTTTTCTTTATCCTTTTGGTTTTCATAATAGGATAAGTTAATGGCAGATTTTAAGAAAATATGATGGACCATTTTAAAGGAATAGACAAATATATGCCATTCTATGTCCATTATTGCCTAATTGGTGAAGCAACAAAAGTCACTATTTGACATAATTTATCAAGTATATACACACATGCACACATACATATACATAATGCACAATACATATGTATACACACATACACATGTATATATGTATGTATATGTATATGTATGTATAATATCACAAATGCTAAAGAGAATGACAAAAGAAAAATCAGGTTATCTTTCCTATCTTCCAATAGTTTAGTTCTAATAGTTTATTGAGCTCATTGTCCTGCTATACTCCCCTGTGAATAAGCCTTTTATGTTTCTGTGCAAAACCTTCTTTGAGATAAGGACATTTATATTTTTTTGAAAAGCTTTCTGGTGTCAAACTTCTCTCACTCCATTATTACAGTGCCATGTTTTCAACATATTGGTAGACTCTTTAAATGTAATACTGGCTACAAGCAGGTAGCAAAAATGTCAGCCATGTATAGTCTATGTTTAATGATGCATTTCAACCCAATTTTCATAAATGGCACAATGTTTTGCACAATTATTAGAGGTTATCAGGTTATGTTATTAAATATGGCTTGAAATTTCCCTTGCACCGCACACTGTGGCACGAATTCGGAAAACAATTCATTCATCTGGAACCACATGCTCCATCTAGAATAATCATAGTCATTAACATTCATCTATTTTGGCAATCTACTTCAGCAAAGTATCTTAAAATTCAGGTTTAATATGTATGTGCCATGGAAAATACAGGAGTAAATTTAGGCTTTATTTTTTCAGAGCATAAATAGGTATTGGGATTTTCATGTCCTGTTCATAGTGATTGAACTTAAGACATTAAACAGACTGATGTATATTTTCATTGGCCTGTGAGAAATATCAGTGTGGAGTGGAATTCTGCCTGTTCCAGAGTGTTGGCAAGGCTAGAATTTTTGTTTGTTTTTGTAACTCAAATCAGAGTTTCAGAAGATTCTATCAGGAGAATAGATAGGTCTCAGAGCCACTTCCCTGAGGAAATAGTGTTCTTGATAGCTGGATAAATTGTGTCCAGAGTGTCTTTCTGGTGAGCGATATTTACCCCTCATTCCAAGCTGAGAAGGGTGGGTGGAATATTTCCTTTTCCACATTAGTTCAATGATGAACTAACAAAGTCCCTTAGGGTGATGGGTAGAGTGTGTAAACAGAGAGGAAAAGCTTTCTAAGGCATCTAAAATGAAGCCAAGTTCTGATCTGTTCTCATTTGAAAGTAATGATTCCATTGTAATAATGTCTCTAATGTGCTATCTGTACACACCCATGGCCCTCAACATAAATTTTCAGGAAGTGTAAAGATGGCTTCCCAGCAGTTATGTTTTGTGATGACCTTTGCTATGCATTTATCTCTATTCTTTTAGCATGAATAGCTGGCAGCCACTTTTAGAAGCAATAATATCTGCAAAGAAGACATTGTACATACTCTGATACTTTAGTTAGAAAATGCATTATGAAATACATTGCTGTTGAGTCTTTTTCCCTCCCAAATCTCATACTGTGATACATATATAAAACACTAGAGCATGAAATGAAGGACTTTAGTCCACTCCAACATCTGAAAATATACTCATTCAAGTACTATGTCCTCTTTGGTCTTATTTTAATGAGGAATTGTCAAACCACACAGAGGCTATTCAAATTAGCTAAACACATTTGAGTTAGCAAACATAGAAGGCAATTGCCAAGGTTATTTTTCCTTCTGCAACTTTCACCCTCTTATCTAAATGCATAAAGCTCTCAGCTTGAACAAGCATTTGAATCCACTCTTCAAATTATGCATATGCATTTGATGCAACTCCAATGAGGGAATCTAATATAAATAGCAAAATCTGGACAAGAAGTTAAAACCAGGCAAAATGGTCTAAATCCTCCTCCACCCACCCCTCCACCCATATACATCCTTAGGTTTTGTTCCCCTGTGTATGACACTCGGTGTATTTGCACAAAAGCACATTATACTACAAACCATTTTAGTCATGACAAGTTAATTGGATTTTTTAATGTGTTAGGAGGAGGCTTTGACTGTGCTGTATTTTGCATAACATTACAAATGGAGGAAACAATATGAATGATGGTTTTAACAGAGCCAGATTCTAGATACCTGTTGTCCTATCAAACCGAAATACCATTAGGGAAGATTATAATAGACGCCCTTTGCTTGCAAAACTTCTCCATCAGAAATGAGAAGGAATTCCATTCTAAGAGCCTAACTTTATAGTGCAAATGAAACAGTGAAATGAACAACAATGTAAGTTGTTTAGAATAACTATTCCTATAAAAATCTGAAGAGTTATGAATACCTTTCTAAATTCTATTATTAAAGGTTATGAGAATCTTGATAATAATAAAATTTCTAAGCTACTTGGCTGTTCCCACAAATCTGTGAAGGGCTT
>CM053626.1:264775355-264792403 GCA_028646595.1 Phalanger gymnotis | reverse complement strand
TCCCCCCACCCCGCAATGGCATATATTCTGATTGCCCCTTTCCCCAGTCTGCCCTCCCTTCCATCATCCCACTCCCCACCATCTGTTATCCCTTTTCCCTTTACTTTCTTATAGGGCAAGATAGATTTCTATACCCCATCGTCTGTATATCTTATTCCCAGTTGCATGTAAAAACAATTTTTTGAACATTTGTTTTTAGAACTTTGAGTTCCAAATTTTCTCCCTTTTTCCCCTCTCCACACACCCTCCTTGAGAAGGCAAGCAATTGAACATAGGCCACACATGTATCATTATGCAAAATACCTCCATAATAGTCATGTTTTGAAAGACTAAGTATATTTCCCTCCATTACATCCTGTCCCCCTTTATTCAATTTTCTCCCTTGACACTGTCCCTTGTGTTTGTTTTTGACTACCTCCTCCTCCAATCTGCCCTTCCTTCTATCATCCCCCCCTTATCCTCTATCCCCCTATTTTCCTGCAGGGTAAGATACCCAATTGAGTGTATATGTTATTCCCTCCTTAAGTCAAATCCAATGAGAGCAAAATTCACTCTTTCCCTTTCACCAACCCCCTCTTCCCTTCCACTATAACTCCTTTTTTTTTTGCCACTTTTATGTGAGATAATTTACCCCATTCTATACCTCCCTTTCTCCTCCCGCTATATTCCTCTCTCACCACTTAATTTTTTTTAGATCTCATCCTTTCATGTTCAACTCATCCTGTGCCCTCTGTCTATATATATGTATATTTCTTTCAACTACCCTAATACTGAGGAAGGTCTCATGAGTTACAAATATCTTTCCATGTAGGAATGTAAACAAAATGGTTCAAATTTAGTAAGTTCTTTATGATTTCTCTTTTTTATTTACCTTTTCATGCTTCTCTTGATTCTTGTATTTAAAAGTCAAATTTTCTATTCAGCTCTGGTCTTTTCACTGAGAAAGCTTGAAAGTCCTCTATTTTATTGAAAGTCCATATTTTGCTCAGGAATATTATATTCAGTTTTGCTGGGTAGGTAATTCTTGATCTTTATCCAAGCTCCTTTGACCTCTGGAATATCATATTCCAAGTCCTTCAATCCCTTAATGTAGAAGCTGCTAGATCTTATGTTATCCTGACTGTGTTTCCACAAAACTAAAATTATTTCTTTCTGTCTGCTTGCAATATTTTCTCCTTGACCTGGGAACTCTGTAATTTGGTGACAATATTCCTTTGGGGGATCTTTGTCATGAGGCAATAGATGGATTCTTTCAATTTCTATTTTACTCTCTGGTTCTGGAATATCAGGGCAATTTTCCTTGACAATTTCTTGAAAGATGATGTCTAGGCTTTTTTTTTTTTTAATCACGTCTTTCAAATAATCCAATGATTTTAAAATTATCTCTCCTGGATCTTTTTCCAGGTCAGTGTTTTTTTTCAATGAGATATTTCACATTGTCTTCCATTTTTTTTTCATTCTTTTTGTTCTATTTTATAATTTCTTGATTTCTCATAAAGTCACTAGCTTCCACTTGCTCCGTTCTAATTTTTAAGGTAGTATTTTGTTCAGTGGTCTTTTGGAACTCCTTTTCCATTTGGCTAATTCTGCCTTTCAAGGCATTCTTCTCCTCATTGGCTTTTTGGAGCTCTTTTGCCATTTGGATTAGTCTATTTTTTTAGGGTGTTATTTTCTTCAGTATATTTTTGGATTTCTTTTAGCAGATTGTTGACTTGTTTTTTTTTTTGTGATTTTCTTGCATTACTCTCATTTCTCTTCTCTATTTTTCTTCTACTTCTCTTACTTGATTTTCCAAGTCCCTTTTAGCTCTTCCTTGGCCTGAGACCAATTCTTGTTCTTCTTGGAGCCTTTTATATAGAATCTTTGACTTTGTCAATTTCTTATGGCTATATGTTTTGATCTTCTTTGTCAACAAAAAAAGCTTCTATAGTCTGAGTCCTTTTACACTGCTTGCTCATTTTCCCAGCCAATTACTTGACTTTTGAGCTTTTTCTCAAGGTATGACTGTATTTTATGGGTTCTGTAGTTCTAGAATTTCTTTATAGTCAAGTTTTACAGGTGTTTTGAGGGATTTGGGGGAGAGCTCAAGCAAGTCCCTGTTTTCAAGCTACCATCTTGGCTCTCCCCACCTCTACACATTATCTTTAAAAAGTAAATACAAGGGAATTTGAAGAAGGAAAAAAATACAATAAAGATCAGAAAGGTCTTCTTATAGAAAGTAATACTTGAATTGATCCTTGAAAACAACTAAAGATTCTTAGAGATGCATTGAGAAGTGAATATATTCTATGTCAAGTTCATAGAACAACAAGTAAGCTAACAAGTTAGCTAGAACACAGAATTTTTGAAAGTAATATGTAATGTCTAGAAGGGAAAGATGTATCTATACTGTGCACGACTTCTGAAAATGTTTTTTTTGCTATCTCTGGTTTTTGTATCACCATAATTTCTAAATATATCTCTCCTCTTTCCCCTACCCAGATAGCCATCTATTGTAACAAAGAAATTTTTTAAAGTAGTTAATAAAAATAACCATTATATCAATTAATTTTTCTAATAGTTAATGACTATCCTTAATTTGCCTATCAAGTTTGTAATGTAACATATTATCTTATTGTCTTAATTTGTTATTTAAATTCTGAAATACTATTTAACTTTTAATATGTTTTATTTACCTTAATAGATTACAAGCTCCAAAAGGGTAGGGAATATTTCTTTTAGTTTTCTGTAACATCCCTTCCCCCATAGCACCAACAGAATGCCTTATAGATATGTGGATCTGATTCCTCACATTAACATTTCCAAAAGTACCTACTGTGAAGCTGTTTTCTGTCATAGATGTTTAACCTTGGATTCTAAAAGACTATGCTAATTATATCTAAAAAGAATATCTTAAGTATGAGCATAGTGATGGACTCATATCTATTCTCTAAGGGTCAGCCTAGCCAGGTAGATAGGCACACCGTGAGGTAATCAGATTGTGAAGATGATGATGATGATGATGATGATGATGATGATGATGACAATTTTTTGTGTATATATAAAATATTGTTTATGTATATATTTAAAGTAGGGAGAAAAGGAGTCACTGTAATTCATGAAATGAACAAAAGTTCAAATGAGTTTCTGGTTTATATGTTTCTATTCTGTTTCTTCTTCTGTGATGGCTGAGTAGAGAAAAAGGGAAAAGGGTTGCAGAGGGTACTAAAAATCATATATTTATTATGTCACCTATGAACAGTGATTTCAAATGGCTAGCATTTATATGAAGCTTTAAGGTTTGCAAAGTATTTTGCATATGTTATTTCTTAAAATCCTCACAATAATTCTGGGAAGTAGATAATATTATCCCAATTTTATCAATAAGGAAACTGAGGCAGAAACATATGAAATGATTTATCCCAGGTCACATAGCTATTATATATTTGAGGAAAGATTTAAACTCAAAATATTCCTGACTCCAGGATAATGCCCTATCTACTGTGCAACCTATCTGTTAAACCTTTTTATGTGCATTCTTTGTCAATCATTGTAGTATAGTGAATCTTTGTAGAATAGTAGAACTAAATTTGGACGTACATTCAGAGGATCCAGACTTGAATCCCAGATCTGCCTCTTGCTCCTTGTATGATCTTGGGTAAGTCTCTTGACGAGGCTTCAGTTTCCTCATTTTTGAAGTGAAAGGCTTAGACTCAATGCTTAAATCTAAGGTCCCTTCTTGCTCTAAGCCTAGGTTCCTTGTCATATTACAATGTTATAAGTCATAGCAACAAATTCAATACATGTTGAATTTTATAGAAAATGATATTCACAAGTTGAAACATTAATATATAAAACTTGGGATTTTACATGTTAAGGTACACAATTTATAATGTCACACCCCCACCCGCACCCCCCTGAACTAAGAGGCAATGCAGCATAGTGGGTAGAGGCCTTGGCCCTAGAGTTCAGAAGACCATGTTCATTCTTTATTCTGGAACATACAATAGTAGCTATATGATTATGGACAAGTCATTTAATGTCTCAGTACCTCCAAGAAACCATGTAAGAACGTAAATTACAGAAGAGCTGCTAGTCTACATCGCTGTAAAAGTAGTATATTGTAATTGAGGAGTTTTTTTAGATCAATATAATTCCCATCCATTATATCTCCTTTTCCCAATGAATAGATAGGAAAAAAAGAAGCTAATCATATTCATGATTAATAATCTAGCTCTGTGCATTCCAATGTTATATGATTTATAATGGCTGATGACAAAGATATTGAGAGCTAATTAAACCAAATGGTCTAAATCAACTGTTATCTTTGAAGAAGACACCTTGGATGAAAGAGTTCAGGACACAGTAGTTTCTATGTTCTGTTTGCTTCTATATTATGGACTCAGATATTGGGTCTATCTTTGTCAAACAGTAAATAATAGTGCCAGCCAAGAATTATAAAAGATCCAGAAATAAGATCTGTCTGGAATATTCAAAACATTAAACACTAGCATGAGTTCATTTACTTGATAATAATGACAGTTTTTGAGTCCTGTCTGAATTTATGAGAATAATCAGAAAGATAAAGAATAGAGGAAACTTTTATGCCCAGCATTTACTCAGCCATTGAGAGATTTCTTAGGAGCAAGTTATGGATTTTTAGATGTTTATGAGCTCTTCAAAACAAGTATACTCCTATTTCAGTAATTTATTAAGTAAGCTCCCGAAAGCAAATGATGAGTCCCAAGGGAATGCAACTTCAAAATTGGGACAGAATATTCAGGCTTCTCAGTGGTGTGATTATAAGATGCTGCTATGACAGGTCCTAAGTGTCCTCACCCATTTTGAATCTTACAGACTTTTTCAGTAACCAAGAAACCTATTAAATTTCAAATACCCTTGAAAAAAATAACCATTCTATTGCTTATCAGTTAATAAATTCACATCGTTTAACCTTTAAGAATATGATGTTAAGAATCTGACTGACCAGAAGCACAACACATAATATGTAAGAGGAAAAATAATCCCTACCGATATATTAGTGTTAGCCATTAATGTATTAAGTAAGGTTTTGGTTACTTTAAATTCTAATGGGGGAAATGTTTAGTGTGAATTGCACTGGTGCCATTGCTTTCTTCAATGCTGTTACCATGGAATGCCAATAACTATATTTCCCCACCCCCCAAAAATAATGATAATGAATATAAGAAAGAGAGTTGAGGCTACAAATTTAGGGAAATGAAAATAGAATCAAAAGATAAGTGCCAACTGATTCAGAGAAAATACTCAGACATACTTTAGTCAACAAATTTATTTGGTCATTTAAATTTTTTTAATCTAGGTGTTTCTGCCTCTACTTGAACACAACAAGAATTTGGATAGTTTTACACCACCATAGAATTTCAGATTTGAAAGGAATCTTGCCTATTTCGTACCCCAAAAGTACTCATTCAACCGTTGCTTGAAATATTTATTGAGTATTCGTTATGACAAGGCATTTGATTGATATTATTCAGTAAAAGAGGAAAATGGCATATTTTCCCCCCATGGAATTTACAGACCATTAGAAATATATGCCATTTGTAGACACAGTTTTACAAAGCAGCTCATGTAAGAGGCAAAGGAAAGATATAAACAACATATTCTAGGAAAATTTGAGAAGAGAGAGATATTTAATTTGGGGAAGATGGTGTCAAGGGAAGAATTCATAGAGACAGTAGCAAATAAGCTTACCTTGGAAGGAAGAGAAAGATTCTGTACATGTTGATGAGAAGAAAGTGTACTTTAGGAATGAAAGCTAGTTTTTGGAAATACACATACGAAGGGAAAAGACAAGATGAAACCAGGCGAGAGATAGTAGATTAATTTGATTTTTGTGTTGAATATCCTTAGGTTCCACTTGCTCAATTCTAAATTTTAAGGAATTATTTTCTTCAGTGAGCTTTTGTACTTTTTGCACTGGGGGGGGGTGGGGCCAAACTTCTGTCTTGCTGAGGTGTGGCATGTTTCTGGCTTACCCAGATGCCTCCTTCGCTGGACTGTTCTCCCCTTTACCTGAGTGAGATCTACGTTTCCAGCTGGCCTTCTAAGTTGTCTTGGAAAAGCATTTCACTCCATCCTTTTATTGGTTCTACCACTCCAGAATTCATTTTGAGGCATTATTTTATAGTTGTTTGGAAGTGAATTTGGGAGGGTTCAAGCAAGTTCCTACCTTACTCTGCCATTTTGACTCCACCTCTGTCTTGATGAATATTGAGTAGTGTGAAAGGTTAGAGAATTCAGTTTAATCAAACTTGTTGAGGGCCTCAAATTCCAAGGAAACCTTTTTTTTCCTTAATGTTATAGGCAACAGGAAACCAATGAAGGATTTCATTGGAAAATGACATGGTCCGTCTTGTAATTAAGGAATATCATTCTCTCAGCTTAAAAGACTAAAGATGTAGAATGGAGGCAAGGAAATCGACTAAGAATTCCTTTCAATAAACCAAGTAAAAGAGAAAGATACTCTGAATTAAGGCAGTGGTTATATGAATGGAAAGGGTAGCTAGGTGGAAAAGTGGCTAGAGTGTCAGGCCTGCTGTCAGAAAAAACTTACCGTCCTGAGTTCATATCTGCCCTCGGACATTTACTATCTAGCGGTATGATCTTGGGCAAGTGACTTAACCCTGTTTGGCTCAGTTTCATTATATGTAAAATGAGCTGAAAAGTAACTGAAGAACAACAATTGTGAATAGAGAAAGAGGTACTAGGGAGCAACTTAGTGTCTTTAAATTCACTTTTGAATTTTTTAAGTATATTTCAACCAGCTAAGAAAGCTGAAAGATGAAATTAAACAGAAAAAAGTGTAACTTGGTGACTTTATGTATCTTTTTTCCCCTGTCAAACTTGTAGAGTTATTAAATATCTAATTAAAATTCTCTTTCTTTTCCTTCAATCCCCTTTATACCTTGACTTCCCTTTGAAGTTCCTAACAACTTTACAGAAATTCTTCCTCAACCCCTCAATTAGTTTTAAGTGCCAACAAATTCTAGATATTGTAGAAAAAATAAAAGACACAATCTTTGCCCTCAAGGAGTGTGCATGCTAATTGAACTATGTTTATAGTGGGTGGAAATGAATTAAAAACCCAGTTAATAACTCGACTAGTTTTCTGAAATTTGTCCATTGAAGTTATTAATTAACAAATGTAGGTTACCCAGCTGAAATTTAAGTAAGATGAAGAAACATTTAAGGGATTGATAGAATTACTTTTGATATTTCCCTTAAACTCCAGTGACCTATTTGAATAAGGTCACATAAAACAATGTTATATTATCTCAGATATTTTTAGTGGTTATCAGTTTGTTTGATTTTTATTGCTCATCTATATGCTATATATTTTTACATGTGTGGCAAAGATTCTCATACCATCTATCCTTTTTTAAGCCTATCGTGTATGAACAAATTAGGATAATAGAATTATGGACATAGATTCCAGAATCTGAGAGCAAACAGAGAACTTAGAATTTATCTAGGATCACTTTTTTTATTTAAGCATTAGAAATATGAAGCATGGAAAGACAAAAGATTTAGCAGAGGAATGAAATTCCGTGTTCCTCTAGCTTAATCCTTTTATTTTACAGAAAAGGAATTTCAAGGTCAAAGAAGCAGCATGATTTATCCAAGGTTTCATGACTAGCAATTTGCTGAGCTGGGATTTGAACCTAGCTCTTCCCCAAATGTAGCACTCTTGTCATACAGGCTTCCAGTACAGAGAATTGCCCAAGAAACATAGACTCTTACGAGTTATAAGGAAGCTCAAGAATCATGTAGTTAATTTCACTTATACCAACCAACATCCAAACTGTTTTAAATGACTATGCTAAGAGTCACATGAACAGTAGATGTAGAGATTCTATTCTACTATTGACTTGCTCTATTCTGCTCTCTTTCTTTAAGATTAGTATCTTTTTTTCTGGTATGCCAACCAATGTTGTACAACTGAACTTCTAACAAGCCACTGGCAGTAGAAGTAGTAGTAGTAGTAATAGTGATAGCGGTAGCAGCAGCAACAGCAGCAGCAGCAGCAGTAGTAGTAGCAACATTTACATCGCAAAGAACTTCAAAGCTATTATCTCATCCTCACAAACACTCTGAAAGGTAGGTGCTCTTATGAACTGTATTTTGAAAATGCTAGAACTGAGGCAGGTAATGGATAAGTGATTTGTCCAGGGTCACAAATTAATAAGTGTCTAAGGTCAAATTTCAAATCTGGACATCTCCAGATCCAGCAGTTTATCCAACTTGCTACAGTAACCATTTGAAACACAGGAGTATGATGAGGTTCTTCCTAAGAAAATACATAGTGTTTTTCTTGAAGAAGGCCTGACAGTTTCTGAAATTATCCATTTTTGTGACAGAAGACCACATTTAGATCTTACGTTGCTTCCTGTACAATCAATCTCCACTGTTTTGCTGGCAAAGCAATAGATATCTCTGCCCTTCTTTGCAGTTTAATGTATATACCATCGATCCATGAAACATCCTACTTAGAGATTTCCATGTAACATCTCTATAGAAGTACTAGAGGCCAAAGAAGGAAGAGAAATGTGTGTTCATCTCTTCTCTTTTTTTCTGACTTACCTTTTCCATTTCTGATTATTGTCTGTATTTGGTGTTGGTACAAGTACTACAAGGGCGATTCTGAGAGTAAGTCTCCCAAGTACTTGTCCAGAGACTAGCCTTAGTGGGTTATTAGTTGGTTTTTGTACAATATTAGTTGATAAGTGCTCATCCATTATCATTGGCTTACTCTTTCTCCAGTTTCTCAATATGAAAATAGAAGTCGTTTTCAGCATTTTGCCACTCATTTACTTATTTTGTTCTACTTAATCCCTACCTTCATGTTATTAGTTTACATAAAGAATAATATTTATTTTATATGACTTAATTCAAATCTGACCACCAGATGATTGAATCTTTAAGTTTTTTTTACTTTATTACTTTCAGATTTTTAAATCTAACCACAGTATCCCTGTTAAAAAAGTTATTTGTGCTAGATCTTCCATTGAAAAGTAAAAAATGCCTTTTCAGTAGGGATGATTGATTTCATAGTTGTAGAGAACTCCTTATATGGAAGGCTTACTCTAATGATATGGAACTGTGACCTGTCTAAAACTTGTAGCCTTTTGGAATTAACTGTGGTACTGGGAGGTTAATGAGCTTGTCTGTCATCACATAGCTAGTCTTTGTCAAAGGAAGAACTTGAATACAGGTCTTGCTGAATCTCAGGGCATCCTTCTATCTACTCTGTCCACTTCTATCTATTATGCTGCCTCTTAAAATTCAGAGAGATTTTAATAGATAATTATAAATGATTTTCTGAAAAGGAGGCAAACCTGAGATAATTTTCTGTATAGGAAAAAAATAAAAGACTGCCCTATGATATGCGAAATACACTTTGTAGAACTACTAATTCAAATTGGAATAACTTTTAATGACTTTTACACAAACTATATCATCAAAATGTTGTATATGACTCATTAAATTTCATAAAATGTATTTTTATGGGCTGGACTATTAAAGATTACAGCAAAACATAAATACATTTGCTAAATTATCAAAGAAATAGGAAATTGAGGGGGATAGACATGCTGCTGTGAGTAAATATTAGAGATAATTGCAAGAGTGTATCAAGTTACTCAACTGCAATATTCTTCTGTGGATGCCATCACTATGATCTCTAGCTACTTAAAATCAGTGCATAAATTATCTTCAGAGAAATAATTTCTCTATTATCGTGTGTGTAGAGTAGGGTTGGAGGTGGAGGGAAAAATAATGCTTGCCCTTTCATGAAAAGTAAAGTAGTTTCTGGGAGAAGTAAAAAAGAAAACAAAGTTATATGTATTTATATTCATGTTCATTATTGGATAAAAAGAGATACTCATAGATCATCCAACAATGAACAAAAGAATACCTAACCATTGCAGAAGGATAGCAAATAAACATATGGATTGTTAATACCACAAGTTGAGTCAGCTAAGTAAAACTTCCATACCTCTTCCTTATGACTCTGGGTGACCAGGAAGTGATAACAACAGCCTATGTCTTTGGTCTCCTGAGTCAATTAAGTCTTGAAGATTATTTCAATATATTAGAAAAAAAAGATCTAAGTTGTAAAGGATGGGGGGTGGCGTGGGGTTAAGATATACCTTCCGGAGCAATTTTATAGATACACTAATACAGAAACACATATACACATACATGCACATACACGTGTGAACATATACATATGTATATATGTATAGATGATATCTTTTATCTAGTTATCTGTGATATATATCATATATGCAAATTATATATTTGTATCTGATATATTATACATCAAGTATATTACATATACACACAAATATATAACATGCTATAAGTTTTACATATACATACATGTATATATACACACATATATGTGTATATGTGTGGGTATATATGTATGTATACATATATACAAATATATTTGTTTAGACAAAATAACTTCTTGAGCTTAAGGGTTCTCTTCTATTTTTCTTTCAAATAGTGTGTGGGATGATGAGAGGGAGAAAAAGAAATTCATTTTAAAAATAAAATTAAATGCTTATTGATTCATTACTTTCTTGATATGCTTTCCTGGTCTATTATTTATGCCTACAAAGTTGTGAGGACATTTACATTCCAAAACTTCAGTGAATCTGTCAGTTCTTTGATGTGGTTATTTCTTCCACTGATGCAAATTTCAAGCAAACCAAGGCTTCTCATTTTGTGTCACTTTCCTTCATGTACTCCCATGAATTTACCACAGAGGGTCACTCAGAATCCTGAGGGCCTTCCTTATATTCCTCCACTGAGAGATCCTGATGCCAATGAAATCTCATGTCCCATCCACACATAATTACTCAACTAATAGTTCAGTTGTATAATTACAAAAAATGATGTATTATTATTTGCATAGACATTTCAGCATCTATAAGCACATGTATACCTAAATCTGCTAATGTGCAAAAAGTAAATTTAGATAGATATTGAAAGCGAAATAAAAGTTCAAAGTACTATAAATATATATTGAGTGTACCTGTGATGGACAGAACTTGTGATGTAACTGAGAACAGGGAATGTCTTTTATCTTTCTTTGTATCTTCACAGGTTAGCACAGTACCTGGCATATAGAAGGTACTTTAAAAGTGCTTAATAATTTACGCTGTTAATGCAGGTTAAATCTTCTAAAATTAGAATCTCAGAAGATTGATTATGGCTTTATCAGGGCCACAAAATCAGTAGATGTAGGAAGAACCCGAGTCTTCCTGAATCCAAGGTCAACTCTCTCAATACCCCCGGTGACTGCCTCTCACATACATATGTGCATTTTCTGTGTATATATGTATATGTAATTATGTCTCCATTTGAATACATATACATATACACATGTGTAAATATTCAGATGCTTACATTTACATATGAAATTATATATACAAATGTAAGTGCTGTGAAGTTCAAAGAGGAGGAGTATAATGAGGGAATAGACTCAGAGGCAGTCAGGTTATAGTGTGAGATTCATCTCTAATGACACATGATAAATATACACATTAACACCATTACTCCATTTTTCCCTCTCTGTTCCCCAAAGCTATGTGTTCTTTATTGGGATATTGGTTTTAAAAATTAATTTAATTCTCATGGGCTTCAGGATGCTAACAATGGATTCTTGGAGTAAAATATTATAAAATATGGTAACTAAAAACTAGCTTATAAAATTGCTTGGAAGATACAATTGATTTCCATTCAAAAATCTACTTTACTTTAAAATTTTTATTCATTTTTACCATCCATCTAAATTTACTTTTGGAGACTAGAAAATTATATAGTTCTATTTGTGTGGCCATTGCATAGTCCAAATGGAACTCTATGTTTCTGCTGTTCTCAAAAAGTAAATGCAGATGGATGTTGAAAATGAAACAATAAACATTCAAAGTAATGGGAATTTTTGAATTGAAATCAATTGGATCTGTCAAGCAACTTCGTTTTTTTAAAGTTAGGGAATTTTTCAAATATAACCTCAGGAAAACTAGAATAAGGTCCCAACACGTTGGGTGTCGTCTCTATGAAGAGCTAATGGAAGGACAGGGACAAGAATTACTCCACATAAGAGGGCATGAATTAGTTACATTCTATATTGTTGGAAGAAATAGCCACATTGATAAGAACATAACTTTATTACCAAATAGAAGTGTTTGTATAATTTAGTTTTACCTAGTCACCCAATTTTTTTCAAGGTATGCCAAAGAAGAGATCAATACACGTTTTTGTTTCTACTCGGAAGCTGTAATTGCATTCAGGAAGACAGAGACAACTGGACTTTCGAGCTGGTAGAGAGACATTACCAATAACAGTGCAACATAGGTCAACACCTTCCTTGATACATGAGTACAGTGAAATGGCCCAATTCTTTCACTATTGTAAGAAGTGGAACCCCAGACGTGGTTTGCAACAGGTCACAGAGGAGTCACAAAACAAGGATTTGTACCTCTCTTACCAAGGCATCTGACTCCCCCAAGTCCAATGTTGTTTTTCCCTCATTACATCCAACACACACAATGGATTTGTATTTTCACAGGCAATTATTCCAATATAGCTACAAATATGTTGTAAATGTATTCTAACAGTTGAGTTCTTGAAATATGTTTGGCTATATTTTACAAGTGTATAATTTCTGCTACCAGGCTCCAAGAAGGTGGCTACTGTTTTGATGAATGTGTCATTGTATCATTAGCACTTAAGATAGTGTCTTGCCCATAGTAGCCACTTAATTTATGCTTGATGCTTTTGACAAAAAGGTTAAATATAAAATATGATAATTTTCCTTTCACAATCTAGTAGATTCAGATTATGGCACAAATTCTCTTAAAAGTCTTGTCATTTAAAATATCTGAATCAGGCTAATCAATGATCATCAGTGAATGAGTGAGGGTTTAGAATTAATGATCTTTTTATCTTCAAAGAAAAAAGAACAGAGAAAATCTATTTTTTAAAAAAAATGGCCACTCAAACAATATTTCTTTTTGAATGTACATTACTGTTTCCAAAGTTTGCTTCAGTCAAGCATATTACTTTTAAGTGTTTGTTCCCAGTTAAACTTTAAAATTTGTCCTTGTTGTTTCACTCAGCTAGCTGAATAAAAAATAAGATGTCTGTTTAAAACAGTCTACACAAAAAAGGAAATGTCACTACGCTTTATGTAAAAATGCATACACATAATGCATGTCATCAAACAGACAAGAACTAGAAGAGCTTAATAAATTCAAGACCAGAAAGTAGAAAGGTGCTGTATCAGCAGAATATCTGTCAGAAATTGAATGCCCATTCCATAGATGATCCAGTGGTTATTTCTCTCTTCTCTAGAAGAAATGAAATGAGGTTCTTTTATTTTTAATAAGAAGCAGCAAGTACTGAACTGACGTTCTGTGGATTAGATGTTTTTTAAATCAATGAACAAAAACCAACCCTAGAAACACAATTGGCTTTAAAGGTTGTCTACTTCAGGAAAGTTAGGTGGAAAGATAATGGTAACCCAGTAATTTAATAAACATCCATTTGGATAATTTAAGACACAAAATCCTAATTTTCCTAAATAACATTTAAAAATGTTTTTAAAGTTAGGCAAAATGGTAAACCTAGGTTTTGTTTCTGTTAAATTTAGTCCTGGTTATTTCTTCTGCTATCTACTTTTAGAAAATATTTCACAAAACTGCATTATTCATTGATTTATTTTACACTTATTAGTCTTCTATTATTCTCAGAACACAGTGGAGCAGACACAAAATAAATATAAGATACAATCCTTGTTTTTGCAGAGTTTCTAATCAAATTGGGGATATGAACCCTACAAAAGCAATGGCATAAGACCTTCAGAGAGATCTATAACCACAGGAACAGAATATTGCATACTGCAAAATGAATACATAAGAAGAATGAACAGTGACAATGGCTTAGAAAGGCAAGTATTTTTTAATAGATGAGTTTTAAATCAGGTTGTGGTGAAAATAAGAAGGGAAATTCAGGCAGCTAGGTGGTACACTGAATAGAATTCAGGGACTGGAATCAGGAATATCTAAGTTTAGCCTCAGACACTAGCTGTGTGAACCTGGGCAAGTTACTTTGCTTCTGTTTGACTTAATTTCCTAACTATAAAATGGGCATAATAATAGCACCTACCTCTCAAGGTTATTGTGGAGAACAAATAAGACAATGTTTGTAAAAGCATTTAGCTCAGTACCTGCTACATAGTAGGAGATAAATAAATGCTTATTCCCTTTCCCTCCCCTTCTTTCCCCTTATGGAAGGGTAAACGAAAAGTAGCATCTGCGAGTGGCTAATGTGACAAATTTCAACGTTTTCTTTTGAAACTTATTAGTAGTATGAACTCGGCAAAGTCATTTGAATTCCTTGAGCCTTTAGCAACTTTCTTTGGTTTATTGACAGTTATGGTTGAGTCCTGAACTGTAGTGGTGAGGAAAGTTCAAAGGTTGATGAAATTACAGTGGCTGAAATGTATAAACCATCCTAGCCATGCAAAGAGGTAAATGATGTCTTTCTACTGTTATTGTCATTTTGTTATTTAGAAGTTGTTTTTAGGTAGGTTTGGTTTGGTTAATCCTGGAAGATTTTTGCCTTTGGAAAACATGTATCAATTTGGACACTAGTGCTATTTATATGCATTTTGGAGCTCCTAGCACCATGCTGTTATTTTCTGAAGTGTGAAACATATTTAAATGATAGTTTACCATTTTGATACTTGATTCTGAAGCACAACATGAAAATTAAAGATTAGGAGAACAATTAAAACATGGAAATATCATTTAGGCTTCCAAATAAAAGGTCAGTGTAAATATAACTAAAGAGCAAAATACCTCAAATGTAAATAGTATACTTTATAGTGGCATATGGAGGAGAGAAGTAGCCCTTTCTCTCAAGATACTGAACTATATAGGTTGAATGATTCTTTAATTACTTGAAAGAACTGACACCTAAGGTGGGGGGGACTTGCATAAAATAATACATATAGTAAATGGAAGAGATAGAATTAGAGTCTGGATTATCTGAACCTGAATGTAGCACATTTCCACTGTAGCATCCAAGATCTGATTGAATATTTCTAATGAAAATCACACCTGTTACATTCTAAGGCAGCCCATTCCAGTTTGGGATAATGCTAATTGCCAGGGAGTTTTTCTTTAAGCCAAAATCTCTCTCTTTTCAACTTCTACCCATGATGCTTGATTTGCCTCGCTCTACATGATGGTGATCCTCATGTGTTTCCCAATGTCTTCTTTTCTATAGGTTTAATGCCCCCATTTTCTTAGTCTGATGCTCATATCACATGACTCATAAATTCAGCAAATTTTCGTTAAGTACCTGTTGTATATGCACCAGGCACCATGATAATAAACAGAAATTCAAAGACAAAACAAGACAGTCCTTGCTCTCAAGAAACTTAGATTCTATTTGGGAGAAAAGGTGCATAATTCAGTGTAGCAGGAATGTTCTAAGGCAATCCCTATATTGGTAGGAGTGTTCTACTTTCTGACCTCAAATGGCCTAGTTACATATGAAAAGGTTAGAAAAACAAAACCCTATTTTGGTGGACTGGGACACATTTCCTCAAGTTGGTTATATGTTTTGGTCCTTTGATGAGGGACAGAAACATTGCTTAGCTGAGTCTGGACCTTCATCCAGCTAGCCCTCTGTATCGGCCATGGAGGCTCCATTAAGGCAAGGGTTCTTAACCTGAAAACCATGATTTTTTTTGTTTGTTTGATTTTTAAATATATTATAATGACTATTTCAATATAATGAGCTTCCTTTATAATCTATAATTCCCTGTACTTCATTATATGCATTAAACACATTCTGAGAAGGGTTCATAGGTTTTACTAGACTACCAAATAGATATTTAACATAGTTGAATAAGGGCTGAGACTCCAAATTTTAAAAAGCTTGGAAATTTAAAACATGTATGTAGCATTCTTCTTGGATACCTAAGTCCCAACTCTTCTTCTCAGGTTAGATTCATAAGGAGATGACAACCCAGGTTCAAGGTTCTTTGTAAGTCTTCATTCCTGAAATTCACGAGCCACAATATGTTTACATTTTGTTAATTAATTATACTATACAAAACAAAGGTATTTAATAAAATAGCATAGTCTTTTAATAGCTATAAAATACTTAACCTTGCACACTCACAAATAATATCAATAAGAAAAGTATACGATAGTAGAATTTACAAATAGAGAGCTATACCTATGAGAAATACACATGCCAAAATAACTTATAATTCCAGCATTGTAGAGATCCTCAATATCTTTTCATAATATATGTGTGCTGATTCAAGCAAGACTTAGGTTTTCTACTGGGATGGGTCATCCTCACAGGTTTCTTGATCCTTCTCTTGGGTGGAACCTATGGTTCTGATGCCTGACTATGATCTCCATTGTTTCTTGCTTTAGGTTCGCTGAAATTTTGGCCTTGGACAATGCTATGGAAAGGACTAAATGGAACCCCTATGTGAGTACCAAAAAATATCTCAGCTCTAGGGCTTGTCATCTTCCAACCAGTTTCTTAGTTCCAAGCTGGTCAAGGTTACTCTCCACTCCTTTTACCAACCCAATTTGACTGTAGAGGAACTCTACTCCACTAAAAACTTCAATATACTTTTGATAGAATATGCCCCTAATTATGGGAATACCACCCCCCCCCCTTTGTTCCCCTCTCCCCACATACACTTTGCATCATTCTACAGTAGCTGTAAATGAAAAAATGAAGAGAAATTTAACATGAACATATTATACAATATAGTAGAAAGTAGTGACCACAAGAAGTATTTTAGGGCTAAACTTACCTTAAAAAATGGAAGGGAAAGGGCAGAGCCAAGATGGCAGCTGGAAAGCAGGGACTAGCATAAGCTCCCCTCCAAGTCCCTCCAAAAACCTATAAAAAATGGCTCTGAACCAGTTCTAGAACTGCAGAACCCACGAAATAGCAGAGAGAAGCAGGGCTCCAGCCCA
>CM053626.1:264753411-264768728 GCA_028646595.1 Phalanger gymnotis | reverse complement strand
TTTACAGTGGAGGGGAAGAGAGGAAGGAGAAGTAAGTGAACCTGACTCTCATCAGAATTTGCTCAAAGAGGGAATAACGTATACACTCAATTGAGTAGAAATCTATTTTAACCTACATGGAAGTAGGAAAGGAAGGGGATTACAAAAGGGGGTGTTAATAGAAGGGAGGACAGAATGGGGGAGAGTATAACAAAACACTTTTGAGGAGGGACCATGGTTGAAGGAGAGAGAAAACAGAATAAATGGGTGGGATAGGATGGAAGGAAATATAGTTGGCAACAGTAAATGTGAAAAAAAATTTGAAGCAAGTTCCTCTGATAAAAGGCCTCATTTCTCAAACTTAGAGAACTGATTCAAATTTATAAAAATAAGAGCCATTCCCCAATTGATAAATGATCAAAAGAAATGATCAGTTTTGAAATGAAATAATCAGTTATGTATAGCCATATAAAAATATTCTGACTTAATGTTGATTGGAGAAATGCAAATTCAAACAATTCTGAGTTCCTACCTCATACCTATTAGATTGGCTAATACGACAGAAAAGAAAAATTCCAAATGGTGGAGGAGACGCGAGAAAAATGGGGCATTAATGCACTGTTGCTGGAGTTGTGAACTGATTCAGCCATTCTGCAGAGCAATTTGGAACTATGCCCAAAGGGCTATAAAACCGTGCATACACTTTGACCTAGTAATACCACTACTAGATCTGTAATTCAAGACAGATTTAAAAACAAAAAGGAAAAGGACCTATATGTACATAAATATTTATAGCAGCTCATTCCTGGGGGTAAATAATTAGAATTTGAGCGTATGCTTATCAATTGGAGGATGGCTGAACAAGTTATGATGTGTGATTATGATGAAATACTATTGTGCTATGAGAAATGATGAGCTGGATGATTTCAGAAAAACCTGGAAAGATTTGCATGGGCTGATGTAAAGTGAAATATACTGGTCACAAAGTAACAGCAATATTGTAAAATGATCAGCTGTGAATGACTTAGCTATTCCCAGCAATACAACAATGCAATACAACTCTGAAGGCCTTATAATGAAAAATGTTATACATCCCCAGAGAAAGAATTGATGGTGTCTGAATACAAAATGAAGTATACTTTTTTTTACTTTGATTTTTTTAGTTTTTTTCCTATGTTTTCTTTCACAACATGTCTATTATGGATATGTTTTGCAAGACTACATATATATTCAACTATTTACATTCTCAATGAGGGAGTGGGGGTAAGGGAAGGAGGGAGAGAATTTGTAACTCAAAAATTTTTAAAATGAATGTTAAGTATTGTTTTTACTTGCAACTGGGGAAAAATAAAAATAAAATGCTAAAAAAGTTTGGAAAGGTAGGAGAGGGCTAGGTTAGGAAGGGTTTTGAATGACACAGTATTTTATATTTGATCCTGAAGGGAATAGGAACTTATTGGAGATTAGTGAGTGGTGTGTGGAGGTGGTTAACATGACTGAACTTGCATTTCCGGAACTTAACGTTAGAATATCTTAAAATGTAGTACCCAGAACTGAAAATGTTTTCACAGATGCAATCTGACAAAGTCAGAATAAAGGCAAACTACTAACCCATTGTTTCTGGAAACTAAGCCTATTAACTTAGTGTAATAATTGCATTAGCTACTCAAATTAGGTTTTCAATTCACTAAAGTCCCCAAATCTTTTTAAGAGAAACAGCCATCTAATTCTTCTTCTACCTCGTACTCATGAAATTGGTGTTGCAATCCAAGTATAAGATGCCATCTGTCCTAATTAAATTTCTTCTTATTAAGTTCAGCCCAATGTTCTAGACTGTCCCAATATGTTTTGGGGGAAGGATTCTGACTATAATGCAGTGTTAGATATTACTTCCACTTTTGTTTCAGTAAATCTAAGATTATTATTTACAACATAAAGTTTATAATTGATTTAAAAAAGTTAAGTAGCTGTAGGCAAAGCATACACCTCTTAGGCATGTCACTAAAAGTCTTCCTTATATGTTGAGACTGAATCATGAAAATCGCAGAATTCATAATATTAAAATTAAAAAGAATCTCAGTAACAAACTAGTCCAACACATACTCCATCATAAGAGTCTCCATCATAACAAACCCAAACAGTGATTGTTTAGTTTATCTTTGATGACTTCCTCTCAAGGTAGATCATTCTACTTTTTGATAACTAGTTGCAAAGTATTTTTCCTCCCACACAGAGGTTTCATTTTGCTCTGTAACTTCTATCAAATTACTCCCAATTTTTCCCTTAGGTGGCAATCAGACTGACTCTACTATTACTTTAACATATTAGCCTTTCACATTTTTGAAGACATGACTACATAATATGTAATATTCCCCAGACTTGAGTTGTGTCTTCTCTAGTCTTATCAAACCAAGTTCCTTCAATTTCTTTTCACATAAAATTTACTTAAGGCATTTAGTCTTATACATTGATTTTAGACTTTTAGACTTTTTCCAGATTGTCATGTCCTTCCTTAACTGTCATGTTCAGAAATGCATACAACACTCCAAATATGGCCTGGTCAGGTCAGCATGGAACAGGACTATCATATATCCCTATTCATGAATTCAATGAAGCCCAAAGTTTCATTGTCTATATCATATCACACTGTTAACTCATTTTGATCTTATCACATTATAACAAAATCCTGAGATTTTTTCTCCGTACAAACTGCCCTAAAACTATTTCTGTCCTATTTTGTACTTGTGGGGTTGATTTATTAACATTAATATAAGGCTACATCATTCACAACTGCACTTCAATGTCCTAACCAGGAAAGATATTTTTATATCCCTGGTTCTGAGTAAAGCAAAAAGTGCTTTAATGATCCACTGGAGACATCCGGTTAATTTGACATTGAACACTTAAGGACTACACTCTTAATGCAGCTATCCAACCAACCAAGTCATTCCAATTCCATATAATACCTCTTTCCTTTCAAAGGCTAATTTCTAGAAAATGCTTTCTGTTTTTGTCTCCATCTACTCATCTTATATTCACTCTATCCTACTCCATTGAGTTTCTTACCTCAACACTCCACTGAAACTTTAGACTTTATTTTTAAATGAATATGATGTGTGCATCCAAGAAAGCAAGTGGCTTCAACAGGAATAGGGCTCTTAAGATTGGTATAATTTATTTTGTAATATGTTTGTCTGATATGTTGGGGAAGGACTATCAAAAAAGACAACCAATCTCATATTGTTTCTATGTATTAGATGGAAAAAATATGATATAATATAACATAATTACATGTATTCGTGAATTGTTCAATGAATAGATCCAGAGTAATCATCACTGAATTTGTAATGGCTCAATTAATCATAGCTTACTGTCAAATCGGATGAGGTCTCTAGTTGAACATCAGAGTGATACTTTTGCCCTATGCTATTAAACATTTTTTCTTTTATCATTAAATGAAAACAATTAATGAAAAGCATTAAAGTATAGAATTAGTTAAAATCTTAATAAAAGAATCAAAAGAATAATTGAAGAATGAAATTTAAATAAGATACTTTAAATTTTGATCAATTTAAATAAATGGACGTAAATTCATTAAATAAGAAGCAAAGAAGCAAATTAGTAAGTTAGAATAGAAACAGTCAATTAACAAACATTTGTTAAAGGCCTACTATATTCAGGACACTGCTAGAAAATGGGAGTACAAAAGCAATGAAGAAAAAAATCTCTATTCAAAAGTAACTTGCATTCCAAGATGGGGGATAATAAGTATATACATTTATACCAGAAAGCTATGAAGAGAATAAATGCAAATAAATAAAGAAGTTGTATCCAGGTTAGTTTGGGAAGGTGGAAACTTGTGGTTGGCAAGAGATGAGGACAAGAATTGAAAACATTTCATGTAGAAAGCCATTTGTGAGCTGTGTTTGAAAGGAGGAGAGGGATTCTATGAGATTAAAAACAAAAAGCTAGAATAAAAACAACCACAAAAACCCTACACTTATACCTTGACTGTATTAAAGAATTTGCCCATAAAGCAAAAGAGGGTTATAGGATGGATTAGAAAACAAAATCCAACAATTTGCTATGTACAAGAAACACAATTAAAAATTTGCATAGTTAAAAACTGAACACACAAATATATGTGTATCTTTCAATAAAGCCAAAAAAGCAATGGTGGCAAAAACATATTTTGGACAAAGCAAAAATGAAAATAGATGCTGTGCAGCTAGACAAACAAACAGACACACACACACACACACATATAAGGAACAGTACAGTACAAAATAAAATACTATTAACAATCAATCTATATGTACCAAATGCAATACTGTAATGACAAGTAGGGTAGGACTTTTTGTTGTCTTTTATTTTGGAATGCTTCTCAGCACTAGGGCAATTAAGTGCTTTTTATGAGTCTTGCCTTTGTTTCAATCAAGAGTCATTGATTCAAAACAATATATATGATGTGGTGCTAGTGATTAAAGATCTTTCCCACACACTTTTGCTAAGTAGGCACTAAGCCCCAGAGCATTGAACAGGGTAGATATGCTCTGAGGGACACAGTAGCAACATTGTTGTTACAAGTACCAAGATATTTCAAGGAAAGTAAAAATTAAGTACAAACAGAAGACCTACATAAAAATATAATATTTGTGAGTATATTTGATTTTTGTGATATGTACACATATGCATAGATGCATGTTAAACAATTCTTCTATTAAAATGTTAAGTCCTTGAGAAAAGGTAGTTAACATTTTTTTCTCTGTATCCTCATTGATTGCAATATATGTGGTACTTAATAAATGCTTATTGATTAATTGATAGGAAAAATACTAAGAAATGAATAAATTGATATTTTCCCCAGAATGCATAATATAAATATTTTAAAAATCAATAATTAAAACAAAGGCCTGATTTTAAAAGGATAATAAAATACTTATCTGAAACTATGTGTATGTATGTGGAGCGGGGGGGGGGGGGGGGGGGGGGGGGGGGGAGAAAGAGAGAGAGAGAGCACAAGCAGGAGGAAGAGTGAACTGAAGGAAACAAATTACCAGGATTAAACAATGAGAAGAGATAATTCACAATGAATATAAAGAAAATAAAATTATTATGAGAAACTGCTTTTTCTTAAAAAAGCAGAATTTTGCTTTTTAAAAAATTGATGCACATTTCAACATTATATTTGTTTCCTAATATGTCCTTTCCTACCTGATCTTCCAACCAAATAACCCATTTTAATATATTTTAAAGGAAAAAGTTTTAAAAAGAATTTAGCAAAATCAACCAACAAATTGAACAATCTGATGGAATATATGTGTTAATACCCAATCTTTCTAAATAAAGAGGAAAATCTATATTTTTCCAGTTCTTCTCAAGAGTCAAGTTCCGTCATTATAGTTGCTCATTGTTCATTTTTATTTTCCTTTTTGTTTATATTGTTGTAGTTGGGTCTATTGTTTTCCAAGTTTTGCTAATTTCAGTACATGTAAGTCTCTCATATTTCTTTGGATTATTTCTATCTATTTTTTTATGAAAGAGAAATATTACATTATACTTATGTACCAAAAATTGCTTAGTCATTCTCTTTTTTCATTGGAAGCAACTTTGTTTCCAATTCTTTCCCACTGCTCTCTCTCTCCTCTCTCTCTCTCTCTCTCTCTCTCTCTCTCTCTCTCTCTCTCTCTCTCTCTCTCTCTCTCTCTCTCTCTGTCTCTCTCTCTCTGTCTCTCTCTCTCTTTCTGTCTCTCTCTCTCTTTCTGTGTGTGTGTGTGTGTGTGTGTGTGTGTGTGTGTGTGTGAAAAGTTTAGCATACATGGGGCTTTTATTTTTGTCTTTGGCAAAAGATAATCTATATCAGCAAAACCAAAAAATTAAATGAAATTGATGACTCTATATAGAAATGCTAACGATGGCAAAATAGGAAATAGAAAATCTAAATAACCAGAATTAAAAAAAAAGAAATCCCTAAAGTCATTAAAGAAAAAATCCTGATGTAGAATATTTTTTTTTCTTTCAGGTAGGTTTATAGATGATTTTTTTTGTTTACAAAATATGTTTCATTATAACTGAATAAGGGTGAATAATTCTTCAGAGCTTTGCTAGGATATGAGGTCCTTGCACCTGATATTTGGAAAGTAACCATTAGAAAGTAATTTTAGAAAAGTTTAATCTCTTAAGACTAGTATCTTCAATGTCCGAGAGAGTGTAGGGCAGATGGGAATTTTCTAAATATAGTTACTGGAAGTGATATAAAATTTTATCTGATTTATATAATGATAATAATGAAATTAATTTAAAATAAGATATGAGGGAAAATTCTTTGAAACTCATCTCTAAAGTGAGAAGATTTGTCAAAATCATCCATAACTTCTGTTCAAATCTGCATTTTTATATTAGCTAAGAAACAGTATTTTCCTAGGCATTTTAAGTGACCCATAGCTACCTATTGCTGTTTTATTAATTACTCCTCATTTTATTTGTGTTTCTATTACACTTGTGGATATTTCATTTATCCACAATTCCCTTGCAAGTTTTTAGTGGTTATAGGGTTATTTGGTTTTTGTTTTTTGATTTTTTGGTTCATCTTTAGGCTGTTACCATGTGAGCTAGGTGTGAGTCAGAACATCTTAAGTGTTCTTAGACTTTTATTACCTGGAGGAGCTATTCATATCACCACAGATTCCACCAAAATTAAAGTTATAGATGAAAAGACAATCCACTTTTTATTCACCCTCAGGTTCCATATCTCTATTCTATTCATTTTAGTAGAATTTCTCATGTGATGGAAGCAATCCTTTGATGTTTATGTTATTTTTACATATTGTCATAACAGATGTGACCTAATGATAACCTTAAAAGGTCATCTAATTCAACACCATTTTTATATATGTATGTTTTTTATACATACATACAAACATACAGTAAACTGAGTCCCAAAAGGGGGAAGAGAGTTGCCCAAATTCACAAAGGTAGTGAGTGAAAGATTTGAATCCAGATTCTTTTGACTCAAAATCCAGTGTTTTTTCACTGTATGATGTTCCATTTTTATGTGAAGTATGGATCTCCTTCTATTATACTATGTGTATGAAGAGCATGCTTTCCATAATATGTCCTTCTAGTCCCTAATATTTGCATCTTCCTACCCTATAGAGATATGAAAACAAAGATCAGGGGCCACTTTATTCTCTGCAGCTTTGCTTTCAAATAGCCTGTTGTTTACAGAGATATCCTTAATGATTCTGCCTTTCCTTTCTAAATGTTACAGTACTAGTTCCAACATATCCAATGGATATATATATTTCTCCCCAATAAAGCATCTTAAAGATCTTTGAAAATATATACACTACCTAGAAAATTATATCCATATGGCAAGATGACTAGTGACTCACGATGCATAAAATCAACCTTTTTTTGCTTGACTAAATAGCTAGCAACATGCACAAATGTAATTATCCATAGATTTAAAATGAGAAAGTGGGCTTGGAGGTTATATGAAATGAATATAGTTAGTGGGGAGCAAGGTTCATTAACTCATTCAGGGAATAATAATGTCATTTTGGAAAGTTTAACTCTTCTTTGTAATGCTTTCCTAAAGTGAATCCAAGTGATTAAGCTCATCAATTTGTTGTTTGAAAATATACAGGAGTCTTGGGGTATGCATGTTACTACTGTGTGAACTGAGATAATGTTCCTTTTCATTTTTCTAATAATCTTTTTCACCTAAATATTTTGGTAGCAATGTATTCTTAATATTTTGGTAAACATTTTGGATCTGTTTGCCCCATTCAGGAGCTAAAGCATTTAAGGAGTACTTTGATTTTCATATGATTGAGAAATGACTAAAATACCCAAGGAATGGTAGGTCTCTCTCTCTCTCTCTCTCTCTCTCTCTCTCTCTCTCTCTCTCCCTCTCCTTCTCCCTCTCCCTCTCCCACCCTCCCTCCCTTCCTCCTTCCCTTTCCCTCTCCCTCTCTCTCCACTCTCTCTGCAATGAATGAACCTAAACAAAAATTGTAATGATTAAAATGTTCTAAAAAAACTGATCTAAAATTTTATGTGTTAGAAGGCACACCTTCTGTTTTCCCTTGGCTAATGAGTATTAGTGCTTTTAAAGATTCTCATTGGAGTAGCCAAAAAGTAGTATAGTTTTAAATAACATAGTTTATATTTTTAAGTTTGTTAGTCTAAATTGATATATATGTTTTTGATATACCAAAAATATTTATGGTATATAAGTATATTATACATACACACACACATACATACATACATAGTGTGTGTGTGTGTGTGTGTGTGTGTGTGTGTGTGTGTGAAAAACATGCTATCAAACTGGAAAGATGTAAACATAAATGAAAAATTCCCTTTATGCCAGTAAAATAAAGCACAATATTTTAACAAGGATTTTCTAGTATCATATAATTTTACAGTGAGAAAAGTCCTTAGAAATCATCTAATCCAAAGTCCTCATTTTACATTTGAGAAATGGAGACCCAGAGAGATTAAGTGACATGTCTATTTCCCTTCCTTTAATCCATCCCTTAATTTTTCTTTTCTTCCTTTTTCATTAGGCGTTTCCTACAGTATAGCTCATTTTCCCTTTTCCTACTTTTATGTCTGTACTTTATACTTCTCTATAAGCATGATTTCCACCAAGATATACTCTTTTCTCTAAATCCATCAATATTAATTTTTTCCAAAATAATATAACCAAGACATATGTATATTACAATCCGGACATCTTCATGTAATGCTTCTGCATTCCAGTCTTCATTCCCATCTCTAACTCCATATCCTGAGTTGGGGCTGAAGGCTTGTTATTGGTTCACCATGTCTAGCCTTACCCAGACCTTCTCATCATGCTGCTTTTCTAAGAATTTTAATTGAATAAAGTCTGTGTTGGAGGAACAACCTCCTTTGTTCTGATTCTATGTAAAAAAGTGGACCGATTACATGCAATTTGGTGATCAAGATACTGAAAAGCATCAGAGTAAAGAGTATATCTGAACCTTGGGGTGTGGTGAGGAAAGGAAAGAGTCCATTTGGAAGTTGCTGTCATCATGTGGCCCAAAAAGAGAGATTCCCTGGATTCTGTTGGTGGCAATACAGAGGAGTCCTGAGGTGCAGTAATAATACATTCCTGGAAACATAAAACAGAAGGGAATCAGGGAACTGTGTGATCAGTGAAGTGGAAGTTCCTGAAACCCGATTTTTTATAGGAAAGTAAAGAGAACCTCAGCCTCCTGAATAGAGGAGTCTTTATTTCACCATAAAGGCAATAGGTAACTATTGAAGCTTTTTGACCAAAGGAATAATATAGATACACATGTGCATTAGGAAGATTAAATAAGTATTCGTATAAAATGGGGTAAACTCCTGGTTTGGTTGTCAAGACCCACAAGTTTATGGAGTTTTTAATTTATAGGAAAACCAAATAATTTCCATTATTGTGAGAATGGACAGGGCATATGATAAGATGGGGTAAATGGAGATGGGGGTATTGAGGGGAAAAGTAAATAAACAGGGGCATACAAATATACAGATACACTCATGTAATATAGGGACGGTGTATATTTTTAATTTTGTCTATGAAATATATCACATACTAAATTACGGGGAATGAATAGGCCAATCATGATTATACAAGTTTGATTTGGTTAAATTTAATAGCTATCACATTTTTAGATACACAGTAAAGGCTCAATAGCAACTGTTATTATTGATTTTCAGTGTGTAGTTAAACAGCTAAGAATTGTGAAACTATCTTAAATATAGTGCTAATAACATAAGTGAAGATTATCCTTGAAAACTAGATTAAAAAGAAAAAAGAAATAGAAGGGATCAGAATAGGGAATGAAGGAATAAAATTATCTCTTTTTGCAGATGGTATAATGCTATAGGAAAGTCCCGAATATTTAACTAAAAGTTAGTTGAAATAATTAATAGTTTTAGCAAAGTAGCAGGATATTAAGAAAACCCACATAAATCACAGAATTCCTATATATCAAAGCCTTCAAGAAGAGATAGTAAAAAATCCCATTTAAAATAACTCTAGGTCTAGATAGTATAAAATACCCAGGAGTATACCTGTTAAACCCAGGAACTATATGAACAAAATGATTTTTTTTAAAAAAATTACTCAAATGAAATCAGATTTAAATTAGATAAGTATTGTTAATGGAGAGCCAGGGCCAATATCATAAAAATGTCAATTTTACCTAAACTAATATATACACATATTCAGTGCCATCTCAATTAAATTACCAAATTTATTTTTACTAAATTAAAAAAATAATAACAAAATTCATTTAGGAGAAGTAAAAGTCAAGAATATCAAAGGAATTCATAGAAAAAAAAGAAAGGAGCTTTAGCAGTGTCAGATCTTAACTATATACTGAGGCAGTAATTTTCAAAACTATCTGATACTGGCTAAGAAATAGATAGATCAGTGAAACAGAGGAGACATACAGTTTACAGCAGCAAATGAGTATAGTAACCTTATCTTTGACAAACATAAAGACAAGTTTTAGGGATAACAATTCATTATTTGATAAAAATTGTTGGGAAAATTGGAAAGTAGTTTAGCAGAAATCAGGTATAGATCAATGTCTTATACCATTAGTTAAGAAAGATGAAAATGTATACATGACCTACATATAAAAGGAGATATTACAAGGAAATTTGAAGGACTTATGTATAGGCAAGCAATTTATGAATAAGAGATCAAGAGCAGTGTGAGGTGTAACATGGGTAATTCTTATTATTTTAAATTTAAAAAATTTTGTACAAGTAAAACAAATGTAGCCAAGATCAGAATGAAAGCAGAAAATTGGGAAAACATATTTATAAACAGTTTCTCAAAGATCTCAAATATATAAAGAACTTTGTCAGGGGCAGAGCCAAGATGACAGCTAGAAAGCAGGGACTTACCTAGGGCTTTCCCCCAGGACTCTCCAAACACCTCTAAAAAATGGCTCTAAACAAATTCTAGAACTGCAGAACACACAAAAGAGCAGAGGGAAGCAGGGCTCCAGTGCAGAACAGCCTGGATGGTCGTTGGGTGAGGTCTATCACCCATGCTGGGAGCAGAGCAGAGCCCAGTGTGAGCCGTGCCTGGACCAACCAGACCTGAGAGCCATGTGGAACAGTTCCCAATGCCATGAATCAGTGAGTTGTGGCAGTTACCAGACTTCTCAACCCACAAATACCAAACACAATAGAGAAGGTTAGTGGGAAAAGCTGCAGGGACAGAGTGAAAGGAGTTCACAGTTCAGCCACCAGCCTGGGGGCAGCGGGGGTGGTACAGCTACAGAACTACAGCTGCAGTTGCTTCTGACCTCAGCCCTGCCTGATGGGAGGAATTAAGTGGCAGATCAGACCAGGAGTGCAGAGCCAGCTTAAGATCTGAGTCCAGTCTGGGTTGGTGGTTGTTGGGGGAGGAGGAGTGCTGGTGTGGCAGAACTGGCTGTATAGAATTAGCTCTGAAAACAAGAGTGCATCCCCTCAAGCTTGGAACATAGTACTCTCCACTCTACAAGTAGTCATACCCCAACAAAAAACTCAAGGGTCAAGTATTTGGCTGGGAACATGGCCAAGCAGCGAAAAAGGATGCAGACTCAAACTGAGACTTTGGAATCTTTCTTTGGTGACAAAGAAGACCAAAACATACAGCCAGAAGAAGTCAACAAAGTCAAAGAGCCTACATCAAAAGCCTCCAAGAAAAACATGAACTGGTCTCAGGCCATGGACGAGCTCAAAGAGGATTTGGAAAAGCAAGTTAGAGAAGTAGAGGAAAAATTGGGAAGAGAAATGAGAAGGATGTGAGAAAACCATGAAAAAAAGTCAAGAACTGGCTAAAGGAGACCCAAAAAAATACTGAAGAAGACAACACCTTAAAAAATAGACTAACTCAAATGGCAAAAGAACTCCAAAAAGCCAATGAGGACAAGAATGCCTTGAAAGGCAGAATTAGCCAAATAGAAAAGGAGGTCCAAAAAACCACCGAAGAAAATACTACCTTAAAAATGAGATTGGAACAAGTAGAAGCTAGTGACTTTATGAGAATCCAAGATATTATAAAACAGAACTAAAGGAATGAAAAAATGGAAGACAATGTGAAATATCTCATTGGAAATACCACTGACCTGGAAAATAGATCCAGGAGAGAGAATTTAAAAATTATTGGACTACCCGAAAGCCATGATCAAAAAGAAGAGCCTAGAAATCATCTTTCAAGAAATTATGAAGGAAAACTGCCCTGATATTCTAGAGCCACAGGGTAAAATAGAAATTGAAAGAATCCACCGATCGCCTCCTCAAAAAGATCCCCAAAATAAAACTCATAGGAATATTGTTGCCAAATTCCAGAGCTCCCAGATTAAGGAGAGAATACTGCAAGCAGCCAAAAAGAAACAATTTGAGTGTTGTGGAAACATAATCAGAATAACACAAGATTTAACAGCTTCTACATTAAGGGATCAAAGGGCTTGGAATATGATATTCTGGAGGTCAATGGAGCTAGGATTAAAACCAAGAATCACCTACCCAGCAAAACTGAGTATAATGCTCCAAGGAAATATATGGATTTTCAATAAAATAGAGGACTTTCAAGCTTTCTCAGTGGAAAGACCAGAGCTAAATAAAATGGGGAGAAAATTCATAATTCCAACTCTTGTGGAAATTAATGCTGAAAACAAAAAATATTAAATAAATAATTTTTTTTAAAAAAAGAACTTTGTCATATGTATAAGAATACAATTCTTACCCCAATTGACAAATGGTTAAAGTATATCAGCATGCAAATTCTGATAAAGAAATCAAAGCACTTTTTACTCATATGAAAAAATGTGCAACATCTTTATTTATTAGAGAAATGCAAATTAAGACAGCCTTGAGATATCATTTTATACCTATCAGATTAACTAAAATGATTGAAGGGGAAAGTGACAAATGTTGGAGGGAATGTGGAAAAAATGTGACACTAATTCGCTGTTGGTGGAATCGTTAACTGATTCAATCATTTTGGAGAGCAATGTGAATTTATGCCCAAAGAGTTATTGAGCTTTGTACACACTTTGACCCAGCAATACCACTATTAGGTCTATTTTCAAAGATAATTAGGGGAAAAAAAGAACCAATATATTCTAAAATATTTATAGCAACTCTCTTTGTGATGGCAAAAAACTGGAAATTGCAGGAATCTCTGTCACTTGGGGAATGGCTGAACAAGTTTTGGTGTATGATAGTGATGGAATACCACTGTGCTATACGAAATGATAAGCTCAATGGTCTTAGAAAAAATGGATGGACTTGCATGAGATAATAAAGAGCAAAATAAGCGAACCAAGAGAACAGTATGTAGTGAAAGCAGTATTTTTGAGTAACTAAGTCATTTTAACTATTACAAACAACCAAATTAACTACAGAGGACCTATGAAGGAAGGCACTATTTGCATCCTGAGTATGAATTGATAAATAGAATTATGTATAGAGTGATTTTACTTATACAAATACACACATTTTGTCTAATGGTAGCCATTTCTAGGGTGGGGAGAGAGAAGAAAAATAGAAAAAAATTTACATGATAACTATAACATATTTAAAAGGACAAGCAATTTATATATAAGAAATTCACAATTTCATGTATAATCTTTTTTATTCTGTAATGAAAATGCATCTTTTATTTCATAAGTTAAAAATAAAATTAAAAAAAAAAACAAAGCTAGATTAAACTTCTTTGTGTTCCTTCATTTCTAACATGGTATCTCCCATATAGCCCTTTTTATCTCATTTCAGTTGGGCATAAGAATCCAAAATTCTTATGCTACAGGATAACATACATAGTGCAGCATGGTATACTGGTAAGTTTTGGATTGAGAGTCAGAATACTTGGGTTCAAATACTACCTCAGATAATTATCAGATGTATGCCCCTGGGCAATTTACTTAATATGTCAGATTTGCTTTCCTCAACTGTAAAAGTAAAGTGTTGATCTCAATTGTTCATAAATCTCTTCCAGGTATAAATCTATGATTGCATTATCATTGAAGCAAAATATATGCTTAATACCTGAGAATCAATAAAACAGGAAAATTATAAATGCTAGAGAAGACATGGGAAAATTGGAATACTAATGCATTGTTTGTGGAGTTGTGAACTGATCCAAACATTCTGGAGAGCAATTTGGAACAAGGCCCAAAGGGCTATAAAAACATGCATACCCTTTGATATAGTAATGCCACTTCTGTGTCTGTATCCCAAAGAGATCATATGAATAGGAAAAGGGTCCATATTAACAAAAATGTTTATAACAGCTCTTTTTGTGGTGGCAAAGAATTGGAAAGTGAGGTGATACCCATCAGTTGGAGAATGGCTGAACAAGTTGTGGTGTATTCATGCAATGGAATACTATTGTGCTATAAGAAATGGTGAGCCTTCAGACTTCAGAAAAACCTGAAAAGACTTGAATGAACTGATGCTGAGTGAAGTGAGCAGAACCAGGAGAACATTGTACACAGTAACAGGCACAGTGTGTGATAACTAACTTTGATAGACCCATCTCTTCTTAGCAATGCAAGGATCCAAGACAACTCCAAAGGACTCATGACAGAAAAACACTGTCCACATCCAGGAAAAGAACTGTGGAGTCTGAATGTAGATTGAAGCATATTATTTGCTCTCTCTTTTTTTGTTTTTTCTTTCTCATGATTTCTCCCATTGATTCTAATTCTTCTTTACAAAGTGACTAATTTGAAAATAGGTTCAGTATGAATGTATATGTAGAGCCAACATCAATTGACATGCCATCTTGAGGTGAGGGGAAGGGAAAGATGGGGAGACAATTTCACACTCAAGATCTTATGGAAATGAATGTTGAAAACTATAGACAGAAGCACACAGACAGACAGCCCGACAGATAAAATTAAATAAAAAAACACCTGAGAATCTTTTAGCCTCCTGAGATCTTAAGATCATTAAGAGGGCTATTAGAGGGGGCGGAGCCAAGATGGCAGCTGGGAAGCAATGACTGGCGTGAGCTCCCCACCAAGTTCCTCCAAAAACCTATAAAACAATGGCTCTGAACCAATTCTAGAGCTGCAGAACCCACAAGGTGGCAGAGGGAAGCAGGGCCCCAGCCCAGGACAGCCTGGATGGTCTCTGGGTAAGGTCAGTCCCACACGGACCTCCCAGCCCCCAGCCGAGGGGAGCGGAGCTGAGCCCAGCGCGCATGCATGCATGGCGCGAACAGACAAGACGCGGACCTACCAGACCAGGAGACGAGCGGAAAGTGCCCTGGCATCCCGAAATACTGAGCTGTGGCATGTACCAGACCTCTC
>CM053626.1:264687476-264752911 GCA_028646595.1 Phalanger gymnotis | reverse complement strand
AAAAAAAAATTAAAAAAAATAGAGGCTGAAAAATGTTATTGTAATTGGCAATGAAAAGCAATTTATGACTTTTAAGGCAATAATTTCAGTAATGTGGTGGATATAAAGTCAAATTTCAAATGTATGAGAATATAATGGATAGTTAGGAAGTGGCAACATTTCCTACCAAGAATGATTACAAGGCAATGAATAGAGGCAGAAAACAGATAATGGATATATGAATTATAATTATCATCATGATATTTTTGTCATGATTGTGGAAACTTGAACACATTAATAGCCAAAAAGGAACAAACATAGGAGAAGGGAAAATGAAGATGGCAAACATTTGAGGTATGGGCTGGAGTGGGGTAGAAATTGTCATGCAAGGTACTGAGGGAGGCAGAATGAAATCGGATTGTGGGCAGAACTACAAGATTTAGTTTTAATGAAGACCAAAAGAAGAAAACAGTTGATAATGCTGAGAGATTTTGGAGAATAGTGGAGGAATATTGAAGGAGAATGGCTTCAATTTCCTCAGTGAAGTAGGAGTTTAAGTGAATGGCTATAATTCTGCAAGATGTGGATATAATTGTGGCTTGAAAGACAAGTTTTTGGGAGTTCCTATGAAGGATGAGATAGAAAATCAATAAAACTAGAGTAGGACAATTGCCAAGCAGCAGGGAAGGTCCCAATGAGGTCATCCACCATAAATTTCTGTGGGTGAAATTTTACACCAGCTTGAATAATCATCATTATCTATTCAAATCCCCAGCTTCCTTTAAAATTAAGTTAGGATACCACATTATTTCTGAGATATTTTCTGATTCTCCCCTCTACCCCCTTGCTTCATTCAGATTCTACAGTCCTACTTCAATCTATACTTACTTTCTATATATTATGCATTTACTCATGTGTGTAGATGTTATTCCCCACCACAACAACAACAACAAAAAAAACAAACAAGCAAACAAATACATAAACATAAGCTCAGTAAAGATAGAAATTTTTTTTCATTTTTGCCTCTACCCCTAATGCCTGATACAGGACTTTCTACATAGCAGATGTATATTAAGTACTTGTAAACTAAATGATAGGAAAGTGGAATTTTGAAATTAAGCATCTTGGAAATGGTACAATTCAGTGAAGTAATATAGTGCAAGATGTGACCATGTTAATGAGCAGATGAAGTGGTGAGGAAAAAGAGGCCCTCAACATTGTAGACATTCAAGGCCGATGTAGTCAGAATGGTAGAAAGATCCTGAACATGAAAATTAAATCCCCTTGAAGATGAAGGCAGGAGATGTGATACAATGAAAAATTACAGGCTGGATGCTAATGACATTGAGCTAGGTGAGAGAGTAGCCTGAAAGTTGCTAGAAGACATTTACAGAGATGATGGGGGTGGGAGAGGGAGTAGTAGTTATATGTACATAAATTTCATTGACCTCAGAAGATGAATGGTCATTGAATGAGTGGTTATGGTAGAGGAAAGCTGTGAATCTTCAATTTGGAACCCAAAGTATACCTACTTTTATTTTGGCATTGTGAATTGGGGGAAGTGAGGAGAATGGCTTCCTGTGGAAGAATTTAAAAGGATGTGAAATCCTTGGGGCAATTCAAATTTCAGTTAAAATAAGTAGATAGGAAGAATGTGTTTTGAAGAGTTTGGATAGTTATGAAAGTTTTTTAAGACTAGAGAAAGAATTAAAAGAGTTAGCAGATGGCTGAATCAAGTTCGAGTAAGCCTAAGGAGGAATAGGGTTCATCAAAATAGGACTATAGTTAAAAATAGTATGAAAATATAGTTTCTGTCTAAGGTGATAGAGCTGTATGACATGGATAAGAGAACCACTTACTTGAGAGGTGGATTGAAGTGGTATTTCAGAGTGGGGATACACAAGCAATAGTGGGGAAAAAGAAAACAATTTACCACAGAATATGTACAGAAAATTAAGTAATGCACTTGAAATTGTTTTCCTTATGGTTTGACTACCCTAAAGTCCTCTTCTTTTATTTTATTAAGTGTGAAAGTGAGCCTACATTCTCAAAGACTTTGCTGGATTAACTTAAGTTTTCATAAGTTCCAACTAGCCAGACAAACTTCCTATATGGACCAGGCAACATACTGAATGTTTGTCATATATAGACCAGAGAAGCTCACCTACAATTTGAATGGTGAGTGAAGAATTGATTAATCAACCAAGTCAGTTAACTTACTGTTAAGGCAATCAGTACATGAGAAGCTCTTTCCGGCCCATTTGAATAGGCTTAAGGTCGGGCCCCAGGTGGGGCTAAGAGAGTGGGGCCAACTAAGAAAGGTCTGATTATATCTTTGCTCCTAAGTTTGCCCCAAACTCCTAATTACTAGGTGCTAAGCAGATGTGGGCATGAAGCTCCCAGGTTCCTAAGGGGAGATTCTAAGACCAGAGCCAATCATATGAGCTTAAGTTCTGGGTGCTCAGATGATGTTTGATGACATCTGAAACTGTGTAAAAAGAGTGAACGTGGCTTGGAGATTGACACATGTGAAAGGCAGGAAAAGCATCAGTGCCATCAACAATGCATCAACAGAGGCATCAACAGCAGCAACAGTGGCAGCAACACCTGAAGCAGAAGGAGCTGAAGCAGCAGGCACTGCTGGTAGCAGGGCTGACCCTCATGCGGACTGGAGAGTGCTGAGCAATGGCTTGAGGCCAATAGGTAATCTTCTTACTGGAGTGGGGAATCACAGATATGATTTGGTTTAATGTCATCATGTTTTTCTGTAACCTCCTCATTACTCTTGTGAGGTGGACTTATTGGGCCTGGAGCTTTTGGCCAGGATATTGAATTGAGGACACTGGTTCATGGGTCTGCTACTTTGGAGCTTGAAAAATGCTTTAATTCTTCTGCCTTCTACTTAGAAAATTCCTTATATCCTGCAGTTCTGAACCATTCAGGCATATATATATAATTTTCTTTGAAATCATGAATTCTGCCTTCATGATATACTTACTTATCTATCTATCCATTCCTTTCTTTCTTTATCCATTTATTTGTAAATTGATTGGCCATAGAGAAAATATTCAAGATGACAGTCTACTAAGGATTAGAAAGGTTATGTGTGTCAGTGGAGAGAAAAGAAGCCTCATGGATCAAAACAAAGGTTTTTAAAGTACTAAAGAATTGAATTTTAATTTTTTCCATTAGTATTTTGTACTCCTAAGTAATAGCCCAACCTTTATCAGTTAAGATTTCAATGACTTAGAATTTTGAATTTGATTAGGGCTTATGCATTTTCAATCTTCTCATTGAAGTTACAAAGAAAAGTGAAAGAACTAAGATAGTTGGTGGTAGAGAAAGGATTAAATTCTAGGTCTTCTTACTCCTAAAAGGCATAAAAATAAGGGATAAGAGGCATACATATTGGGATAATTCCTTTTTTCACTGTGCCTAGCTATGTCTTTTTCTTTAGTTTCATACTTCTGAAGAAAATATAATGAAAAACATAAACAGACATCAAGTGTTTGGCTGTTTTTCCTATCAGTATATCACTTTAATATATGGTACTAATCCTTCTAATAAAATATATAAGTTAAAAATGTCAGTTTAAAGGTAGTTTGTTTGGATGTAATGTATTTAATAATAAGAATAATAAAAGTATTTTTTCTTTAGTAGCATGGATCCCATTAATACCATAAGGAATTTTAATGATAGGTTGAACAAAAAAAAATAGATTAAATGACCTTATACAAGATCTAATGAAAACAGGTCTGATTCTGCACTAAGAATTTCAGGTAACTTTGTCAAAAGAAGTAAAAATGACTAAATTTTAACTTCCACGCTTTGTAGAGAAAAAAAAAGAAAGAAAATCTAATTTTAAAATTTTAACACTACTGAAAAAGCTACAGTAAATTGGAAGTCACACAATCTGTCAACAGGCTAATTTAGGTGCCACTATATCAAACAAATTATAAACAATTTATGATTTGCATACTTGAAATGCTTCTGCTATCATCTTACAATTCATGTTATAAATGGGCTAAGCTATGAGAATTAAAATATGTACTTGTAATATTGAAATAATAAATCTTGACCATAGCAGTCATTAGAGACATGATAAAGGACTATTGTGTCAGCTTTCACAGCCATAAATTTTAAAAAAGTAGTAAACTGTAGTGTTGGGTATCAAAAACCAAGTAGGGGAGGAGTGAGAGTAGGCATTCAATGAGAATGAGGTTTAGTACTTTGAAACTGCTCTATGGCAGAGCCAAGATGGGAAAGAGAAGCCAGGAAGTTGCCTCGACTCTCCCTAGTTTCCCTCAGAAGCAACATTAAGTCAAGCCTCTAAAAGAATTCTGGAGTGACAGAATACACAAAAAGATGGACTAAAACATTTCCACCCCAAGATAACTTAGAAGGACTTCAGGAAATGTCTCTCTCATTTAGTTAAAAGGGGAGTGCAACCCAGAGCAGGAGGTGTCTGGCAAGCCAGCAGGAGACTCTTAGTCACAGCACAGACCAGCAAGTAAGGACTCACAATTCTGTCTCAGAAGGGCAGTCACACCAGGCCAGCTATAAGGCCTCCAGCCCCAGCAAAACAGGTAAAGTGCCAGCCACAGAACCCAGGGCACAATAGGTACAACTAGGGTGGACTACTCTGGCACAGTGGGCAAGCCACCAGTCCCAGAGGCTCTAGCACAAAAATCCAGAGACCAGGTGCCTGGCCCTCGGTGCAAAAAGCTTGGGACAAAACCTGTGCCCAAGGAGCAGAACTCAACTTTTAAAAATGAGCAGAAAGATAAAAAAGAGTCCCGAGCATGGGAAGCTACTATGGTGAGAGGGAAGATCAAAACGCAGACTCAGAAGAGGACAATGTCAAAATACCTACATGCAAAGTCTCAAAGGGGAGTATGAATTGGTCTCAAGCTCAAAAAGTACTCTTGGAAGAGCTCAAAAAATATTTTAAGGATCAAGTAAGCAAGGTAGAAGAAAAATTGGGAAAAGAAAATGAGAGTTTTGCAAAATAACTATGGGGAAAAGGAGTCGATAGCTTGGGAAAGGAAGCACAAAAACTAATTGAAGAAAAGAACTCCTTAATAAATAGAAATAGCCAAAAAGAAGAGGGAAGTATGAGAGCTAACTGAAGAAAATAATTCCTTAAAAATTACAATTGGGCAAGAAGTTAATAACTATGAAATAACAAGAATGAGTCAAACAAAATTAAAAGAATAAAATGTAGAATAACTCATTGGAAAATCAAGTGACCTGGAAAACAGATCCAGGAGAAATAATTTAAGAATTATTGGACTACCTGAAATCCATGATCAAAAAAAGAGCCCGGACACAATCTTTCAAAAAATTATCAAGCAAAACTGCCCTAATATCCTAGAAACAGAAGGTAAAATAGTCATTGACAGAATCCATGATCACCTCCTGGAAAAGATCTAAAATGAAAACTCCAAGGAATATTGTAGCCAAATCTCAGAACTATCAGGTCAAGCAGAAAATATTGTAAACAGCCAGAAAGAAACAATTGAAATATTGTGGAGCTGCAGTCAGAATTACACAGGACTTAACAGCTTCTACAATAAAGAATCAGAGCGAGCAGAGGTTAACACCAGGAGCCCAGACATACCCTTGCACCCCCAGGGCAAGTGGTAGACATGAACACAAATAACAAACAACTGAAACCATTGCTGAAGAGCAACAGTGCTGGAGAGCAGCCCCAGGGGAAGCCAGAACCCACCCCCACACCTCAGGAAACGGAAGGCTTTAATACACAAAGCCAGTAACTAGAATCACAATCACCCAGAAGAAACCTGAGATAGAGAGCCCTGAGCCCCAAAAGCAGAAATTCATTGTAAAGTCTGGAAAAAGCTAACCAACATGAAGAAGAACACACACAAAAAAAACTAAGGACCATTGATTCTGTTTATGGAGACAGGCATGGTCAAAATACCAATTTGGAAAAGGATAGCAATGACATTATACCCACATCTGATACCTCAAAAGGGAATGTGAACTGGTCTCAAGCCCCAAAAGCATTACTGGAAGAGCTAAAGGAGGATTTTAAAAACCAAATTAGGGAGGTAAAAGAAAAAAAATGGAAAAAAAAACCACTGACAAAATCAAGTCCTTAAAAAATAAGATTGGCGAAATGGCTATGGAGATTCAGAATCTAAATAGAGAAAATGACACCCTGAGAGGTAAAATCAACCAATTGGAAAAGGAGACTCAAAAGCAAAATGAAGACAGCAACTCATTAAAAATTAGAATTGAGCAAGTGGAAGCCAATGACTCTATGAGGCATCAAGAAGTAGTCAAACAAAATGTAAAGAATGAAAAAAATAGAAAAAAAAGTGAAATATCTGATCGGAAAAACAACTGACCTGGAAAATAGATCCAGGAGAAACGATTTAAGAATTATTGGTCTACCAGAAATCCATGATGAAAAAAATATTCTTGACAGTATCTTCAAATAAACTATCAAAGATAACTGCCCAGAGTTCCTAGAACCAGAGGGTAAAATAGTCATTGAAAGAATCCACCAATCACTCTGAAAGAGATCCCAAATTGAAAACACCAAGAAATATTATAACCAAATTTCAGAGTTATCAAGTCAAGGAGAAAATACTGCAAGCAGCCAAAAAAAAAAAAACAAAACAAAAAACAATTCAAATATCAGGGAACTACAGTCAAGATCATGCAGGATCTCTCAGCTTCTACCTTAAATGACAGGGGAAATTGGAATATGATATTCCAAAGGTCAAAGGAGCTGGGACTACAACCAACAATCAACTACCCAGCAAAATTAAGCATAATTTTTCAGGCAAAGATATGGACATTCAATGAAATAAGGGAATTCCAGACCTTCCTTATGAAAGGTCAGAACTCAATGGAAAATTTGATCTTCAAATACAAAACTCAAGGAGACATAAAAATGTAAACAGAGGGAAAACCCCCCACAAACCATATTAATCAGTAAGTGCAAATTATTTACATCTTTATATAGGATTATGTCATCTTGTGTATGTTATATATGTATGTATATATATATATATGTCAATCTTGAGAATAGTACAGCTATTATGACAATTGAAAGTGATACACATTGACTGTGAATGTCTGTATAAAATAACTGATATATGGATAAAAAACATAATTAAGAGATGTAAAGGGCGAGTTATGGGAGAAGAGGTAAGGAGGTAGTAGAAAAGGGTAAAGTACATCAAATGAAGAGGCACAAAAATACATTATAATACAGGGAAAGAAGGGAAGGCAAAGAGCAGTATTTGAGCTTTACTGTCATTGGATGTGTTTCAAGAAGGAAATAACATACCATGATAAGTATAGAACTCCAACTTGTCCTACAGGCAGTAGGAGAGAAAAGGTAGAAAAAAGGGGAGAGGGGTGGTCAGAAGGGAGGGAAGAAGTAGCAATTGGAAAACAGCAAGATAAGGGAGGGGAGTCAAGGGAGAGAGAAAACTGAGGAAGGCAGAGGTCAAAACTAAACTTTGTTGAGGAGTGGAAGGGGAAAGGGAGAAATAAAAACATAAACAAGGGAGAAATAGGATGGAAAAAAAGACACAGATAGAAATCATAACAGTGAATGTGAATGGAATGAACTCTGCCATAAAATGGAAGCAGATAGCAGATTGGATTAAAAACCATAATCCTACAATATGCTGTTTACGAGAAACACATTTGAAACAGGGGTATACACACAAGGTAAAGGTAAAAGAGTAGAGTAAAATTTATTGCGCTTCAGCTAAGTTAAAAAAAAGCAGGTGTAGCTATCCTAATCTCAGACAAAGCAAAAGTAAAGATAGATTTAATTAAAAGAGATAAGGAAGGACACTACATCCTGCTAAAATGTACCATAAACAATGAAATTATTTAACATGTGTGCACCAAGTGGTATGGCATGCAAATTCTTAGAGGAGAGGTTAAGGTAGTTACAGGAAGAAATAGACAGCAAAACTATAATAATGGGAAACCTCGACCTCCCCCTCTCTGAACTTGATAAATCTTACCTCAAAATAAATAAGAAAGAAGTTAAAGAGGTGAACAGAATTTTAGAAAAGGCAGATATGATAGACTTCTGGAGAAAACTGAATGAGGATAAAAAGGAATATACTTTCTTCTCGGCAGTACATGGCACATACTCAAAAATTGACCATGTACCCATGGCATAAAAACCCAACAATCGAGTGCAGAAAGGCTGAAATAGTTAATGCATCCTTTTTAGATCATGACACAATAAAAATTATGTGTAAGAAAGGACCCTGGAAAGATAAACTAAAAATTAATTGGAAACTAAACAATCTAATCCTAAAGAATGAGTGGGCCAAAGACCAAATCATAGAAACAACTAATAACTTCATTCGAGAGAATGACAGTAGGGGCAGCCAGATGGTGCAGTGAGTAGAGCACCAGCTCCAGATTCAGGAGTACCTGAGTTCCAATCTGGCCTCAGACACTTGGCACATTTACTAGCTATGTGACCTTGGGCAAGTCGATTTACCCCAATTGACCTGTCTTCCCCACTGCAAAAAAAAAATGTCAATAATGAGACAATATACCAAAACTTATAGGATGCAGCAAAAGCAGTTCTTAGGGGAAGTATTATATCTCTAAATGCTTATATGAATAAAATAAAGAAAAAGGAGATCAATGAATTGGGCACACAACTGAAAAAGCTAGAAAAAGAACAAATTGAAAATCCTCAATTAAATACCCAACTAGAAATACTGAAAATCAAAGGAGAGATTAGTAAAATTGAAATCAAGAAAACTGTTGAACTAATAAAACTAAGAGCTGGTTTTATGAAAGAAACAATAAAATTGATAAACCCTTGGTAAATTTGATTAAAAAAAAAAGAACACCAAATTGCCAGTATCAAAAATGAAAAGGGTGAATTCACCTCCATTCAAGAGGAAATTAAAACCATAAATAGGAATTATTTTGCCCAATTGCATGCTTCTAAATGTGATAATGTCAGGGAAATGGATGAATATTTAAAAAAAATACAAATTTGACCAGGTTAATGGAAGAGGATGTAAATTACCTAAATAATCCCATCTCAGAAGAAAGAAATTCAGCAAGCCATCGATGAACTCCCTAGGAAAAAATCTCCAGTGCCAGATGGTTATACATGTGGATTCTATCAAACATTTAAAGAACAATTAATTCTCATACTTTATAGACTATTTGGGAAAATAGGTGGAGTCCTATCAAATTCTTTTTATGACACAAATATGGTACTAATACCTAAACCAAGAAGAGTCAAAACAGAGAAAGAAAATTATAGACTAATTTCCCTAATGAATATTGATGCAAAAATTTTAAATAAAATATTAGCAAAAAGATTTCAGCAACTTATTAGGAGGATAATACACTATGACCAGGTAGGATTTATTCCAGGAATGCAAGGCTGGTTCAATCATATCAGTAACAAAATAGACAGAAATCATACGATTATCTCAATAGATGCAGAAAAAGCCTTTGACAAAATACAACACCCATTCCTACTAAAAAACACTAGAATGCATAGGAATAAATGAAGTCTTCCTTAAAATTATAAATAGCACCTCCCTAAAACCATCAGCAAGCATTTTATGTAATGGGGATAAGCTAGATGCATTCCCAATAAGATCAGGAATGAAACAACGATGCTCATTATCACCCCTATTATTTAATTTGGTACTAGAAATGTTAGATTTAGCATTATGAGAAGAAAAAGAAATTAAAGGAATTACAATAGGCAAAGGAGAAACTAAATTATCACTTTTTGCAGATGACATGATGATTTACTTAGAGAACCCTGGTGATTCAAATAAAAAAAGTACTTGAAATAATAAACAACTTTAACAAAGTTGCAGGATATAAAATAAACCCACATAAATCCTCAGCATTCCTATGTATTACTAACAAAGCCCAACAACAAGAGATAGAATGAGAAATTCCATTTAAAGTTACTGTAGATACTATAAAATATTTGGGAGTCTACCTGCCAAGACAAACCCAGGGCCTATATGAACACAATTATGAAACACTTCTCACACAAATAAAGTCAGATCTAAGTAAATGGAACAACATTAGTTGCTTGGTGGTTAGGCTGAGCTAATATAATAAAAATGACATTTTTACCTAAATTAATTTACTTATTCAGGCTGTACCAATCGAACTACTAAAAACTAATTTTACTGAGCTGGATCAAATAATAGCAAAATTTATCTGAAAGAACAAAAAGTGGAGAATATCAAGGGAACTAATGAAATAAATGCTAGGGAAGGCAGTCTAGCCATACCAGATATTAAATGGTACTATAAAGCAGCAGAATTCATGACCCAACAAGAGATAGAGAGCATTACAAAATGCAAAATGGATAATTTTGATTATGGTAAACTGAAAAGTTTTTGTACAAACAAAGCCAATGCAACAAAAATTAGGAGGGAAGCAGAAAATTGGGGAAAAAAAAATATTTACAACCAATGTCTCTGATAAAGGCCTCATATCTAAAATATATAGGGAACTGAGCCAGGTTTATAGGAATAAAAGTCATTCCCCAATTGAGAAATGGTCAAAGGATGTGAAAAGGCAGTTTTCAGAGGAAGAAGTTATAGATATCTATAGGCATATGAAAAAATGTTCTAAATCACTATTGATTAGAAAAATGCAAATCAAAACAACTCTTAGGTACCACATGTCTCCTGTCAGATTGGCTAACATGAAAAAAACAGGAAAATGATAAATGCTGGAGAGAATGTGGGAAAATTGGAACATTAATATGTTGTTGGTGGACTTGTGAACAGATCCAGCCATTTTGGAGAACAATTTGGAACTATGCCCAAAAGGCTATTAAAATGTGCATCCCCTTTGACCCAGCAATACCACTTCTAAAGCTATATCTCAAAGATATCACACAAGTGGGAAAGGTGCCTGTATGTACAAAAATATTTATAGCTGCTCTTTTTGTTGTGGCCAAAAGTTGGAAATCAAGGGGATGCCCCTCAATTAGGGAATAGCTGAACAAGTTGTGGTATATGAATGTAATAGAATACTATTGTGTTATAAGAAATGGGGAAGATAAGGACTTCAAAATAACCTGGAAAGACCTATATGATCTGTTGCTGAGTGAGAGTAGCAGGACCAGGAGAACATTAAACACAACCACAGACATATTGATTCTATGTTGACTAATTTTGATAGATTTGGCTCTCCTCAGCAATACAAAATTCAAAGACAGCTCCAAAGGAATCATGATGGAAAAAGCTAGCTACATCCAGAGAAAAAAACTGTGAAATCTGAATGCAGATTGAGGCAAACTATTAGCTCTTTTTTTCCTCTTTTTTTTTTTTTGGTTTTATTTCTTCTCTCTCATGATTCATTCCATTGGTCATAAATCTTATTTTCTACTTGACTATTGTGTAAATAAGTTTAATGTGAAGGTCTATGTAGAATCTATATAGGACTGCCTGCTGTCTTGGGTGGCAAGGGGGAGGGGAGGGGAGGGAAGAAAATTTGTAAATCAAGAACATGGAAAACTAAGTGTTGTAAACTAAAAATAAAAATCTAATTAAAAAATAAAAAATAGAAAAAAATAATAAAAATAAAACATTTAACTTGATTTGAAAAAAAAAATCAAATTACCAGTATCAAAAATGAAAAGGGTGAATTCACCACCAACAAAGAGGAAATTAAAGCAATAATTAGGAGCTATTTTGCTCAACTGTACGCCAATAAATTTGACAATTTAAGTGAAATGGGTGAATAAAAAAAATATAAATTTCCCAGATCAACAGATCAGTAAAAAAGATAACACAATTTTATTTATTTACTTTATTTTTTATTAATTGATTTATTTTTAGTTTTCAACATTCACTTCTATAAGTTTTAAATTTTCTCCCCCTTTCTCCCTCTTCCTTCCCCAAGACAGCCCGCAATCTGATATAGTCTCTACATGTGCATTCCTATTAAACATATTTTCACATTAGTCATGTTGCATATGAGAATTACAAAGAATGGGAGAAACCATCAAAGAGGGGGGAAAAGCAAAAGAAAACAAAAGAAAACAAAGAAAATACTCTTTCACTCTGCATTCAGAATACATAGTTCTTTTTCTGGATATGGATAGCATTTTCCATCAAGAGTCTTTTGGAGTTGTCTTAGATCCTTGCATTACCAAGAAGATCTAAGTTTATCAAAGTTAGTCATCCCATATTGTTGCTGTTAATGTGTATAATGTTCTCCTGGTTCTACTCACTTCAGTCAGCATCAGTTCATTCAAGTCTTTTCAGTTTTTTCTGAAGTCTACCTACTCATCATTTCTTATAGCACAATAGTATTCCATCACAATCGTATACCACAACTTGTTCAGCCATTCCCCAATTGATGGGCATGCCCTCAATTTCCAGTTCTTGGCCACCACAAAGAGAGCTGCTACAAATATTTTTGTACATGTGGGTAGGTCCTTTTCCCTTTTCTATGATCTCTTTGGGATACAGCCCTAGAAGGAGTATTGTTGGTCAAAGGGTATGCACCTACTTACAGCCCTTTGGGCATAGTAAATAACACCATTTTAGAAAAAGAAATTGAAGAAACCATCAAAGTATTCCCTATGAAAAAAATCTACAGGGCCATATGGATTGACAAGTAAATTCTACCAAACTTTTAAGGAATAATTAATTCCAATACCATATAAACTATTTTAAAAATGAGTGAAGAAGGAGTTCTACTTTTTTATCACACAAATATGTTGCTGATAACTAAACCTGGAAGTGCTGAAAGAGAAAAAAAAAATTAGAGAACATTGATGCAAACCATTTAAATAAAATATTAGCAAAGAGATTACAGAAACTGGTCTCAAGAATAATGCACTATGACCAGGTAGGCTTTATACCAGGAAAGCAGGGATGGTTCAATATTAGGAAAACTATCAGCATATTTGGCCACATCAACAACTAAATTAACAAAAATCATATGATTATCTTAATAGATTCAAAAAAAGCATGTGACTAAATACAATACCCATTCCTATTAAAAACAGTAGAGAGTATAGGCATAAATGGAATCTGTCTTAATATGATAGGTAATATCATTCTAAAACCATTATCAAGTATTATAGATAATGGGGATAAGCTAAAAGCATTTCCAATAAGATTGGGGTACTAGAAAGAAATAACAAAACTTATCTAGAAGAATAAAAGGTCAAGAATATCAAGTGTATTACTGGAAAGGTAGCCTAGCAGTACCAAAATACTGGCTAAGAAATAGAGAGGTGGATCAGGGAATGGATTAAGTACCCGACACAGTAGTAAATGATTATAGTAATTTACTGTTTGATAAACCCAAAGACTCCAGCTTCTGGGATAAGAACTCACTATTTGACAAAAAAAAATGCAGGGAAAACTGGAAAAAAGCATAGACCAACATCTTACACCATATACCAAGATAAGTTCAAAATGGTTACCTGATTCAGATTAAGGGTGATGCTACGAGTAAATTACAAGAGCAAGGAATACTTACCTATCAGATCTTTAGAGAAGGGAAAAATTATGACCAAACAAGATATAGAGAATATTATTAAATGCAAGAAGGATAATTTTGACACTAAATTAAAAAAAAAGTTCTTGCACAAACAAAATCAATGTAACCAAGATTAGAAGAAAAGCAGAAAGCTGGGCAACAATTTTTGCAGCCAGTGTCTCTGATAAAGGCCTCATTTCTAAAATATATGGAGAACTAAGTCAAATTTATAAGAATACAAGTCTTACAAATATCAGTTGCTAAGTGGTCAAAGAATATGAATAGGCGTTTTCAGATAAAGAAGTTATAGCTATGTATAATCATATAAAAATGGTGAAAATCACTATTGATTAGAGAAATGCAAATCAAAACAACTCTGAAGTACAACCTCACATCTATCATGTTGTCTAATATGACTAAAAAGGAAAATGTTGGAGAAGATGTAGGAAAATTGGGACACTAATGTATTATTGGTGGAGTTGTGAGTTGATCCAACCATCCTGGTGAGCAATTTGGAACTGTGCTCAAAGGTCAATCAAGATATACATACCCTTTGATCCAGAAATAGTACTACTAAATTTGTATACCAAAGAGATCATAAAAAAGGAAAAAGGACCTAAATGTACAAAAATATTTATATCACCTCTTTTCGTGATGCCAAAGATTTGGAAATTGAGGGCTTGACCATCAATTGGGGGATGGCTGACCAAGTTGGGGTATATAAATGTAATGGAATAATATTGTGCTATAAGAAATGATGAGGGGGCAGAGCCAAGATGGTTGGAACACAGAGACATGCTTAACCTCTCCCCCAAATCCCTCCAAACACCTGAAAAAATGGCTCTGAACAAATTCTAGAGCTGTGGGATGCACAAAATAGCAGAAGGAAGCAGATCTGCAGCGCAGGATGGCCTGGATGATCACTGGGAAGGGTCTATTTCATGGTGCAGGGAACAGAGCACAACCCAGAGTGGGCCACGCCAGGACAGACCAGACTGGGAGTTGGTCCAGAGCAGGCCTTAGGGCCATGAATCATTGACCTGTGGCAGTTACCAGACTTCTCAACCCACAAACACCAAAGACCATAGAGCAGGTGAGTGGGAAAAGTGCTAGATTGGGTTAGAAAGTGGTCGGCCCAAACACTGGGGGTGGCAGAGTATAGTGGTAGTGACAGCAGGAGCAAAAATCTTTAGAGGCTGCTTCCAGAGCTCCAGCATCAGCTTCTTCCAGAATCCCTGGCTCACAAACTGGGAGGAATCAAGCAGCAGACCAGAGCAGGTGTGCAGGGCTTTCTTTGCCCTGCTTGGATCTGGGTTGCAATCCTGGTTGGTGGTTCTTGAGGGAGGAAGAGCACTTCCGTGGCTGAGCTTCCAGTGATAGTAGAGTAGAAGTAGCTCTGAAAACAGCAGCACAGCCCCTAAAGCTTGGGACAAAGTACTCTTTACTCTATAAGCAGTCATACCCTTACAAAAGTCTCAAAGGTCAAGTAGTTGGCTGGGAACATGGCCAGGCAGTGAAAAAGGACACAGATTCAGACTCTAGAATCTTTTTTTGGTGACAAAGCAGACCAAAACATACAGCCAGAAGAAGTCAACAAAGTCAAAGAGCCTACATCAAAATGCTCCAAGAAAAATATGACTTGGCCTCAGGCCATGGAAGAGCTCAAAAAGATTTGGAAAAGCAAGTAAGAGAAGTAGAGAAAAAATTGGCAAGGGAAATGAGAGAGATGGGAGAAAACCATGAGAAACAAATCAATGACTTGTTAAAGGAGATCCTCAAAAATACTGAAGAAAACAACACTTTAAAAAATAGACTAACTCAAATGGCAAAAGAGCTCCAAAAAGCCAATGAGGAGAAGAATGCCTTGAAAGGCAGAATTAGCCAAATGGAAAAGGAGATGCAAAAGACCACTGAAGAAAATACTACCTTAAAAATTAGATTGGAGCAAGTGGAAGTTAGTAACTTCATGAGAAATAGAGATATTATATAACAGAACAAAAGGAATGAAAAATTGGAAGGCAATGTGAAATATCTCATGGGAAAAAAACACTGACCTGGAGAATAGATCCAGGAGAGAAAATTTTAAAATTACTTGACTATCTGAAAGCCATGATTAAAAAAGAGCCTAGACATCATCTTTCACAAAATTATCAAGTAAAATTGCCCTGATACTCTAGAACCAGAGGGTAAAATAGAAATTGAAAGAATCCACCAATTGCCTCTTGAAAAAGATCACAAAAAGAAAACTCTTAGGAATATCATCACCAAATTCCAGAGCTCCCAGGTGAAGGAGAAAATACTGTAAGTAGCCAGAAAGAAATAATTTGAGTATTGTGGAAACAGAATCAGGATAACACAAGATCAAGCAGCTTCTACACTAAGGGATCGATGGGCTTGGAATATGACATTCTGGAGGTCAAAGGAGCTAGGATTAAAACAAAGATTCACCTACCCAGCAAAACTGAGTATAATTCTCCAAGGCAAAATATGTATTTTTTCATTAAAATAAAGGACTTTCAAGCTTTCTCAATGAAAAGACCATTGCTGAATAGAAAATTTGATTTTCAAACACAAGAATCAAAAGAAGCATGAAAAGGTAAACAAGAAAGAGAAATCTTAAGGGCCTTAGTAAAGTTGAACTGTTTTGTTTACATTCCTACATGGAAAGATGATGTGTATAATTCATGAGACCTTTCTCAATATTTGGGTAGTTGAAGGGAATATACATACATACATACATACATACATACATACATACATACATATATATATATATATATACACATATATACAGAGAGAGAGAGAGAGAGAGCACAGATTAAGTTGAATATGAAGGGATGAGATCTAAAAAAAATCAAATTAAGTAATGAGAGAGGTATACATTGAGAGAGGGAGAAAGGGTGAGATAGAAAGGAACAAATTATCTCACATAAAAGTGGCAAGAAACAGCAGCTCTGTTGGAAGGAATTAGGGGGCAGGTGAGGGAGAATGAGTGAATCTTGCTCTCATTTTACTTGAGGAGGGAATAGCATACACACTCAATTGGGTATCTTACCTCACAGGAAAGTAGGGGGAAGGGGATAAAAAAGAGGGGATGGTAGAAGGGAGGGCAAATAGGGTGAGGAGGTAATCAAAAGCAAACACTTTTGAAAAGGGACAGGGCCAAGGGAGAAAATTGAATAAAGGGGGGACAGGATAGGGTGGAGGGAAATATAGTTAATCTTTCACAACATGAGTATTGTGGAAGTGTTTTACATAGTGATACATGAGTGGCCTATGTTCAATTACTTGCCTTCTTAGGGAGGGTGTGTGGGGAGGGAAGAGGGGATAGAATTTGGAACTCAAAATATTAAAATCAGATGGGCAAAAGAAAAAGTTGTTTTGCATGCAACTGAGAAATGAGATATATAGGGAATGGGGAGAGGAATCTATTGTGTCCTACAAGCAAGTAAGGGGAAAGAGAATGGGTTGGGAGTGGGGTGACAGAAGGTAGGGCTGACTGGGGAATGGGGCAATCAGAATATATGCCATCTTGGAATGGGGTGAGGGTAGAAATGGGGAGAAAATTTGTAACCCAACATCTTTAGTAAATCAATGTTGAAAACTAAAATATTAAATAAATGATAATTTTTTTTTAAAAAAAAGAAATGATGAGCAGTCAGATTTCCGAAAAACCTGGAAAGTCTTATATGAACTTATGCAGAGTGATGTAAGCAGAACCAGGAAAACATTGTACCCAGTAACATCAACATTGTGTGATGATCAACTATGACTGACTTAGTTTATCTCAGTAATACAATGATCTAAGACAATTCCAAAAGATTCATGTTGGAAAATGCCATCTACATCCAGACAAAAACTATGGAGTCTGAATTCCGATCGAATCATACTTCTTTCTATTTTTCTTTTGTTTTTTGGCTTTTACCTTGTGTTCTATTTCTTCTTTCATCACATGAGTAAGGGAGAAATATGTTTACATGATTGCACATGTATAATCTATATCAGATCGCTTGCCATTTTTGGCAGGGGGCTAGTAGGGAGAGAGGGAGAAACAACATGATACACAAAATCTCATAAAAAATGAATGTTGACAACCTGATTCCTAGAGCTGTTTGATAAGTATGGTACAACTATATATTACCTAGTTGTGGTGTAGATAATATAAATACAAATTTTACTTTATCACCATGAAATACAGATCAGTCATCTCACTGTAGACATCCAGCTTTGTATCAGTAGAAATCAAAATGGTTCATAAGGACTTACCTGAGCTTAGATCTCTCAGAAGAGCTCAGAATTCAACACTCTTCTCAAGAGAGATCATTGGTCACTTCACAACGGAAACCTTCTTTCTAATTATGAAAAGCGACCTCAGAGCTTGCAGCACCATTTTCAGCTTGAAGGTGCTTGAAGGTGCTGATTAGAGGAAAGTAAGGGTTTTTCCCTTAACTTTTTTTCCTGAACTATCACCTATTATTTGATAGGCAATCCAATAGGAGGCTATAGCTCTCTTAACCTCAGGCATCCAGACACTAAAGATGTGAAAATAATTCACTCATTATAAGAGATAAAGATACATAGTGCAAAATCAGACACAATAACAGTTGTAGTCTGAGGATGGACTCCCAATTCCTCTCTTTCCCCCTCATAGTGAGGTTCATCCAAGATCACAGGATTATAGCAGTCACCTCACATTGTGGACCTTACCAGGTAAGAATAACAATAACTTTCCTCCTTGTAATTGTTTTTAACACCAAATGATGGATGCTGCATTAGTCTGGGGTAAAAGTGGGGAATCTGCAGCTTCGAGGCCACATGTGGCCCTCTAGGTCTTCAAGTGTGGCCCTTTGACTGAATCCAAACTTCACAGAACAAATACACTTAATACAAAGATTTGTTGTGTAAAATTTAGACTCAGTCAAAAGGATGCACCCAAGGACCTTTCTAGCTACATGTGACCTTGAGGCCTCACAGGTTCCCCACCCCTGGCCTGGGGGTTACTCAGAAAATTATCAATACACGTTTGCTGACTATATTTTTTTTATATTTTACAACTTTTATTTTTTTATGTTTCTTTTCACCCTCTTTTCTATTTTACAACCTTGTTTTCCTGCTCTCAGCTACTTAAATTTTTACTTTACACACTACCATCAGGGCACTTATCTGTGTCCATAAATTAGATTGCATTGGGGATTGTAACAGGGCCTGGTCAAAGACCTCATAGATGGAAACCTATCAGATCTCATCCAAGGGAGCCAAATTGGAAAAGCTTTACAGGTCCCAGGGTTAGAGATCTATTTTTTTTTCTGAAAGAGTACATTAATGAATACTGACAGTTTCAAGACATACAGTGTATGCCTTGATAGTATGTCCATATAGGCCAAGCTCACATGCGACATCCATAATATCTTCTTAAAGAAAATTGCATGATTCACATTACTAATGTGGAAATATGTTTAATGTGATTGTACCTGTATAACCTGTATCAGATCGCTTGCTTTCTTGGGGAGAGTGGAAGGAAAGGAGGGAAGGAGTGAGTGAGGGAGAAAAATTTGGAACTTAAAATCTTACAAAAATGAACGTTGAAAACTATCTTTACATGTAATTGGAAATATAAAATGCTGTCAAATACCAAAAAGCAAAGAAAATGGATGAAAAATGTTAGGATCTGTGCAAAGGTGGATCAGATCACTTGTTTTGGCCAGACTGCTACACATCCCTGAATAGTTCACACAAAATTATTGGCTAAGAAGCACCTTGATATTGATTCTGTTTTGCAAAGTTCTATGAGGGGGTTTGAAACCTGCCAAATTGTTCAGCTTTACTGCCAAAGTCATTTATTTTTAATAGGAACTAACAAAAAAAATTTCCTTAAGATTTTTTTTTGTTTTTTTCAGAGCTATTCTAGAGGAAGAATATTTGTGGCACTTCTGTTATAATAATCAATACTCTAAAGCAGCTCTTTGATACATCCAGACTACCAGATACTATAATTTCTTAACATGGGCCTAAATTTACCCTTTATTGGGTTCAAAGTCATTTTTAATAAGTTTATCTAAGTTGTCACCGACACATAATATCAGCATTGTAAACCAATGAAAGCTTAATGTGGAGTAATATGAATGTCCTGAAGTTGAAGATATATTCTTAAGACTTCTCATCCTTCAAAATGTCGCTCCATGTTAAGCAATAGGAAGATGTATAACTGAATTACCAATGAGAAAAAAATATATATTAACGCACACCCTCACTGCCCTCTGAGGCCCCTTGTAGCTCTATATTATGATCCTATCAGTTGCACTTATGCAGACTTACCTGACAACTACAGTATAAGACAAACTATAATGTAGTCAAGATCATAGGTTCATAGAATATGAAAGGACCTTAAAGATCTTCTAGCCTAACACTTCCATTTTCGAGATGTGAAAACAAATTGCCTGTGAAACCAAATGCCTTTGTCAAGGTCACAGTAATAAAGTGGCATTAACTCTAATATGATAGAGTGAGATTCAAACTAATTTCTTTTGAAAATTAGTCTAGAGCTTTTCCAGCATAAATACTACTTTTCAAATATTTCACTATATTTTGCATAAGATATAATCCTTGTTAGGGTTTTGAAACTATGCTAAGGTGGATTTCTGCTTAATTTGGGCCATGGGAATTATGTTATATACAAATTCAGATAGGACAATGTGGGATTACCAGGTTAATCAACTGTGAAAACTTCACTCTCAGAGCATCTTGGCAGTAACAGCAGAAATGTTAGAACTAACCTGTATGTAGTCATCTTTTTCTTCTGGTCTCATCTTTTATTGGTTCACTAGAGGCACAAAGTCAAGGAAAGCAAAATTCAGTGGTCTCCCACAAATGGAGTCCTTTGAAATGTTCTCTCAAATCACAGAGACCACCTCTCAAAGGAATGATAGTATCCAAAGGAAAGCAATGTCAGGGTGTGCTTTGTTGCAATATTATACTTTTATTCTCCTTGATATCCTTTTTATTTTACATCTCAATTCCCACAGTTTTATGCTGCAGTGATATTAGATTGTTTTTACTGTAATACTGTTCAGCCATGTTGAAGTCCTGTTTGTCTCTAAATGGTAAATGATTCAGCAATAAAGCAAGTCACAGACATTTAGGCATAGATTTAATCAATAAATACAATAGGGGGGAAATATGTGTTTTTTATTCTCTTGGCTTGGAAGCATCATTCTTAAACTCTTGCCCTAGCTATGCATGTTCTTGGCCTGGCTTATGTTTCTAAATTTGGTCATTGATTCTGGTGCCAGTTGGCAAAATCTCAGACGTAAAAAAGGAACTGGGATTCTTGAGAATACACAGGCTTTGCCTGCATATTTCGCAAATGGTCTGATTCAATGACTTCTTAAGTATTTATCAAATCTCTTAAGGAAAAGGAACATACCAGATACTTTATATTATCCACAGTGCATCCCACAATGATTTTCATATAGCAATAAATGTTTGCTGAATTGAATTCAAATGAACTGAATAGTAGCTACCTCATAAATAATCATTAGAGAAAAAAAGTCATCATGGAGTGGTGTTTGAGAAATAAGAGCCCTGAATGTGAAATCAGTAGACATGGGTTCAAATCTTTCCTGTATTGCTTGCTACCTTTCTTATGTAGACATGTGACTTCAATTTTTTTTAATATTTCCTTTTTATATTTTTCAGGAAGAGGATGTATGGCTCAGGAAGTAGGAAAAGAAGGAGAGATTTTTAAAAAAGCAGGCTTAGAGGACACTAAAGATATTCACAGGCCTCTATGTATGAGTCATTAAAGTGATCTCTGATTCCCTGAAAGATCTCTAATTCTTTTAGCACTCCCCTTTCACTTTCTACTCCTTAGAGGATTTGAGGAGTTCAGATGTCTGAAGACTCTGTCAAACTGAGACCTGAGCGCTTGTCACCTATAGAATGAAAAAGTGGTTGGATGACAGGGCTTATTTCTACTAGAGAGGAAGCCTATCTCTTCTATTCTAAGAAAGTTCTTGCTACATGTATATCCACAGAGCAGGGAATCAAAGATTTCAGGGCCAGGACTGGTCAACCAAACAATGTCTGGACTCTATTTGACAAAGGTATGGGTGAAGAAGCTTCCCTTCTGTCCCTTGCCTTTTGTTAAATGTGTCTTCCAAAGAGATCATAAAATGGGAGAAGACCCACATGTACAAAAATATTTATAGTAGCTCTTTTTGCAGTGGCAATGAATTGGAAATTGAGGATATGCTCATCAATTGGGGAATGGCTGAACAAGTTGTGTTATATCAATGTAATGGAATACTATTGTGGTATAAGAAATGATGAGCAGGCTGAGTTCAGAAAAACCTGGATTTATATGAAGTGATACTGGGTGAGGGGAGCAGAATTAGGAGAACGTTGGACATAGTTACAGCTATATTGTACAATGGCTAACTTTGATAGACTTAGCTCTTCTCAGCAAGGCAAGGTTCTAAGGCAACTCCAAAAGGATCATGATAGAAAATGCTATCCACATCTAGAGAAAGAATTATGGAGTCTGAATGCAGATTAAAGCATACTATTTGCTCTTTCTCTTTTTTGTTTTGTTTCTTCTTTCTCATGGTTCATTCCATTGATTATAATTCTTCTTTACAACAATGACTAATGTGAAAATGTTTAATATGAATGTATACATAGAGCTTATATCAGACTGCACACTGTCTTGGGGAGGCGGGGAGGGGAAGAAGGAGGGGAAATTTTAAAACTCAAAAGCTTATAGAACTGAATGTTGAAAACTAAAAGTAAATAAATATTTTTAAAAATGTGAATGTTAGAACAATCAGTTCCTTTTTTTTTGGTGGAAGGAAGGGGTTTCCATTTCTGAGGCCTTCAGTAGGGACAGTTTCTTAAGTAGGCTGTTACTTACTTTCATTATAACCTGTGTTTAATCTTCTCCAAGATACTGATATCCACATTCTTCTTTAATTTCTGCTGCCTCAACCTTCTTGGAGGATATGATGTGCCTATGTTTCTTCTGCCTTCAGCAAGACAAAAAAAGCTCATGCCAACATTGCCTTCTGTAAGGGTCTAGGGGCTTAAGACTCCTCCTCAGTGCCTGGCACACAGTAGGTGTTCATAAAAATGCTAGTTGACAGGCTGAAGTTTATATCTCCTAATAGCTCAACCAGAATGGCATTAATTTCTTTACATGGAAAAATAAGGTGATTCCACCAGATGATATCTAGCTGATGACTAAAACTCCAATCTTAGGCCTATTGAGTATATTGTACTATCCTAGGCACTAGGCATATGGTGATCATATTTTCTTTCCTTAAGCCCAAATGATCATACATGTCCTGACAAAAATATGCAAAGCTTCCTTATAAATATAATCCCTCTTCTCAAGATAGGGACAATGGCCATAACTATAGGGAAAATAACACATAGGACTTGTTCTCAAGGAACTTATAATCTAATTAGGGAAAGAAGAAGTATTGGTATGAAGTAAGCAGACAAAAATGTAAAGAAATCTTAATCAATCAGAAGGCATTATTAATCACCAGGTAGCATTCTAGGAATGGGGAATAAAAATACAAAACATGAAAAAGTCCCTATGAGAAGAGCTTACATTTTAATTGGAGAGACAAGAAATATGTATAAAATATATGTAAAATAACTACAAAGTTAATAAATGCAAATATATGCAAATTAATTAAATACAAGATAGTAAAGTAAACATTAGCAATTAGGGGAAAGAGGATGGAATGTATTTATTATACATTACTAACCATTTATTAAACAATAACTGTGTGCCAGGCACAGGACCAATCACCATGGCATGCCTGCACTAAAGAGTTCTCTGTGTTCTATGAGCAAAGTAGAATTACAGTAGCTCAAAAGAATTATGAGATGCACAAATTTAGAGAGATCTTTGCTTCAAATGTTCATATGAACTTTTTTGCCTGTTCTGTGGTAGAGTCCTCTGAGCTCATATTGGTCTGATCAGCCACAGTCCACACAATGTACCTAGACCCAAATATATTGATGTCATTTTGGTCTTCTTTGAGAACAAAGAACAATAGCCAACCAATCATGTGCCAGGTACTGTACTAAGCACAGGGAATACAAATACAAGCAAAAGCAAAAGAGTTCCTGGCTTTAAGGATCTTACATTGCAATGAGGGAAAAATAAAATATAAAAAGGAGTTGAAAATACAAGGGGCAAGGTTTGAAGATGAGAAGTACTTATGCAAGGAGAAATTGCAAAAAGAGTCCTGGGAGTCGTGGGCTGAACCAGATATGGGTTAAACACGTCTGGTGTGAGTACTTTGTCAAATGGAGGTTTGGAGGTGAACTCAGAGAAGAATATAGAGATTAACAGGGTGAAGAAAGTCACTGCAGTGGAGTTCCAAAAGACCGGGGAGTAATAGGCTGAACGCTTATGCAAACAAGATTATGGGAAGTAGTAAGGAGGGATTACTTGGAAAACAATTCAGTGCAGTGATCTAGGCTCTGAGGACTCGCCAGGAAATCCCTGTTCTGCCATGAGGTCACCTATATGAACTTAATCACTTAACTGCTCTCGGTCTCAGTTACTTCACTGTCAAATAGAAAAGGTGACCTCTAAAGTTATTTTCATTTCCAAATTTAGGGTCCTATCATCAATAAGGAGTAGACTTAATCAGAGAAGACTTTAATTAGGAGATAAATGTAGAACTATAGGTTGAATATTTTCTAAATTAAGGTAAGCAAATGGTCACTTTACTTAAAGGAAAAAATAAAACAATGGTTCTACTAAATTAATGGTTTGATGATGCACTTAATAATTGTCCCATCCATTAATCTGTTTTTCTTTGTAAACAAAGCGAAGATTTACCTAGAAGGGAGCCACCAGTGCTCTTTCCTAGGACAATAAATTTAGACTTGTTAATACCACCATTTCAATTTTCAAGCCTCCCAGACAAGACCCGAACATTGCTTTTATTTTGCAGGTTAAAATCTCATAAAACTGAATGTAATTACCATACTTACCCACAAATAAATTATAGATGTCCTAAAATAATAGGTTTCATTTTTTGTACCTATTATAAATAGGGATTAAGAGTCCCTAATGGATTGCAAAGAGCACAGACATTCTGCAAGTTAATAAACCCCACAGTAGGCTTACATTTAACAGGTAATAGGCAAGATAGAGGTAATACTGGGGGATTTTATAAACCACTTGAAATAGTTTCAGAAATATTATATTGCTCATAAACTACAAATTGAGGACCAATGATCTATAATAACAAGAACTTTCTACACACCTCAAGACTTTCGCTTTTCAAATATATTCTGTCAGTCTTCATTTTTTATTCTCATGCTCGGCTTTTTTCTACTTGTTCTCTCTTACAATGATTACTAATGTGTAAACCTTCATTCAATTTTAAATGTACACCTTTTTCAAAGGTGTAGATCAAGGGTAAAGGTAAAACCCTTGACATATTTAATTTTTTTTTCCAATGGAAAGGTTAAGTTATTCTGGCTATTTATATTTCCTTTTATGTTTTCAAGGCTATTTCCTCCTCATAATGATTCGTATGCCTCTAACAAAGGGCAAACTTCATCTATGATTCACTATCTTCTGATTTCTGACAGGCTTTGTTTATCCACAATGGGACTTGTCTTTTAATATTCAATATGCACATACTGCCTGTCTCACCGGTTACCCTCAAAAGCTGACCTCATCAGGGCAAACTCCTACTCCCTGCATTTCCAAATCTGGAAAGGGGATTTTCATAAATACTCTTTCTAGTTATATATTTGTCCCTGTTCTCCTTAAATTGAAGTATGCTAGCTCATAACCAATAAATTATGTATATGCATTATCATTCTCTGTTGTCTGATTTCACTTGCTTTTTTTTAAAAAAAATACTATTTGAATTTCCTCTGTATGAAGAACAAAGATAAACCTATCTGTATCCCATAATAATAGGGATATGCTTTATGTAATTAGGAAAATAGAGTTAGAGTTGTAAAATAACTTAAAGGTCATTGAGAACAATTCCTTTGCTTTACACTTGAAGAAACTGAGATTTAGTGAGGTTAAGCTCATTGCTCAAGGTCAAAATACTATCATGCATGAGGTAAAACTTGAAGCTGGACTTACTTTTCATAGACTTTATGTCCATCACTTTTTGAAACATGACACATTTGAGAGAGGAAGGAAGGAAGGAAAGGAAAGAAAAGGGAAAGGGAAAGAAGGTACAAATATTTATTATGTACTTACTCTATTCCAGGAACTGTGCTAAGTGCTATAGATACATATACTAAAGTGAGTTAATACCTGCCCTCAAGCTTATTTTTCTAACGAAGAAGACAAGTTAGCATGTATAAAGAACTATGACCAGAGGTCATTTTGGTCAGTGAAGTCACAAAGTAGTAAGGTGATATATTTCTCAATTTATCCTCTCTCCAGATGGAATGGTGTTATGCATATGATTACTATGCCTAAAGCAAGAAGTGGGAATGAGGGTGGAATATGTGCAGTGGCAAGGCATATATCTAAATGGCCTGTTTAGTTAGCTGGGTTGTTGGACTTGCTACATAATAAATGTCACATTCACTCAATCCCCAAACCAAAGGGTTTAGTCCCTGGACAGAAACTCCTGAGTTGGATGAATTAAATCCCCCATGAATATTGGTTTTGGGGGTCTGAAAAGTATCATTACCTCCCCCTTTCCAACTGTGCCTTGAACATGTCAGAACACTGACACTGTTCCATCTTGCAAGCATCTTCTTCTTAGACAATTTATAAATGCATTTATAACCTGTGTAAACTGTGATCAGACTCTGGTTAATTCCAGGCCCGTCTTATGGATCTGAGGCTTCTTTCACTTAACAGTTCAATGGGGTTTTTCTTTAACAAAATATAGTGAGCAAAATATATTTTAAAATAAATTTCATAGATCCCAGGTTAAAAATCCCTGTCTTCAAGACTTATGTTGGATACTTAGAGGTAAAGTGATTTTTTGGGGGGTCACTCAGTCAATGTTTGTCAGAGGAAAGATTAAATCCAGCTTTTCCTGGATTTTAGGCCAACTCGCTACCATAACATTCTGAATTTTATAGTTCAGTCTTGAAAATATAGTCCTGATACCTAGGCCTAATATGTTCATCTGTGTTTGGATCATTTACCATATGTGCCTTTATATTTTGAAAAGACATATAGCCTCAGTTCCATCTCTCTTTTTCATGCATATTATAATGAATGATTCATAGGTAGGAAGTGTGTGAGGCAGAATCCTTTTATCTCTTGAAAAACTATTGTTCGTACAAATTTTCATTGCCTGTGTAAAAGAAGAATGATGGAAGATTGGAGAAGCAATTGCTAGAGTATCCTCAGGTCTCCATCATTCTGTGACTCTGGGTATTATGTGGATTGCTGTTAATGATATTTTTCCATCCCAATCTTAACATTCTACAATATGGAAGATGAAGAGCATTATGAATGGTGAATGCAGAGACATATGGAATTACAGTGGACAGAGTAGGAAGAGATGAAGACTAAATGGCCATAGTTCTTTTGCATCCTTTCTCCATTCTTCGACCTCTCTGGTTCCTCTCACAACCACTAAGGCAATATTCTGAAAACAAAGGGTATCTTTTAGGAAAATGTCACTAATTAAAGGAGAGATGATAAAATTAAAAATGTGTTTTATTTAAACATGAACTCATTCTTATGAGAATGCAACATATGGTATTTAAAAATATTAGGTTTTATTTTAGAAGAACAGCTAAGGCAAAGTATGTGACATGTGGTGGTGCATTCTAATTCACATGTGCCTGTTTACTGCTATGTCAGCATCTGCTGTGTGTATACGGTATGATCAGCATCAGGTAAATGTGTAGATCTCTTTTTGTTCTCCAGGGAGGAAAAGAGGATGAAATGTTGATCACGTAAAAGGGAGCACTCTATTTAATGTTGGGAAAACATAGCTATAGAATCTTTGCAGACAACGGTTTGTATGAATATGAAAGTTGCATGCTTACCAAAAGAAAGAGAACACACTGACAGGAAATTAAATCATTCATAAATCACAGAGTGAATTCTAGTGGGAAAAGTAGAGAAATACAGGCAGGAATATTTTTTTAATATATACTGATGCTTCTCTCAGCCCAGACTTTGGACAATAGATTCTTCCTAATATAATGATAGGGTGTGAAAGTATTTTCTGAGGCCATCTAATACCTATTCCTTCCTTCAGAAAGGACTATAATGAATACCTTAAGCAAATTCATCATGTGGGTCAATACTTTCTCACACTTCTAGGAGGGCTATTCCTAGGAGCAACTGCTTCTGATCTCTGCAGAAAAGTCCTTCCTTGCGGGTAGCTAGGTGGCACAGTGAATAGAGCACTGGCCCTGGAGTCAGCAGGACCTGAGTTCAAATCTGACCTCACACACTTGACACTGATTAGTTGTGTGACCTTGGACAAGTCACTTAACCTCAATTGCCTTGCCTTCCTCCCTCCAAAAAAAATCAAAACAAGAAAAAAAAAAGTCTTTCCTCCCTCTAGCGTGAAATTTGTTAGAAAGTCATTTCTCGAGGATGGTCCTCCTAATTGTTGGAATAGCTCTCACATCACAGCTGTTCTACAGTTGTTTATTAATATTTCATTTAGATGCTGTATTTCTTTCAAAGAGATGATGGGCTGTATAATTTTATTAGCTCTTGTGATAATTATATCCATCTAAAAGCTGCCAACATTTGAAATTCAATTCATGGTTTATCATCGTGACTGGAGAGACAAACTCCAACACCATAATGAGCATGCCACTAGTCAATACTAGAGGCATTGACCCCTGAATATTAGTCTTCAATAGGGAAAGGAGAGTGGAAGAAGATCATCAAGTGAATGTCAAAAATTAAAGTCCTCAATATGTTCCCCCTAAATTCCTCTAAAGGATTCATTAACAGTAAAGCAGATAAGTAGAATTCCAACTCAATATTTGTTGTAAGGAAATAAAGACCCATACGGTTCTATATGGAAAGCTCAAGGTCAAGGGCTATTAGATTTTTAATGGTATGTCATGTTCAGTCTTTTTTTTTCTCTTAAAAAGTTGAAGCATGAACCTTACGACCTTGCATTTATTTCCTGACAAGAGAATAGGTTAGTATTACCAATTGTGGAATTTTCAGCATGAACACTCAACTCCCAAATCTTTCTTTAGTTCCACGTCTAAGAGATATGAAAGAGCGAGGAGAGGAAAGAACTGGGGACTTTCATGAGCAGATTGCCATAACCTTTCCCCTAGCTTGTCAAATATAGCCTTGAGCCATGCAGTGAAACAACTCTGAACTGAGCATATATTTTTTCTTTCACCTAGTGATTTTTTCCCCATCTATATAAGGTCTTAGTGGTCTCTGTGGTTTTTTTTTTTTTTTGGCTCTCCAAAACCTTTTCACAACCCTTTGTTTCTGCTTTGGTTCAGATAGGACATATAATAGTAATCAATTTACTCAATACACTATAGTAATATTGTAAAAAATTTAGGGTGAATTAATTTAAAAATCTCAGAAAAGAAACTAATTCTAAAGGGGTAGAAATATTTTGAAATTATATAATTTGAGGCTTGGAGAATGCAGTATATACATGCCATACAAGATGATATAGTCATTTTTTTTTAATGTTCAAAACTGAGGAAATAAAGAGAAAATATTCAGATCTAGGGTAGGAGGGGGAAAGGATGGAAAAGATATCTTTTAAGTTCTAATAAGCTCTTCTCATTCTTTGTTTCTTCTTCATGATTTGGAAGATATAGAGGGGAAGGGCAGAACGACAAAAAGGTAGAGGGTAGCAAAGGAGAAAAAAATGGCTAGACACCACAGAGTGGATGGGGAAATTCTGAGTGGTTTATTTCTGTGTAGGGGAGTGATTAAAGTCAAGAAAAGAAGTAGAGTGTTCTCTCCCCAAGTAAATTTCAGTGAAAGTGTTGCATTTGGAGACTTGTGAGACCTGGAGAACAGGAAGCAATGAATGAGAGCAAGAACAAGAATAAGCACTGAAGATATAAATACAAGCAAGAAAAACAATCTCAGCCCTCCTTCAAGAAGTTTGCATTTCAAAAAATATATATTATTTATTTTAACATTATTATTTATTTTTAATTTTTGATTAATTTTTTATTTTTTTTTATTTTGAGTACCATATTCTCTTCTGTGTTCCCAATCCGCCCTCCCCCATTGAGAAGGCAAGCAGTGTAATATCATGTGATATCAGTTATACTTCTGAAATCATACAAAACATGTCCATAGTAAGTATGTCACAAAGTAACAACAAGGAAAAAAGTACACTCAGAGCTCAATTGTTCTTTCTCTGGAGGTAGTTAGCATTTTTCAACATGACTCCTTTGGAATTGTTTTGGATCACTGTTCTTATCAGAGAAGCTAAGTAACATTTGATCACCATAATAATATTTCTGTTATTGTGTGCAATCATCTCCTGGTTCTGGTCACTTCAATTTGTATCAGTTCACATAGTTCTCCCCAAGAATAAAATAGTATTCCATCACAATAATATACACCAACTTGTTTGGCAATTCCTCAACTGATGAGTATCCCCTATGGTACTTTTACCAAATTTCCCTGCTTATCTCTCTTAATTAGGTCTATTTTGTTTTTTCTAAGATGATTGCTGATCCTGCCTTTTTTACATAAGTTGGAGCAGAATAGATTCTGCTATAGGTCCTTATTTCAACTCTGTGCATATCTTTCTGAGTGTGTTTCTTATAAACAACATATTGTTGGATTCTGGTTTCTAATACATTCTACTATCTGCTTATATTCTTTGGGTAAATTCATTCCATTCATGTTCATAGTTATGATTATTATTACCTGTGTATTTATATCCATTATATTTTCTTCTGTCCATACTTCTCTCTTGCTTTTCACCCTATCCTTTCTCAAAAGTCTGTTTTACTTTTGACCATCCCTTAATCCACCCAAACTTTTATCATTTCTTTGTCTTTTTCTTATCCCTTTTTCCTCCTACTTCATTGTTGGATAAAATAGATTTCTATAGCCAACTGAGTATCTGCTGAGGTCACTTGTAACTCTTGAAAATCTTATTTCCTAGTTCAAAATCTATCACTAATTTAGAGACTTTGATGAAGAAACTTCCACTCAGTTTTGTAAGCTATAAGTTGACCTAGACTCAAAGCCTCATTCTGCTCTTTACTTCTTGTATGACCTTGGACTTTAATCTCTTTGGGTCTCATTCCCCTCATCTATAAAATAAACATAATCTCCAAGGACTCTTTCAGCTAGAATCCATGACCTTATGATACATGAGGAGTGGACAAATTGCTGGAAATTTTCATGGGAATTATGTTGAAAAAAACTACAGCATTTGAAAGGATAGAATTTTAGCATTAATAGATGTCATCATTAAAATCGAGGTTCTATTTTTCCCTTTTCTTCCCTAATGCTTCCACCAAATGAAATATCATTCAGTTGGATGGCAGAGTGCTTACTGTGCACAAAGTATTGTGCTATGCACAGTAGGTAATGAAAAATTCATGACTTTTGCCCCAGAGTTTGCAACAATGTCATTGAGGAGTCAAGATATGTACATGTATATATGTGTGTATACATATGTACACATACATACCTAAGTATTTATGCATTTAAATAAATATGTAGGTAAACCATAAAAACAAGAACAAATATCAAAATAGGTAGAATGGATAATATAACCTATACAATTTCTGATATTAGATAAATCGATATATTTTAAAATAGTTTTGTAAACATTGTAATAGACATATTAAACTAAGACTTAAAGGATAGTATCTATTTTTATTTAGAAAGGCAAAAGAGGCATTGTCAGGGAGTATACCATGTTGGAAGTAACACAAATGTCATGAGAAGAAGTGTTAAGAAATAAAAATAAATGGATTAGTAAGACGTGAACAGATTAGGGGTCATCTTAAAAACTAAGTTGAGGATTTTCAACTTTGTTCTGAGAAGTAGGTGGAAACCCTGATACAGAATGTAAGCTTCTTGGGCGTAACTGGAACTTCCTTTCTTTCTTTCCTTCCTTCCTTTTTTCTTTTTTAATAGTATTTTAATTTTGTAAAGAAAAATTTTCAACATTCACTTTTATAAGATTTTGAGCTCCAAACATTGTCCTCCTTCCCTAACTCCCATTCCCTCTCCCCAAGATAGCAAACAATCTGAAATAGTTTATTTATGTACAATCATATTAAACATATTTCCACATTAATCATGTTGTGAAAGAACATTCAGAACAAAAGAAAAAAAAAAACAAGAGAAAGACAAAACAACAAAAATTGGTGAAAATAATATGCTTCTATCTGAATTCAGAGTCCGTAATGCTTTCTCTGGATATGGATAGTATTTTCCATCATGAATCTTTTGGAATTGTCCTAGATCACTGTATTGCTGAGAAAAATTAAGTCAGTTGTAGTTGATCATCACAAAATGCTGTTATTGGGCACAATGTTCTTCTTGTTCTGCCCAATAGAAAGAATCAGTTCATATAAGTCATTCCCGGTTTTTCCAAAATAGGCCTGCTCTTCATTTCTTATAGCACAATAGTATTCCATTACATTCATACAACACAACTTGTTCATTCTCCAAGTGATTGGCATGCCCTCAATTTCTATTTCTTTGTCGCCACAAAAAGAGTTGAGGGAAACATTTTTGTACATGTGGGTCTTTTTCCCTTTTTTATGTCTTTGGGATACCAATATAATAGTAGTATTTCTGGATCAAAGGGTATGTACATCTTGATTTCCCTTTGGGCATACTTCAAAATTGCTCTCCAGAATGCTTGGATCAATTCACAACTCCACCAACAATGCATTAGTGTTCCAATTTTCCCGCATCTCCAACACCCATCATTTTCCTTTTCTGTCATATTAGCTAATCTGATAGGTGTGATGCATTACCTCAGAATTGTTTTAATTTGCATTTCTCTGTTCAATAGTGATTTAGAGCATTTCATATGATTATAGATAGCTCTAATTTCTTCATCTGAAAACTTCCTGTTCATATCCTTTCACCATTTATCAATTGGGGGATGACTTATATTCTTATAAATTAGGCTCACTTCCTATATATTTTAGAAATGAGGCCTTTATCAGAGATATGGGCTGGAAAAAAATTGTTGCCCAGCTTTCTGCTTTCCTTCTAATCTTGGTTATATTGGCTACGTGAAAAAAAATTTAATTGCAATTAACATCATCCATTGTATTTCACATTGTTCTCTATCTTTTGTGTGATCATAAATTTTTCCTTTCTCCATAGATCTGACAGGCAAACTATTCCGTACTCTCTTAATTTGCTTATGGTATCACCCCTCATGTCTAAATCATGTACCCATTTTGATCTTATCTTTGTATGCAGTGTAAGATATTGGTCTAAGCCTAGTTTCTGTCATACTAATACTTTCCGTTTTCTCAGCAATTTTTGTCAAATAGTGAGTTCTTATCCCAGAAGTTGAAGTCTGAGTTTATCAAACAGTAGATTACTATAGTCATTTATTACCATGTCTTGTGTACCTAGCCTATTCCACAGAGCGACCATGCTACTCCTTAGCCAGTACCAAATAGTTTTGATGACTGCCACTTTATAATGTAGTTTTAGATCTGGTATAGCTAGGCTACCTTTCTTTGCTTTTTTTTTCATTAATTCCCTTGACATTTTTCACCTTTTCTTCTTCCAGGATGAATTTTATTATTATTTTTCTAGCTCTATAAAATACTTTTTGGTAGTTTGATTGGTATGGCACTGAATAAGTAAATTAATTTAGGTAGAATTGTCATTTTTATTAGATTAGCTCAGCCTACCCATGAGCAATTGATATTTTTCCAGTTATTTAGATATGAGTTTATTTGTATGAAAAGTGTTTTGTAATCGTGTTCCTATATTTCCTGGATTTTTCTTGGCAGGTAGCCTCCCCAATATTTTATTGTCCACAGTTATTTTAAATGGGATTTCTCTTTCTATTTCTTGCTGCCAGGCTTTGTTGGTAGTATATAGAAATGCCAATGATATATGTGGGTTATTTTATGTCCTGCAACTTTGCTAAAGTTGTTAATTATTTCAAGTAGTTTTTTAGCTTCTCTGAGTATGCCATCATATCATCTTCGAAGAGTGATAGTTTTGTTTCTTCATTGCCTATTCTAATTCCTTCAATTTCTTTTTCTTATCTGACTGTTAAAGCTAACATTTCTAGAAAAATATTAAACAATAGAGGTGATAATGGATATCCTTGCTTCAACCCTAATCTAATTGGAAAAGCTTCTAGCTTATCCCCATTCCATATGCTTGCTGATGGTTTTAGATAAATACTAACCATTTTAAGGAAAACTCCATTTATTACTACGCTCTCTAGTGTTTTTGATAGGAATGGTTACTTGTAGCAACAATGATACTTGCTGCTACTGTGTCTATGTAAGGCCAATAACACCAGCACACAGGAGGACTGCTAGCACAGGCTTTGATCTGCTTTTCTATGGAAAGCAACTTTAAGGGGTTAACAATCTTACTTTAACGAAACATACATATATCATTCACCTAGTTCACAGGAAATAGTCATCACCTTGAACTTCAGAGCAAATACAAACAGAAATTATATAAACAGAGCAAAATAACACAAATCAACTGACAAGCTTCTAGCCATCTGACCAGGACATTACATACATAGTTACCAGAGAAAGAGGCACCAACATCTGGGTTTTTCAAAGTCAAGGGGGAAGGAGGCTCCTTAATAGCCACCCAGAATCTGTGGGGCTTAGTACCTACTTAGCAAAAGGGTGTGGGGTATGGGGCTTTCTTGTTTCTTTAGCAGCTCATCGAAGACTCTTGATTCAATCAAAAACTCTCCATTGAAACAAAGGCAAGACTCAAAGGCACTTGATTACCTCAGTGCTGAGAAGCTTTCCAGGACTAAAGACAACAAAAAGTCCCACTTTGCTTACCATTGCACTACTGTACTTTATCAAAAGATTTTTTCTGCATCTATTGAGATAGTCATGTAATTTCTGTTGGTTTTCTTAATTAATTTGGTCAAACATACTAAAAGTTTTCCTAATATCAAACCAGCACTGAATTCCTGGTATAAATCCCACTTGGTCATAGTGTGTTATCCTCAACATACGATGCTGTAATCTCATTGCTAGTATTTCATTTAATTTTTTGCATCAATAGTCATTAGTGAAATTGGTCTATAATTTTGGCTTTTCTTGGCTTAGGTATCAGCACCATATTTGTGTCATAAAAAGAATTTGGTAGGACTTGCCTATTTTCCCAACTAGTTTATATAGCACTGGAATTTATCATTCTTTAAATGTTTGGTAGAATCCACTTGTAAATCCAAATGGCCCTGGGGATTTTTTCTTAAGGAGTTAATTGATGGCTTGTTCAATGTCCTTTTCTAAAATGGGACTATTTAAGTATTTTATTTCCTCTTCTATTAATGTAGGGAATTTGTAGTTTTGTAAATATTCATCCATGTCACTTAGATGATCAGATCTATTGGTATGCAGTTGGGCAAAATAGCTCCTGCTTATTGTTTTAATTTGCTCTTCATTGTTGGTAAATCTACTCTTTTTATTTTTGATACTGGTAATTTGATTTTCTTCTTTCTTTTTTAAAATCAAATTAAGCAAAGATTTCTCTATTTTATTGGTTCTCTCTTAGAACCAGCTCTCAGTTTTATTTATTAGTTCAATAGTGTTCTTTATTTCTTTTGATCTCTTCTTTGATTTTCAGAATTTCTAGGGGATTTTTAATTTGTTCCTTTTCTGTCTTTTTTCAGTTGCATACCCAATTCATTGATCTCCTCTTTCTCTATTTTATTCATGTATGGATTTAGAGATATAAAATTTCCCCTAAGAACTGCTCAGGCTGCATCCCATAAGTTTTGTTATTTTGTGTCATTATTATCATTCTCTTTGATGAAATTATTCATGGTTTCTATGATTTGTAGTTTGATCCACTCATTCTTTAGTATTAAATTATTTAGTTTCCAATTAACTTTTAGTGTATCATTCCATGGCCTCTTATTATATGTAATTTTATTGCATTGTGATCTGAAAAGGATGCATTTAATGCTTTCTGCATTTGATTGTGAGGTTTTAATGCCCTAATACATTGTTAATTTTTGTGTAGTTGCCATGTACCACTGAGAAAAAGGTATATTCCTTTTATCCCTATTCAATTTTCTTCATAAGTCTACCATATCTAATTTTTCTTAAATTCAATTCACCTCCTTAACTTCTTTCTTGTTTATTTTGTGTTTAGACTTACCTAGTTCTAAGAGGTAGACGTTGAGGTCCCCCATTAGTATAGTTTTGCTATCTATTTCTTCCTTTAATTCACTTAACTTCTCCTCTAAAAGTCTGGATGCCATACCACTTGATGCATATATGTTTAGTATTGATGTTACTTTTATTGTTTATGGTATCTTTTAGCAAGATGTAGTTTCCTTCCTTATGTCTTTTAATTACATTTATCCTTTCTTTCACTTTGTCTGAGGTATGGATTGCTACTCCTGCTTCTTCTTTATTTTTTTAACTTCAGCTGAAGCATAATATATTCTGCTCTAGTTTTCTTTTTCCTTTACTCTGTGTTTATCTCTCTGCTTCGAATATTTTTTCTTGTAAATAACATATTATAGGATTGTGATTTGCAATCCATTCTGCTGTCTGCTTCCATTTTATGGGAGAGTTCATCCCATTCAAATTCACAGTTATGAATACAGTATATTTCCCTCTATTCTATTCCCTCCCCCCCCCCCAATTGTACTTCTCTCTCTCCTTTCACCCTGGTCCTCCATGTCAGTGTTTTGCTTTTGACCACTGCCTCCCTAAATCTGCCTTTCTTTCCCCTACTACCTCTGCTTTCTCTTCTATCCACCTCTTCCCTTTTCTTTCCCCTTTCTTCTCCTACTTCCCTATAGTGTAAAAATAATTTTCTATATCCAATTGAATGAGTGTTATTCATTCTTTGAGCCCAGTCCAATGAGAGCAAGGTTCAAACAATGCTCACTCCCCTCCCCTCTTTCCCTCTACTGTAACAGGTATTTTCTGCCTCTTCATGTGATGTAATTCATCCTATTTTGCCTCCCCTTTCCTCTTCTCCCAGTACAATCTTTTTTTTACCTCTTAATTTTTTGTTATATCATCACATCAAAATCAACTTATTCCCACCTCTCTATGTATACCCCTTCTAACTGCCCTAATAAAGTTACAGTTCACTAGAATCATTGGTATCATCATCCCATATGGGGATGTAAACAGTTTAACCTTATTGAATAATGTTTTATTTTGTTTTTTTCTATCCTGTTTACCTTTTTATGCTTCTCTTGAGTCTTATTTTTGAAGATTGAATTTTCTTTTCACCTCTGGTCTTTTCATCAGGAATGAGTGAAAGTCCTCTATTTCAGTGAATGTCCATGTTTTTCCCTGAAAGATTATGCTCAATTTTGAGGGTAGTAGGTTCTTGGTTAATCCAGGCTCCTTTACCTTCTAGAATATCATCTTCCAAACCCTTTAATCCTTTAATGTAGAAGCTTCTAAATCCTGCATAAGCCTGACAGTGGCTCCATGATATTTGAATTATTTTTCTGGCAGTTTGTAGTATTTTTTTCTTGATCTGATAATTCTAGAATTTGGCTACAATATTCCTTGCAGTTTTCATTTTGGGATCACTTTCAGGAAGTGATTGGTGGATTCTTTCAATGACTATTTCACTCTATGGTTCTAAGATATCAAGGCTATTGTCTTTGAAAATTTCTTGAAAGATACTATCCAAGCTTTTTTTTTTTTTTTGATCATGGCTTTCAGGTAGTCCAATAATTCTTAGAATTTCTCTTCTAGATCTTTTTTTTTTTCCAATGAGATACTTTACATTTTCTTCTATTTCCTAATTCTCTTTTTGATGTCCAGTGACAGATGATTTTTTTTAATTTAAAAACAAAAATAAAATAAAACTCCCTAAACAACCTCTCAAAAACAAATAAAAAACACAGATTAAATACAATTTACAGTGTGCATACACAGCAACCATGGTATATGCAATTAAATACTGTGTCTGTTACTACTACAGGAAGCACAAACAATATACAAGTATTCTTGGGCGCTGGAGTCCATAGAGCAGGAGTAAGCACAGGTTTTAAATCATGGGATAGGGGAAACAGATTGGGAGAAGTAAAAGAAGGGGGAAAATCAATTATTTTTTCTTCTTAATTCTGTCTATATAAATATATTTATAAAGGACAAAAAGAGGAAGAGATGGGGTGGTAGGAGAAGGGGAGGAATGGGAGAATGTAGGATCTCTCTGTACCACCACCACCCCCCCTCCTATGAAAAAAAAAATGCACTGGGGATCAAGATGGGCAAAAGGGGATGTCCAAAAAAGGAGGGAGAGGACTGGTGAGAGAAGGAGGCAAAGGGGAGAGGAGCCGTCCAGGGAGAGGAAAAGGTGACAAAGAAAACCCCAGACTGAGTCCAGTACCTGCATGCCTACGTACCTGCGTACATGTGTACGTCTGTTTGTCTCATGGTCTCAACGGCCTCAGTCTCCATTTCTATGTCTCGGTCTCCCTAGCTCTGTCTGTTTTACCTGTCTGTATGGATCAGCATCTGTATCTGTGCTTTTTATGCATCCCTTGCCCCTGCCACCCTGCCCCAACTCATGATGCCAGCCTCTTCCCCTCCTCTGCCTACTGGGAGCTGGCCCGCTCCAAGATGTTCAGCTCATAGTTCTTTTTGGCCTCTCGAAGTTGGAAGCGAAGCAAAGAGTTGTTGAGGCAGAAGAAGGCATTCTGGGCCGCCAGGGAGCCGGGGAACACAGCCACGATGTTATTATATAAGGCAGCGAGTTCTGTGTGCCCACATGCTCCTCCGTCCAGTTGGTGTCCAAGCTGCCAGCCCCCAGCTCCGCCGGCCCCCGCCTGCCGGCAGCCCCTGAGTGTACTTGAGCCACTGGATCTTGGCGCCAGACTTTATGAGCTGGGTGAAGGGTTTGTCAGCCTCTGCGCAGGTAACGCCCTCAGGGAGTTCTGTCACCTCCAGCACCTCCCCAGGACAACATCTGCAGTCCCCAAGTGGAGGCAGATTTGAGTGGGTTCTTCTCGGTGGGTTTTCCCTTGAGTGGGGAGGTAGGCTAGGTTGGGCCAGGGAGGGGGGAGGGAAAAAAGGTGGGGAAAACGGGGAAGGGGAAGAAAGGAGAGAAAAGGGGAGAAACCAAACCCAGCAGTGGGAGAAAAAGGGGGAGGGACCAAAAGGGGAAGACTCCCAGTCTGCTCCCTTCTGCCTCCCCCTGCCCCCCGCCCCCACTCGCTTGGCCTGCACACTACCTATTTTTTTCCCCTTATTTTGATGTTATTGGAATCTTGATGTCTAACAGTCATTAGCTTACATTTGTCTAATTCTGATTTTTTAAGGAATTATTTTCTTCAGGTAGCTTTTGTACCTCCATTTCCATTTGTCAATTTCTTTTTAAGGAGTTGTTTTCTTCAGTGGATTTTTTTTTTCCGTTTGATCAGTTGTATTTTTTAAGGATTTGTTTTCTTCAGCCAATTTTTATCTATATTCTAAGCTTGCATACCACTCATTTCTTTTTCATATTTTCTCTTCTACTCTTTATTAGACTTTTAAAATTCCTTTTAAGCCCTTCTAAGAAAGCTTTTTGGGCTGGAGACCAATTCATATTCCACTTTGAGATTTTGCATGTAGGCATTATAATATTGTTGCCCTCTTCTGAATTTGTGTTTTGATCTTCCCTGTCACCATAGAAGCTCTATATAGTCAAGGTTCTTTTTTGCTTCTTGTTCATATTTTTGCCTATTTAGTGACTTTTAAAGTTGAGCTCTGCTCCTGGCACACTGCCCCAAGCTTCTTGTGCTGGGGGCGGGGTCTGGTCACTGGCTTTGACAGCTGGGGCCTCAGGTGCTGGCTGCTTGATCACTGTGCTGAGGTGGCCTGGCCTTGTTGTGCCCATTGTTGTCTGGTTTCGGCAGTTGGAAATTTGCCTTCTGCACTGGGCCTTAAGGCCTTACAGCTGGTCTGGTGTGCCACTGGTCTTCTGAGCCAGGGCTGAGGGGCCTCAGTTGCTCATCTGTACTGTGGTTAAGAGGTTCCCTCTGATTTTCCTGGACACTGTCTGTATCGGGCTGCACTCCCCTTTTACCTAAGTGAGACAGACCTTTCCAGAATTCCTTCTAAGTTGTCTTAAGCTGGAAAATTGTTTCACTCCATGTATTTGTAGGTTCTGTCACTCCACAGTCTGTTTAGAGGCTTGATTTAATGTTGTTTCAGAGGGCAACTGGAGAGACCTCAGGCAACTTCCTGGCTTTTCTCCACCGTCTTGGCTCTGCACCTCAAAGATTCCTTCCATCCTTCTTGCCTGCCTTCTTTCCTTTCTTCCTGCCTGCCTTCTTTCCTTCCTCCCTCCCTCCCTTCCTTCCTTCCTTCCTTCCTTCCTTCCTTCCTTCCTTCCTTCCTTCCTTCCTTCCTTCCTTTCTTCCTTCCTTCCTTCTTTCCTTCCTTCCTTCTCTCTCTTCCTTTCTCTCTCTCTCTCTCTCTCTCTCTCTCTCTCTCTCTCTCTCTCTTTCTCTCTCTCTCTCTCTTTCTTTCCCATATGCCTAATGCACTTGATGCTTAATATTTATTTAGTTTACTGAATTTAATTTAATTGCAATTTTTTAAAACAATGGAGTTCTATAGCAGAAATGATTCTTTAGGAAGAATAATCTGATGATAGTATGCAGTATGGATTTGAAGGAGAGCCTGGAAACAGGGATGACAGAAAGGTATTAAAATAAAATGTGAGGTATTAAAAGCCTAGCCTAGATTGGTGACAGTGGAATGGAAATTAATGGACTAATACAAAAATACATATCATGATAGTCTTCTAAGTTACATCCTGGTTTGGAATTCAGGAAACAAACAAAAAAAATGGTAGCACCATGTTGCATTCATGTACAGGTACGCCCTTGAACATACACATTTCCTGCTTGATAAATTATTCTGTTACTTTAATATAGACTAAACTTAAAAATATGGGCATGCACTTATTATAAAATAAATTCTTTAATGCTAACAACAACAAAAAAGAGAAAATGAGAGAGGAGAAACATAGGAAGACAAAGAGAAACACAGAGATAGTAAAACTATAAGACAAAGACAGGCAGCAGACAAACATATTAAAAAGTTGCCAATACCTCAAAATAGACCTAGAGTTGCTGATAAAATCAAATTATTATTGAATACTATATTTTAGTAGTACTGCATAGCATTTGTAAAGCCAATTCTTGGTGTCTTTCTTCTAAGCGAATGCATATGCTTAATTCCTTTGGGCTTTATAAATCCCTTTTCTCCTTTCCATCCCACTGTAACAAGAGAAGTTTGAACAGTGAAGGGATATGAGAAGTGATGCTTGATGTATTCTAAAACATTTAGGGTGTGTTGGTGGAAGACTTGGGAAAAGAAATTGGTTTCATAACTTTTCTGCAGTGATATTAAGCACGACATTTGATGACTAGCAGCAGAAAATTACAGACTTTAAGTCCCTTAGGAAGCTTCCACCTCTTTTTCTTGCTAGCTTAAAGGTGGCTACGCTCTAAATAATTCCAATTGTGCAGTGATTTTAAAACTGCATGGTATTTGGCTACACCTAGACAGTGTCTGATGTAGCAGATTGCAGTATTGTCTTATTCTTCCAGTCTTTGGATTTCATTTGGAAACACTTTTACTATTCTACCTCCTGAGAAGATCTATCAAAACATATTGTTAATGTTATACCATTTATATCTGTTTTATTATAATGTAAATTATTTTGAAATTTTTAAAGTTATAAAAAGTTTTAGTTATTAAAAAGAAAAGGTAAATTATCAAGACTGCAAAGAGAGGAGCTAATACTGATTCTTTAATTCATTTTAATTTATTAATTGCCTATTGTGTACCAAGTACTGTGCTGGGTACCAGGTGAGATTCAAAATTTAGATAAGATCTCTACCTTCATGGAGATCATGGTCTATTAGGGACATATTACACATTCAGAAATCACTATAGTGTGTGATATATATACCTGGAAAATATTAGTAATTAAAGCCCATATCTCAGAGCATTGATTACGTTGTACATAACAGTCTTCATATCCATTATGTTGTAATCAAATCAAAATTGTTTTCATATTGTCACGTAGGAATTTAAATTGGCATATTCATTTTCATTGTTGGTTAGTTTTAGCAATAGTTTCAAGGTTATAATTCAAGTTTAGTTCACTTTTTGACTCCTTCATTACCAGGATATCTTTGAATGAATTACTAGTCTCTGCACTACTTCCATATCAATCAAATTCAGAAGAAATGGGGGGAACTGTTGTTCAATTAAGCTAGGTTAGGTTTGGATTTGGATTCACGCTGGCAATAAGGCACACTCCCCACAGAACAAAATTTTTATTGAAAGGCAGGGGAAATACTCTATTAACCCCGCAACCAAATTATTTAACAATTCTTACTACACAATTAATGCAGTGACAAAGACAGAGACACAGAAACACAGAAGCGACACCTGTTCAGAGGCAAACTGCTGCCCCAGGTTTTTCTAAGCTGGGGAATCCCTCTCTTCTCTACAAACACAGAGACACTGACAAAGGACACACACACACACACAACATACAACGTACATATGTTCACTGCCTACACCAAAGCTTTTCCTAAGCTGGAGAACCCTGTTTTTTACAGCCACCTTGGTGAATCCCTTCTGAATGTAGCCCCAGGCCAAGCATCCTCCCCATGGGTGAGGTTCCAATATGCCTGTCTCACGTGGTGACTTTTATAGAATCCTGAACAAAGAAAGTTTTTCCCACCAGAGAGGGGAGCCACCATCCCCCGCTCCTCCCCTCATTCCTAGAACTGGCCAGGTTATAGTTTCTCCAGCAGGAGAGGAGTTATTTCCTATCCTTTGTCTTAAGAGTTTACTGTTCTTTGTTCAGGTATCCAAGCGGGAGAGTCCAAAGCTTTGGAAAAGGGGCCAGGGAGCTTGCCACATACATGCTGGGGTTACACCATAATATGGAGGATCTTCTCTAATGATTTATCCTTCAAATGTTTTAATAAATGTAGGTGTAAAATAATAATGATTTCTGAGGATATCGTTCATTCCCTTGCAATCTGAATGCTAGCCTCCCCACTCAACTCAAACTCTTTCCAAAGTCACTAGTAATCTCTCAGTTGATAAGTATATTTGTTTTTTGTTTGTTTGTTCTCCCCTATTCTTATCCATTTTCCCTCTCTGTATCATTCAACACAGTTGACCCCTTAAACGTAATTTTTTCAGTTATATTGACAGTGTTCTTGCAGTTCAGAGGATGATAACTGTAAGAATCCTTAGAGACTATATGTTCCAAACCCCTCTTTTTACAGAGGTGTAAACTGAGGCTCAAAGAAGTTAAAGAGGTTAGATGACTTTCCCAGAAGTAAATGTCTGAAGCAGTTTTGGAACACAGATCCTCATCTTAGTTACCTGACTTTTGTGGGTTCTTTATTCCCTGGCAAAACATTTTCAGGGTATACATACATACATACATACACATGAAGTTTGTTATTTCATATATTATATTTCATAGATATATATTTGTCATATCTATTTCATATGTGTTGCTATATATGTTATATGTATGCTTTATATATGTATGTGTGTATGTATGTATGTATGTATGTTTGATGTTTGTCTCCAAAGGGAAGGACCAGGAGCAATGAATGAAATTAGATAGAAGGAAATTTAGATTTAATGTTGGGAAAAAAAGCAACCTAACAATTAAAGATGTCCAAAAGTGAAATGGGCTGCCTCAAGAGAGGCTGAATTGAGGCTTGATAAAGGCTGCCTCTGTTAGGCAGAGGTTTGATGAGAGCTTGTCAGGTATGTATATGAAGGGTTATTTTTAAGAATGCTTTGGTCCAGATAGTTGCATAACTCTCAGACAGCTCTCAGATTCTGAGATGGTTTTTGCCTTGATCATGTCCTGGAATATACTAGCTCCTTAAGTCTCCATCACAGACTCCCTCACTTTCTATAGACATGTTTCAAGCATCACCTTCCCATAGGCTTCACCAGACTGCCAGAGGGCCCATGATTCAAGAAAAGGTTAAGAACCTCTCTTTTACATGAAAGCCTCATACTGGTTTTCCCTAACTTAGAGTACCCTCTCTCCATAACTACCTTGGATTTAACTCTTTTTGTGAGGACACAGGGACTTGATTTGTGATTTCATTAACACAAGAAGTGTTAGATCACTAGCTTCCTTTACCAATTCATACCTGATCAGCAATTTACAGTCTTAGAAAGCTGCCTGGCATTCTGAGGGATTATGTGATTTGCCAGACTCACACAGACCCAATAGGGTCAGGATTTGAATCTAGACCTTTCTAACTCCAATACCAGGTCTCTATTTACTATACTATTCTTCTCATGACTGTATTTAGTTATAGAGTAATTATGTTGTATTTATTCTGTATATACTTATACTTGTGCATGTTGTCTCCCTGACAAAATTTGAATTCCTTAAGAGCAAAGATTATTTTGTTTATTTGTTTGTTAATTTATCAATCTATTTATTTTTTGCTTCATTATTCATTCACTCATTTATCTATCATATATCTGTCACTCTGTCTGTTTGGTTTATCATTTAAGGGCTTCTATGCCTAATACTTAGTGCAGTTTCTTGGACAAAATATGTGCTTAATAAATGCTTGTTGATTGGTTGATTCTGTGAGTCTTTCTGTTTCTCCACTACCCATAAATGCGATTTTTCCAAGTTTAATTTTTGACCTTTCTTTGGTTTATCCTCTCTCCCTTGGTGGTGACCTATTCAGTTCATTCATTCAGTCAATCAACAAACATTTAAGTGCCTTTATGTGCCAGTCACTGTCCCAGGTACTAGAAACAGAGAGACCAAAAATGAAATAATCCTTATCCTAAAAGAGCTTAACACTTGTATGCACATAACTTCCAAATCTATATTTCTTTTACTAAAACTACCATTTGCCCTGCACACACACACACACACATACATGCACGCACACACATGCACACAGGTGCGCGCACGCATGTGCGCGCACACACACACACACACACACACACACACACACTCTCACGCTTTTTGTTAAATAACCATTCTTGAATTTCTAAACTACCAGTTGGATATCTCCCCCAACATATCCCATTGGTATACAAATCTCAGCACTTCCAAACCTCATTCCTCCCACCTTCTTATCTCCTTAAAAAGCTTTCCTTTTTATGGCACAACATCCTTCCAATTATGCTGGCTTCAGTCTTGAGTCATCTTGCCTCTTTTGCCATTTAAGACTTTTCCCCTTCCCTGAAACCTACTCTTCTGCTACCATATCCTCTTATTTCTATCTTAACAATATCTTTCACATTATTCCCTCATTTTAGTTTCTCCCCAAACCACCCTATTGCATACCCAGCCTCTATCTATTCTTATGACCTCTAGCTGGCATTCTTGCCTCTATTCTATTCTATCTTGAAGCTTTACATTACTGCCCTAGATGCTAATCATACCACTACTCCACCCAACATCATCAGTGGTTCCCCATGGCTTTAAAAAAACAACTAACCAACCAAATGAAGAACAACAAACCTGATCCTAATAGTTAATGTCCATACCTAACTGGCTTCCATCTACATTTCTAGCATCATCTGGTATTTTCTTCCTGTGGTAGAAGCAAAATTCAAACCCATTCTCCCTATGCAAGTAAAGCTATTTTTCCTTAGAATATATTAAAACTCTCCTAAATATTTAAGTGGTTCAAAGGACTATGGCTTTGGTACATGAATGTGGTTTCTAGATGGTCTCATATAGAATAGCCAGAGCAAGAAATGCTGGAGCTCCTCCCTCAAACTTGTCACCACATACCAGTAGTATGAATAGTACATTGGTGCTATGCTCAGTTGAATCAATGCTTTATCCTGGATGAACATCAATTCCCTGCTTTAAATGCTCTTCCTTTATTATGATGAAGTTAACTTCTTTTAGTTAAGTGTTAGATAGATTGCAACTGTTACATTTCATTCAATTTGAAGATCTAAAGTAAAAAGGTCCAACTGGGTCAGGCCCAGCCTTTAACACATTTACAGACTATTGTTAATTTATGTTTGAGCTGAATCAGATTTTTCTTGATCACTCATTCTTGTTTTGCTCTCTGTCTTTTATGCCTTTGCTCAAGGTATGACCTGTGCATGAAATGGACTCCCATTATTCACACCTGAAGATTTTCCTTTTGTTTACTATTCCTTCCTAGCTGTCTTTTAATACTATCATTAATGTTAATAAATCTCAGCATTTATATGGTGCCTATTATATGCCAAGTGATTAACATGTATTATCTCATTTAGTCTTCCCAACAACCATAGGCAGTAGGTGCTATTATTTTGTCCATTGTATGATTGAGGAAACTGAGGCAAGCAGGTTAAGTGACTTGCACAAGATTCCATATATGGTTGTTTTCCTTCATTCTCAAAGAAGACCAAAATGACACCACTATGCTAGAGTCAAGTTTCTATGTGGCTGACAGTGGCTGATCAGATCAGTATGAGCTCAGAATGCTCTACCACAGGTCAGGCACCAATAGTCCATGTGAACATTTGGGGTAGATATTCTAAGTTTGTGCATTCTGCATTTTCTCTGAGTTGTTTCAGTTCTGCTTTGCTCGTAGAGCACTGCACCTTCTCTGATGTGGGCATGAAATGCTGAACAGTCCTGTGCCACTGTCTCCCATGTTACACAATCAATTTAATAGTTCTTGAGAGAAACCTTGAAAGTGCCCTTATATTGCTTCTTCTGACCACCATGTGAATTCTTGCCCTGTGCGAGTTCTCCATAAAATAGTCTTTTTGGCAAGCATATGTTTTGCATTTGAACAATGTGGCTAGCACATCCGAGTTGTGCACTCTGAAGCAGAGTTTGAATGCTTGGTGTTTAGATGAAATAAGGACCTTAGTGAGTCCTGCCAGGTGATCTTCAGAATCTTCCTAAGACAATTCAGGTGGAAGTGATTTATTTTCTTGGCATGGTGCTGGTAGACTGTCCAGGTTTCACAGACATACAGCAATGAGGTCAGCAGCACAGCTCTGTAGACCTTCAGTTTGGCAGTCAGTCTAATACCACTTCTCTCCCATACTTTCCTTCAGAGCCTCCCAAACTCTGAGCTAGCTCTGGCAATGTGTGTGTCAACCTAATTATCAGTGTGTACATCCCTGGAAAGTACACTACCAAGGTAAGTGAACTTATTCACAGCATTCAAAACTTCTTCTTTTGCTATAACTGATGATTCCAAATATGGATGGTATGGTGGTGGCTGATGGAGCACCTGTATTTTCTTGGTATTAATTGTTAGGCTAAAATTAGCACAAACAGCAGAGAAGTGATCCAAATTTTGTTGCATCTCAGCTTTGGAGGCTGCATTGTGTGCACAATCATCTGCAAACAGAAAATCACGCACCAACACTCCCTCCACTTTTGTCTTGGCTTGTAGCCTTTTAAAGTTGAAGAATTTGCTATCAGTGTGGTGGCTGACCTTGAAGCAGTATTCATCCTCATTGAAATAATTTGACAGCATTGCTGAAGATATCATGCTAAAAAGCATGGGAGCAAGCAAACAGCTACGTGTCACTCTATTGGTGACTGGGAAGGCACAAGAGCATTGTCCATTATCTAGAACCCGGGCAAGTATGCTGTCATGAAATTGACATACAATGCTGACAAACTTCTCCAAGCAACCAAATTTTGACATAATTTTCCATAAGCCCTCATGATTAACAGTATCAAAGGCCTTGGTTAGATCTACAAATATTGTGTACAGACCCCTGTTTGGCTCCTAGCATTTCTCCTGGAGTTGTCGGGCAGCAAACACCATATCGACTGTTCCTCAACCCTTTCTGAAGCCACACTGGTTCTCAGGGAGATGACCATCTTCCAGGTGAAGAATCAGCCTATTAAGGAGGACTCTGGAAAGAATCTTGCCAGCAGTGACTAAGAGAGAGACCCTTGTATGATTGTCACAGGATAATCTATTGCCTTTACCTTTACAGAGATGGATGATGGAGGCATCCTTGAATTCCCAGGGGATAACCTCCTCTTGCCATGTTTGTTAGCTTTTGTATGAGTGATGGATCCCTTACCTTGTAAATCTCAGCTGGAATAGAATCAGCTCCAGGTGCTTTGCCACAGGAAAGGAGCCTAATGGCATTCAAAACCTCTTCTTCAGTTGGAGCTTCAGTTAGGGAGAGTTTGACTTCATCCTGAGGTAAGTGGTCAGTGGCCTCAGCATTGATTTATGATGGTTTCTTGAGAACACTATGGAAGTGTTCAGTCTATCTCTCTAGGATCATGGCCTTATCACTAATCAATGTGGCTCTGTCAGCACTGAGAAGTTGAAATGCACCATAAGTCTTTGGCCTATAAACAGCCTTCAGAGCATCATAAAAGTGCTTTTGGGGGGGGGGGAGCCAAGATTGCCACGTAAAAAGAGCAACTTACCAGAGTTTTCTCACAAGTTCTGTCAGATACCTCCAAAAGAGTGAATCTGAGCAGATTTCACAGTTAGAAGGTACTAGTAGACTGAGTGGGGCAAACTTCCAGGTGAGGATTGTTGCCAAGGTCTACAGGATGGATCTGCAGACTGGGAGAGTGACCAGCATGTGGAGCTCCACCAGACAACACCAAAAAGGAAGCAGCTACAGAAACTAGTGTGTGATCCAGGCCAGGAGAAAGCTAGGTACATGAAACCAGTGCAGATCCGCAGGCCTCCCAGCACAGGAGGGGAGTCTGTAAAAGTGACAGGAGGTAGCAGCACAGTGCCTGTGGCTGCAAGACATCTACTCCTGAGGCTTGCAGCCCAAAGGTTTGAAACTCACCATCTTGAACTTCCAGGAGACATAATGGCTAGGTAAATGGCTCTCATCCCTCCTTCCCTCCATGACTGAGAGAATACCTCGGGAAAAAACCCTGGAATAGAGGAGCCAGAAATGGGGCTTTAGTAGCCAAACAGCAGGAGCTCCTGAGTGCCAGAAGGGTGGAGCCAGCAAGGATCAACACCAGGAACCCAGCTGTGGCTTTGCATAGCCAGGGCAAGGGGCTAACACTAGCACAGAGAATGGCTGAGACCACCTGTGCTGGAGAGCAGCCCCAGGGGAAGAGAAGACTTCAGCAGCCAGACGACCCTTCCCTCACACCTCAGGAAAACAAAGGCCATAACACAGAAAGCCAGTAACTAGGCTCACAATTCCCAGAATAAGAAACCTGGGACAGAGCTCCCTGAGCCCCCAAAGCAGAAATCCACTTTAAAGCCAGGAAAAAGCTAACCAACATAAAGAAACACATGAAAAAAACTGAGCACCATTGATTCTTTTTATGGAGACAGGGAAGATCAAAATACCAATTCAGAAGAGGACAGCATTGATACTATAACCATGTCTGATACCTAAAAAGGGAATGTGAACTGGTCTCAAGACCAAAAAGCATTCCTGGAAGAGCTAACAGAGGATTTTAAAAACCAAAATAGGGAGGAAAAGAAAAAAATGGGAAAAAAATCACTGATATCAAATCTTTAAAAAATAGAACTGGTGAAATGGCTAAGGAGATTCAGAATATAAATAGAGAAAATGACACCCTAAAAGGTAAAATCAACCATTTGGAAAAGGAGAATCAAAAGCAAAATGGAGACAACAATTCATTAAAAATTACAATTGAGCAAGTGGAAGCTAATGACTCCATGAAGTATCAATCAGTAGTCAAACAAAATGTAAAGAATGAAAAAATAGAAGAAAACATGAAATATCTGATTGGAAAAACAACTGACCTGGAAAATAGATCCAGGAGAGAGAATTTAAGAATTATTGATCTACCAGAAAGCCACAATGAAAAAAAGAGCCTGGACAATATCTTCCAAGAAATTATCAAAGGTAACTGCCCTGAGGTCCTAGAACCAGAGGGAGAAAATAGTCATCAAAAGAATCCACCCATTTTCCCCTGAAACAGATACAATATTGAAAACTCCAAGAAATATTATAGCCAGATTTCAGAATTATCAAGTCAAGGAGAAAATACTTCAAGCAGCCAAAAAGAAACAACACAAATACTGCAGAAATACAGTCAGGATCACGCAGGCTCTTTCAGGTTCTACATTAAATGACAGGGGAAATTGGAATATGATATTCTGAAGGGCAAAGGAGCTTGGACTACAACCAAGGATCAACTATCCAGTAAAATTGAGCAAGATTTTTTTCAGGCAAGGAGATGGGCATTCAATGAAATAAGGGAATTCCAGAACTTCATGATGAAAAGGCCAGAACTCAGTGGAAAATTTGGTCTCCAATTACAAAACTGAATTGAGATATAAAAAGGAAAATAGGGTGGAAAAACACCCCACAAACCTTGTTAATCAATAAGGGCAAATCGTTTACATCCTTATATAGGATTTTATTGTTTTATATATGTTATGTATATATATATATGTATATATATATATGTATATATATGTATATGTATGTATACATATATGCATACATACACATATATACACACACATGCATGTGTTTTTTATATATATGTATATGTACACATATGTGTGTTTATATATATATATATATCAATCTTGAGAATAGTACAGTTATTAGGACTATTGAAAAGGATACACATAGACTGTGGGTATCAGTATAAAATAACTGATATAATGATAAAAACATAATTTAGAGATGTAAATGGAGGGTTCTCTGAGAAGAGATAAGGAAGTAGTAGAAAAGGGTAAATGACATCACATGAAGAGGCACAAAAACATATTATCATAGAGAGAAAGAAGGGAGGGAGAAGAGTATTATATGAGCTTTACACTCATCAGATTTGGTTCAAGAAGAGAATATCGTACTCCGATGAGTATAGAAATCAAACTTGTCCTACAGGCAGTAGAAGTGTAAAGGGGAAAGAAAAGGGGGGGATCAGAAGGGAGGGAAGAAGTAGCAAGGGGAAAGGAGTAAGATAAGGGAGGAGAATCAAGAGGGAGGGTAAAATGGAGAAGGTAGTGGTCATAAGCAAAACTTTTGAGGAGTGGAAGGGATAAGGGAGAAATAAAAGCATAAACAGAAGGGGGAAACAGGATGGAGAAAAAGACGCAGCTTGTAATCATAACTATGAATTTAATTGGAATGAACTCTCCCATAAACCGGAGGTGGATAGTAAAATGGATTAAAAACCATAATCCTACAATATGTTGTTTACAAGAAATGCATTTGAAATGGAGATACACACAGGGTGAAAGTAAAAGGCTGGAGTAGAAGATATTGTGCTTCAGCTAAAGTAAAAAAAAAAAAAAACAGAAGTAGCAACCCTAATCTCAGACAAAGCAAAAGCAAAGATAGATCTAATTAAAAGAGATAAGGAAGGACACTATATCCTGTTAAAATGCACCATAAACAATGAAGCAATATGATTATTTAACATATATGGACCAAGTGGTATAGCATGCAGATTCTTAGAGGAGAAGTTAAGGGAGTTACAGGAAGAAATAGACATCAAAACCATACTAGTGGGGGCCCTCAACCTCCCTCTCTCTAAACTTGATGAATCTAACTTCAAAATAAACAAGAAAGAAGTTAAGATGTTGAATAGAATTTTAGAAAAGGCAAATATGATAGACGTCTGGAGAAAACTGAATGAGGATAAAAAGGAATATACTTTCTTCCCAGCAGTACATGGCACATACTCAAAAACTGACCATATACCTATGGCATAAAAACCTCAGAATCCAGTGCAGAAAGGCTGACATAGTCAATGCATCCTTTTTAGATCATGACTCAATAATAATTATTTGTAATGAAGGACCATGGAAAGATAAACTAAAAATTAATTGGAAACTAAACAATCTAATCCTGAAGAATGAGTGGGCCAAAGACCAAATCATAGAAACAATAACTTCATTCAAGAGAATGACAGTAATGAGACAACATACCAAAACTTATGAGATGCAGCAAAACAGTTCTTAGGGGAAGTTTTGCATCTCTAAATGCTTACATGAATAAAATAGAGAAAAAGGAGATCAATGAAATGTGCATGCAACTAAAAAAGCTAGAAAAAGAACAAATAGAAAATCCTCAATAAAATAACAAATTAGAAATACTGAAAATCAAAGGAGAGGTTAATAAAATTGCAATCAAGAAAACTATTGAACTAATAAATAAAACTAAGAGCTTGTTTTATGGGAAAAAACAATAAAATTGATAAACCTTTGGTCAATTTGATTTTAAAAAAATAAGAAAACCAAATTACCAGTATCAAAAATGAAAAGGGTAAATTCACCTCCAACAAAGAGGAAATTAAAACAATAATTAGGAATTATTTTGCGCAATTGTCTGCCCATAAATTTGACGACCTTAAGGAAATGGATGGGTATTTACAAAAATGCAAGTTGCCTAGGTTAACAGAAGAGGAAGTAAATTTCCTAAATAATCCCATCTCAGAAAAAGAAATTGAGCAAGCCATTAATGAACTCCCTAGGAAAAAATTTCCAGAGCCAGATGATTTTACATGTGAATTCTATCAAACATTTAAAGAACAATTTATTCCCATACTTTACAAACTATTTGGGAAAATAGGTGAAGAAGGAGTCCTACCAAATTCTTTTTATGACACAAATTTGGTACTAATACCTAAACCAGGAAGAGTCAAAACAGAGAAAGAAAATTATAGACCAATTTCCCTAATGAATATTGATGCAAAAATTTTAAATAAAATATTAGCAGAAAGATGGAATCAACTTATCATAACAATACACTACGACCAGGTAGGATTTATTCCAGGAATGCCAGGCTGGTTCAGTATGGGAAAACTATCAGCATAATTGATCATATCAACAACAACATCAACAACATATGATCTTCTCAACAAAATGCAGAAAAGCTTTTTGACAAAATACAACATCTATTCCTATTAAAAAAACTAGAAGCATAAGAATAAATGGAGTCTTCCTTAAAATTATAAATGGCATCTACCTAAAACCATCAACAAGTATTATTTGTAATGGGGATAAGCTAGATGCATTCCCAATGAGATCGGGGTGAAACAAGGTTGTCCGTTATCACCCTTATTATTCAGTTTGGTACTAGAAATGTTAGCTTTAGCATTAAGAAATGAAAAAGAAATCGAAGGAATTAGAATAGGCAGAAGAATAACTAAATTATCACTTTTTGCAAATGATATGATGATTTACTTAGAGAATCAAGTAAAAAACTACTTGAAATAATAAAAGAAAAACTTTAGTAAAGTTGCAGGATATAAAATAAACCCACATAAATCCTCAACACTCCTATACATTACTAACAAAGTCCAACAGCAAGAGATAGAAAGAGAAATTCCATTTAAAGTTACTGTAGACACTGTAAAATATGTGGGAGTCTACCTGCCAAGACAAACCCAGGGCCTATATGAACAGAGTTATGAAACAATTCTTATACAAATAAAGCAAGATCTAAATAAATGGAATAGCAATAGTTGCTTGTGGTTAAGGTGAGCTAATATAATAAAAATGACAGTTTTACCTAAATTAATTTACTTATTCAGTGCCATACCAATTGAACTATGAAAAATTATTTTACAGAACTGGATAAAATAATAATGAAATTCATCTGGAAGAACAAAAGATCCAAAATATCAAGAGAATTAATGAAAAGAAATGCTAGGGAAGGTAGCATAGCCATACCAGATATAAAACTGTTCTATAAAGCAGCAGTCATCAAAACTACCTGGTACTGGCTAAGAAACAGAGTGGTGGATCAGTGGAATAGGTTAGGTACACAAGACATGGTAGTCAACGACTATAGCAATCTACTCTTTGATAAACCCAAAGAATCCAGCTCCTGGGCTAAGAATTCACTATTCAACAAAAAAATGCTGGGAAAATTGGAAAACGGTATGGCAGAAACTGGACATAAACTCATATCTTACACCATACACAAAAATGAAGTCAAAATGGGTTCATGATTTGGAAATAAGGGATGATGCTATAAGCAATTTGAGAGAGCATGGGATAGTTTACTTATCAGATTTATGGGAAAGGGAAGAATTCATGACCCAACAAGAGATAGAGAGCATTACAAAATGGGAAATGGATAATTTTGATTATGTTAAATTGAAAAGTTTTTGTATAAACAAAGCCAGTGCAGCAAATATTAGGAGGGAAGCAGAAAATTGGGGGAAAAAAATCTTTACAACTGGTGTTTCTGGTAAAGGCCACCTATCTAAAACATACAGGTAAGTGAGCCAAGTTTATAGGAACAAAAGCCATTCCGCAATTGAGAAATGGTCAAAGGATATGAACAGGCAGTTTTCAGAGGAAGAAATTAAAGATATCTATAGGCATATGAAAAAATGCTCTAAATCGCTGTTGATTCGAGAAATGCAAATCAAAACAACTCTTAGGTACCACATGTTTCCTGTCAGATTGGCTAACATGACAAAACAGGAAAATGCTAAATGCTAGAGAGGATGTGGGGAAATTGGAACATTAATACATTGTTGGTGGACTTGTGAACAGATGCAGCCATTCTGGAGAGCAATTTGGAACTATGCTGAAAGGGCTATAAAAATGTGCATACTCTTTGACCCAGCAACTCCTAGGGCTATATCCCAAAATGATCATACAATTGGGAAAGGGACCTACCTGTATGTACAGAAATATTTACAGCAGCTCTTTGTGGTAGCAAAGAATTGGAAATCAAGGGGATGCCTATCAATTGGGGAATGACTACACAAGTTGTGATATAAGAATGTAATGGAATACTCTTGTGCTATAAGAAATGGGGAAGATATGGACTTCATAATAACCTGGAAAAACCTACATGATCTGATGCTGAGTGAGAGGAGCAAAATGAGGAGAACACTGTACACAACCCCAGACTTATTGTTACTGTGATGACTAACTTTGATACACTCGGCTCTTCTCAGCAATACAAGGCTCAGAAACAGCTCCAAAGGAATCATGATCTGAATGCATATTGAGGCAAACTATTTATTCTTTTTCTTCCTCTTCTTTTTTGGTTTTGTTTCTTCTGTCTCATGATTCATTCCATTGGTCATAATTCTTTACAACTTGACTATTGTGTAAATTGTGTATTGTAATAGTGTAAATGTAAATATTGTGTAAATAAGTTCAATGCAAAAGTATATATAGAATCTATATCAGACTTCATGCTGTCTTAGCAGGTAGTGGGGAGGGGAGAGAAGGGAAGAAAATTTGAAACTCAAGAATATGTAGAACTGAGTGTTGTAAACTAAAAATAAAAATCCAATTTAAAAAAAAAGAATAATTGTGCCAGAATAGAATAAAATAAAATAAAAGTTCTTTGGATGATTTCTATCAGCATAAAACTGAATTTCATCTGCCTTCTTACTGAGCCAAGAATCCTCCATCTTTCTAAGCTTTACTCATACCTTTCTTTTGATAGAATTAAAAGCTGCCTTCTTAGAGATGGATGACCAATCCTACTGGCAAACCCTGTGGAGTTCCTACACAAGGTTCCATACCTACTAAGCACCTAAGGGTTGATTTGAAACCAAGTCTTTCTGACTTCAGGCCCAGAGCTCTAGCCACTGTGCCACCAAACTGCTATCATTTCCTCTATGAAGTCATAGTGAGTTCTTAACTTCTTTCATATAGTTATATAGTACTATTTGATATTTTATTGATTCTAAAAATTTTCCTTGTGGCTGATAATTGGTACAGTGCAGAGCTTGAAGTATGTTCTACAAAGTGTCAAGTTTTAAAATCCTCTTGGACACATTCGGAAAAAAAATTATACAAGAAAGATAGTATCCTCTCAGAGATATTGAGCAAAGCTCTCCAACTCTCCTGAGTAACCCACTCCAGGATTTTGTCAGCCTATTTAGTCAAAAATTCCTTTTAAAAATCATTCACTTCACAATAACCCTTCATATACTCAAAGCAAAATTTAAATCACTCCTTAATCTCCTCTGCTTAAGGCTAAATAATATTCCTTTAATTTAGAATCTCTTTGTGATTCTTTTCTTTATCATGTACTCCTTTCTGCATTGTCTATAATTATATTTGTGGTGCTGTTTCCACAATCCGGCTAGCAGCTTCTGTGGGGTATAAGATCTTCCCACAGCCAGCACCCAGAAAGCTGCCAGCACACAGGTTCTTTTGATCTGCTTAACTAAGGAAAGCAACATGAAGGTAAAGGTAAAGCTTACTTTAATTCAGCATACAAATATCATCCACTTAGTTCAAGTGAAAAAGACCAGCAAACTGAACTTCAGAACAAAATACAAACATAGACAGACAGACCTTGTCCTATTCAAATCCCAATACATAGTTACCAGAGTTTAACAAAGTCTCAGCATCCGAGTTTACAAGCTGGGGGGCTCCTTAGCTACAGCTGCCTGGAGTCTCCTCATCAACACCATCTTGAGAGTGTGTTGGTAAGCAAAATGGGCTCCTTAGTACTTAGTACCCTTCAAGAGTTTGGCTTTTGTTTGCTTTGAGTGTATTTCATTGAGCCTTACTAGGTGCTAAGCCCCAGGCCCAAACCCCTATTAGGTGTGGAACATATGTGGGTGTGGATTGGTGACTGGGGTGGGGCCTAAGGTGGGGCTGGCTAACCCCCATTAGGTGTTAACCTAATCTATGTGGATGTGAACCTCCCAAGGTCCTAAAGGGGAGGGGCCAACTCAAGAACTAATCACCAGAGAGCCTAAGCTTTGGTCATTCAGATGACGCTTGATGACGTCAAAAACTCTATAAGAGGAAAGAAGACAGATTGGAGATTGAGATTTTGTTGGAGCCAGAGACAGCTACAGCTGAAGCTGAAGATAAAGCCGAAGTGAAGATGCAGGAGCTTCCAGTAGCAGGGCTGACGCGTGTGGGCCTAGGAGTGCTGGGCAAGGGCTTGAGGCCAGTGGGTAATCTTCTTACAGAAGGAGAGAATCATGAATATGATTCGGTTTAATGCCATCATGTTTTTCTGTGGCCTCCTGGTTACTCTTGTGAGGCAGACTTATTGGGCTTGGAAGCTTTTGACCAAGATATCAAAATGGGGCTTCCGGTTCGTGGGTCTGCTACTTTGGAGCTTGAATAAATGCCTTAATTCTTCTGCCTTCTACTTAGGGAATTCCTTATATCCTGTGTTTCTGAACCATTCAGACATATATATAATTTTCTTTGAAATCATAAATTCTGCCTTCATACTACAGGTGTATGAAGTATTCAGGGAATAATAACACCTCTAATGAAGTGCTGAGCTATTTTTATGGCTGCTCATCCACCTTTGATCCCCGTATAGCACCCAATTCTCACCTGTGGCTCTAAGAAATGTAGCATGCACAGTGGACACACCTCAGTTATGTTGGCTCTGCAGATGAGCTAAATCAGGTCAAGGGTAATCAACAGGCCTCAAACTCCTAGGTGAATTAGGAGGATGACTTCCCCAAGGATATGAAAATTTCCCCTATAGAAATTGTCAGATGAGAACATTTTTTTTCTTTTTTTTTTTACCTTGACCTTTATTTTTTTCCAACTTAATAGTATTTTATTTTTTTTTTCCATCTACATGTAAAGATAGTTTTCAACATTCACTTTTAGGAGATTTTGAGTTGCAAATTTTTTCTCTCTCCCTTCCTCCTATCCCTCCACCATCCACAAGACTGCAAGTAATCTATCAGTTATACATATATAATCACAATAATAACATAATCATAACAATAATATTTCCATATTAGTCGTGTTATGAAAGAAGAATCAGAAAAAAAATCATGAGAGAGAAAACAAAAAAAAATGAGAAAATAGTATGCTTTGATCTGCATTCAAACTAGTTGTTTCTCTGGATGTGGATAGCATTTTCCATCCTGAGTCTTTTGGAATTGTCTTAGATCTTTCTGTTGCTGAGAAGAGTCAAGTCTATTAAAGCTGATCACCACACAATGTTGCTGTGCATACAATATTCTCCTGGTTCTGCTCACTTCACTTGGCATCAGTCCATGTAAGTCTTTCCAGTTATTTTTTTTCTGAAATCTGCCTGCTCATCATTTATTATACTACAATAACTTTCCATTACATTCACATACCAGTTTGTTCAGCCATTCACCAATTGATGGGGAGGCCCTTAATTTCTAATTCCTTGCCACCAAAAAAAGCTGCTATAAATATTTTTTGTACATGCAGGTCCTTTTCCATTTTTAATGATCTCTTTGGGGTACAGATCTAATAGTGGTATTGCTCGATCAAAGGGTATGCACAGTTTTTTTTTCATTTGTTTGTTTTGGTAAATTTATTATTTTTAATTTTTAGTTTTTATAAAATTTTGAGTTCTAATTTTTCTTCTCTCCATCTCCTCCCCTCTCCCCAAGACAACATGCAATTTGATATAGGCTACAAATGTACAACCCTATTAAACCTATATCTGTACTAGTCATGTTGGGAAAGAAGAATCAGAACAAAAGGGAAAAATGATGAAAAAGAAATCAAAAAAAATAGTATGCTTTGATCTGCATTCAGAGTCTGTAGTTCTTTCTCTGGATGTGGATAGCATTTTCCATCACCATTTTCTTTTGGAGTTTTCTTAGATCCTTGCATTGCTGAAAAGAGTTAAGTGTATCAAGGTCAGATGTCACACAGTGTTGCTGATACTGTGTGCAGTGTTTTCATGGTTGTTCTCAGTTCACTTTGCATCAGTTCATACAAGTTTTTCCAGGATTTTCTGAAATCTGCCTCTCCATCATTTCTTATTGTACAATAGTATTCCATTACGTTCACATACCACAGTTTGTTCAGCCATTCCCTAATTGATGGGCATCCCCTCAGTTTCTGATATTTTTCCACCATGAAAAAGGCTGCTATAAATATTTTTGCACATGTAGGTCCTTTCTCCTTTAAGATCTCTTTAGGATGTAGACCTAGAAATGGCATTCCTGGATCAAAGGGTATGCAGTTTTATAGCCCTTTTGACATAGTTCCAAATTACTCTCCAGAATGGTGGAATCAGTTCACATTTCCACCTGCAGTGCATCAATGTCCCAATTTTCCCACATCTCCAGCACCCATCATTTTCCTTTTCTGTCATATTAACCAATCCGTTAAATGTGAGTTGGTACCTCACAGTTGTTTTAATTTACATTTCTATAATCAATAATGATGTAGAGCATGTTTTTCATATGACTAGAGATATTTATTTTCTTCATTTGAAAACTACCTTTCATATCCTTTAACCATTTATCAATTGGGAAATGACTTACATTTTTATAAATTTTATTTGCTTGTCTATAGATTTGAGGAAAGATGCTTTTATTAGAAACACTGACAGTTAAAATTGTTTCCCAACTTTCTTCTTTCTTTCTAATTGTGGTTATCAGTTTTGTTCATGTGATTTTTTTTTACTTTAATGTAATTAAAATTATCCATTTTGAATTTCATAATGTTCTCTCTCTCTTGTTTGGGCATAAATTCTTCCCTTCTCCCTATATCTGATAGGTAAACTATTCCTTGCTCTCCTAATTTGCTTGTGTATCACCCTTCATCCATTTTGTTATTATCTTGGTATGTGGTGTAAGATATTGGTTTATGCCTCATTTCTGCCATACTAATTTCCTTTTCCCAGTATTTCTTGTCAAATAGTGAGTATTTATCTCTGAAATTGGAGTCTTTGGGTTTATCAAACAGTGGATTGCCATAGTAATTGACTACTGTGTCTTGTGTACCTAACCTATTCCACTGATCTACCACTGTATTTCTTAGCCAGTACCAAATAGTTTTGATGATTGCTGCTTTATAACATAACGTCTGGTATGGCTATGACACCTTCCTTTTATTTATTTTTTCCACTCATTCCCTTGATATTCTTGAACTTTTGTTCTTCCAGATGAATTTTGTTATTTTTTCTATCTCTGTAAAATAATTTTTGGTAGTTTGCTTGGTATGGCACTGAAAAAGTAAATTAATTGAGGAACAATTGCCATTTTTATTATATTAGCTCAGTCTATCCATGAACAATTAATATTTTTTTCCAATCATTTAGGTGTCCCTTTATTTGTGTGAAGTATTTTATAATTGTGTTTATAGAGTTCCTAAATTTGGCTTGGCAGGCAGACTCCCAAGTATTTTATTTTGTCTACATTTATTTTGAATGGAATTTGTCTTTATATCTCTTGTTGCTGGGCTTTGATGGTAGTATGTAGAAATGCTGATGATTTATGTGAGTTTATATATCCTGCAATTTTCCTAAAGTTGTTAATTATTGCAAGTAATTTTTTAGTTTATTCCCTTGGATTCTCTAAGCATGCCATCATATCATCTGCAAGAAGGGACAGTCTTGTTTCCTCATTGCCCATTCTAATTCCTTCCATTTCTTCTCCTCATTGCCAAAGCTAATATTTCTAGTATAATAGTAAATAAAAGAGGTGATAATATTAGGGCATCCTTGCTTTACCCCTGATCTTATTAGCTTATCCACATTACATATCTAATGCTTGCTGATGGTTTTAGATAGATATTACTTATCATTTTAAGGAAAACTCCATTTATTACTATGTTCTATAGTGTTTTAATAGGAATTGGTTCTATATTTTGTCGAAAGTTAGAAAACAATTTGTTCTTACAGCCTTGAAAGTGACTGAAACAGATACTGTGGAGTACTTAGAGTGTGGTCAGACATTAAAGACACCTAGGTTATTCATTGAATCCCTGGCCATCACTCACCATCTTGGCTTTTTTCTTGCCACAGGACTTTGATGATCCTGAAAGACAGAGTATGGCTAAAGACTTTGCTTAATTCTGCTTCACTTAAATCCAATTCACATGGGAGTAAAGACATTATCCTGTGATGTCATTGGTCTTCTTTGACAGCAAAGGAGAAACGACAACAACATTAATATTTGTAACCCTTTTTTCAGAGGCTCACTGCTGACAAGGAGCGCTTGGGTATACTTTTGGGGTACTCTCACTTATTTGGCATTTTTCGCCACTGAGGAATAATCTGGATACTTTAGTATCTGATATTCCCCTAAAGGTAGCAAAAGAAAATAGAATTGTTTATAGATATAAAGTTATCCTGATTAAAAAGAAAGAATAAATTGTAAAATCCACAAAGACGGTACACCAGGTAGTTCTCAGATAAGGGTATCACTAGCTTCCTTTATCACAGCATATGACATAAAAATGAGTTACATTTGAAACCAATAAGAATCAAAAGACTACCTTCTCTTTTTCAATATTCCTTCTCCTTGTTGCTCTACACTCTTGGGACTTGTACATTTCCTTCTATAAAAATAATATCCTGGGTAGGTCTTCTAGCCAAAACAGGGAAAGCTTTAGGTTCTGCTTCTGCATGTCAGTATTTTGCCATCATGTTTGTTTTTTGTTTTTTTTCCTCCTTCCCATATTGTTTTTCCCCCCTGTTCTAGATACTTCCTTGTTATTCTTTTGTCTGGCATTATCTGTTTTGCCAAATTCTACAGTGTTCACTCTATTCTTATTCTATTTAAGGTTCTGTTGTTATTGTTCTTTCTAATTGTTTTTCATCGTTTTTGTTTTCTCAATAAGTCATTAAAATGGAATAGAAAATTTGCAGGGCAGCTAGATGGCACAGTAGATAGACTTGTCTTCCTGAGTTCAGATCTGGACTCAGACACTTAGTAGCTGTGTGATCTTATTCAAATGATGAGCCCTGTTTGCTTCAGTTTCCTCAACTGTAAAATGAACTAGAGAAGAAAATGGCAACCCACTCTAGAATCTTTGCTGAGAAAACCCCAAGTAGGGTCATGAAGAGTTGGACATAACTGAAAAAAAATGACTGAATGATAACAACAACAACAACAACAACAACAACAACAATGACAACAACAAAGAAAATTTGTACCTAGGTCAATTTACAAAGAATTTTGGATTTTGAAGCAGAAGATCCTCATTGGGAATCCTCGTCTGCCAGGTAGGGCCTCTGTGTGACTATAGAAAATTCAATTAACAGTTTCTTCATCTATAAAGTGAAGAGTTTAGATTAAATGATATTTAAGGTCCCTACTAAATTTCAATCATGAGTGGCACAGTGGATAGATTGTGACACTTGTAGCCAAGAAGACCTGAGTTTGAATAGTGCCTCAGAAACTTAGATCACTTACTCTCTCTCAGCCTGAGTTTTCTAATGTATAAAGTGGAGATAATGATTAGATGCACCTCAATACCTCAATGTGTTTTTTTTAGGGATTAAATGAAATAATACATGTCAAATATTGAAAAATACCATTACCATTATTTTATTAGTAATGGAAGAATGAGCAAAATGGCACTTATTAAGCCATTAAGCAATAACAGTATAAATGCAATCAAGCAGGACAGACCTTTTAGGGAACATACATACTAATGGGACACAAAGGGAAGTTAGAAGGGGAGGAAAGAAGAGTGAATGGTAGCATCATTTGGAAATGACTAGAAAGTGGCACGGTGTACCTTTTCTATGCAAGATAATACAAAAGTTCATTTATCAGAGCCCACAGTACAAGGGGCAGAGGTGAAGTTTCAGTGGAAGGGGAATGAAAAACAAATGGACAGTAAGACTAGAAAGCAGTAAGTGTGAAGAGCTAAGTTAGATAGGATGGAAGTAAATTAAACTCCACTGTATTTTTAAGACATTGAAATAAGTGAATACAAGATCACAAAATATATCAGTCACAATAGTCAGTTATTAAGCTGACTGACAATCATTAAATTAAGCATCTACAATAGGATAGGCACCATACTAAGTGCTGGGGATTAAAAAAAAAAATAAAGACAACACTTGTCCTCAAGGAGTTTATAATGTATCAAAGGAAAACAATACAAAAAAGTGGTAAGGGATATAAGGTGGCACACTCCAAAGGGGAGTTATCTGAGTGGGAAATCATGTGATAGTTTAAACTTGGTGTTGTCCTTAAATGAAGGGTCTGAGATGAGCTCCTCTTTCCGCCTTCCAATCAGAGGAGCCCCAGGCACAGAGTATATTGATGAGATGTATACCAGGGCTGATATGATCTTGCAGGATGAAGATGTTCCTAGGGCTTGGGTGGAGATTTCTAGAAGCATGTACTTAGGTGGGAAATAAAGAAGTAACTAACATAATGGTCAACTAGGTGCAAGTACTCACAACTAATTAAGCTTAGTCTTTGTGAAGAGGAGAGAGAAATTTTATATGTGACCAAGAGCCTCCATTTTGACCCTGGTGAGTTGACAAGGCCCCTTGGACACCTCAAATGATCCTGGTTAAGCAACTAGTTCTGTTCCACTATTTCCCCAAAATATTTTTGCCTATCAGATCTGAAAGGTGCTCTAGGGTCTGGGGATAACTCCAGTAAATATGCGAACTTAACACCTCCTTGGTTAGCTGAGTTTCACTTACCTGCCATAGGATGCTTTGATTGGCTGTGTACTCAAAGCCAGCTTGAAAATGCATAAAAATAGAATCAGTACACTAGCAATAGGAGGCTGCCACCAATAGTTTATTGGCTTTATTGTGCTAATAAACTTCTTTCCTCTCAATTTTTAAGTTTAGCTACCAATCTTATTCGACGCCCAGTCTTTTGGACCATTGGTGGGAGAAATCGTTCCAGGAGACCCTCCTGTTTGAAAAATCCCCCAACATCTGGAACTATCAGCATAGCTTCTTCAAGTTTTCTACACAATATTAATATATATTTCTTTCCTGAAGTGTATGTATATGAGTATAGGGTTGGGTGGGGTGCAGGAGGAGTTCAATTTTAGAGTAGGGGTGAGCCAAACACTTGCACCTATGCTTCTCTCCCTGTTTTCCTCTGAGGTTTTGTGCCATGTGGTTTCTTAAGCCAGTTTGAATAGCAAGTCAGAAGAAACTAATTCTCACCTCCAAGCTAATGGCCCACTAGAGAAACATTAATTATGCTTTTGCCCTGTAGACTTTGCTGCTGCTTCACTTAATCAATTCAAGTCTCTCCAGTAATGATCTAAGATTGCTAAAGACTTTAATTCTACCTAAATATTTAGCCCTAAGGACTTTGGATTCTAATAGTCTCAAGATTCAGGTTGGGATCTAGGTAGGACTTTAACATTAGAATTGTAAGAAAAAAAGTTAACATTTTAAATATTGTTTTAGTTAAAATAAATCCTTAAAATGCCCAATAAAAGTAAAAATTATAAAAACCATAAATAAAATAAAAATGCATATTAGGTATTAAACCCACAAAAATAAGTAAAATAGAGAGTTATCTTCATTAGAATTCAAATGTAAATTGGTTAAAAACACTAAAAAAAGAAAATATTAATATGAAAAATAAATTTTATTGGATTAGGAAAATACATTATTAGGTTATTGACTCTATTTTAGGCAAATTGTTCCCATGCCCATATGTGTCTGGAGGTTTTTTTTTTTCTTATCATATAATAAACTCAGGGCAGCTAGGTGGCACAGTGGATAGAGTTCCAGGCCTGGAGTCAGGTCGTCACATCTTCCTGAATTCAAATCTGGCCTCAGATACTTATTAGCTATGTGGTCCTGGGCAAGTCACTTAACCCTGTTTGCCTTAGTTTCCTCATCTATAAAATAAACTGGAGAAGGAAATAGCAAGCCACTCCAGTACCTTTGCTAAGAAAACCCTAAATGGGGTCACAAATATTTGGACACAACTGAAAAATGAGTGAACGTCAACAATAATAAGCTTAAATAATAATGGAGCCCTAGTTCAGGGTGGCTTTTTGGGGGGAAGGGCCAGAATGGTAATTGGACATATGTTTTCATTGACAAACAGAACTCCCAAAGGGAAAATTCCTTCCATAAATATTGATTAGTAACTGTTGTCCATTAATTTGTGTGCCGAGAAGTTAAATGTCTTTTCTAAGATCACAAATCTTAAATATGTGTTGCAGAAGCACTTGAAACTAGGCTTTCTTGCCAGAAACCACTTTTGTATCCACTATGAGGAAGCTAAGTGATGCAGTATATAGGTCTGGGCCTAAATCCAGTCTCATATACTTACTTGCTGTGTGACCTTGGGCAAGTGACTTAACCACTATTTGCCTTAGTTTCTTCAACTGTAGAATGAAGCACCACCTGCCTCCTAAGGTTTTTTGAAGATCAAAAAAGATAATCTTTGTAAAAGTGCTTAGCACAGAGCCTGGCACATAGTAGACACTACAAAATGCTTATTTCCTTTGCCCTCCCTATAACCCATTTCCTTTCCATAATATTAAGCTACCACAAATCATCACATAAGCACCCTACTAGATAGGAATAATAATATTTGTCTCATTCAAGCCTAACAACAACCCTGATATGTAGGTATCATATGTATTATCACTCCTATTTTATAATTAAGGAGAAAACCGAAAAAAAATGTGATTTGGTCAGGATCATGGTGCTAGTAGGTATTGAAAGTGAAATAAAATGTAGCAAACTTTACAAGGATATAGTAGAGTAAGTGAAGTCTTTTACAGATACAAAAACTCTTTGTGGTTCTTAGATAAAAGGTATCTATAGCTTTTAGTGGTTATCTCAAGCCTGTTTTCTACTTTCTTTTTTCTTTCTTTCTTCTTCCCTCTCTTCCTTCTTTCCCTCCCTCCATTCCTTCCTTCCTTCCTTCCTTCCTTCCTTCCTTCCTTCCTTCCTTCCTTCCTTCCTTCCTTCCTTCCTTCCTTCCCTCCTTCCTTCCTTTTGCTAAAGGCTTTAATTCTACCTAAATATTGAGCCCTAAGGACTTTGGATTCTAATAGTATCATGCTTCAGATTGGGATCTAGGTAGGACTTTAATGTTAGAATGTTTTCTTTCTTTCTTTCTTTTCTTTCTTTCTTTCTTTCTTTCTTTCTTTCTTTCTTTCTTTCTTTCTTTCTTTCTTTCTTTCTTTCTTTCTTTCTTTCTTTCTTTCTTC
>CM053626.1:264674908-264687376 GCA_028646595.1 Phalanger gymnotis | reverse complement strand
TCTTTCTTTCTTTCTTTCTTTCTTTCTTTCTTTCTTTCTTTCTTTCTTTCTTTCTTTCTTTCTTTCTTTCTTTCTTTCTTTCTTTCTTTCTTTCTTTCTCTCTCTCTGTTTCTTTCTCTCTCTCTTTCTTTCTTTTCCTTTATTCCTTAGGAGGGAATTGTGGTTAAGTGACTTCCTCAGGGTCACACAGCTAGTAAGTGTCTGAGGCAGGATTTGCCCTCAAACCCTCTTGACTTGAGAGCCTGTGCTCTATCCACTGATCCACCTAGATGGCCCTCCTGCATTAGATTGTCATTAACTTAATAGAAGCAATGGTCAATCAGTCAATAAATATTTTTTAAATACTATATGCTAGGTACTTTGCTAAGTGTTGAGATAAAAAGAAAAACAAAAGAAAGCCCCTGTTCTCAAGGAGCTCACAATCTAATAGGGGTGACAAATGCAAACAACTATGTACAAACAAGATTTTTACCAGATAAATTTAAGACAATCAGGAGAGACAATATTAATGAGCTTATAAATTATGGAGCAAGCAGTCAAGATGATACTTACTGGAATGCTGAAGAAATGTTGAATCCAACGTCCTGCCTAAGCAGTTAAAGCAATAGTATCTGGAGACCTCTGACCTGCTGGGTAATAAAAGGTCAAGGTTTGTTTGATATATACACATCCCAGTCCTCCACCAGGTCAGTTGTGCTGCAGTTCTCACTCCAAAGATTAGTAGATGATTGTTTTAGTTAAAAAGAAGACTGGCACCAAATTAAGATGTTTTTCATGAGAGTATCTGAATAGATAGAATCATTGAAACAAATATTAAAAAAATAATTTAAAATACCATTTATTAGAGAAATGGAGCCAAGGAGATAGAGTAAAGGCATGGACTCACCTGCGCTCTCTCCCAGACTCCTCCAAATACCTTTAAATAATAAATCTAGACAAATTCTAGAGCATCAGAAGCCATAAAAAGTGAGTAAAACAATATCCCAGCCCAAGAGAACTTAGGTCAGCGGAAAAGGTCTGTTGAGAGGTGCACAGTCCACTGCAGGCTGTGCCAGCACAGACTGGGCCCATCAGACCAGAAGCAGACCTTGGGAGCCACTGAATCAGCAGCTGCTTCTCCATAGATGGTAAGGAGGTTGAACAGCTGATCAGAAGGAGATTACAGTGGTGCCTTTGCTGTAACTGAGGGCCAGAATCTGTTGCTTTACTCACACTCAGATCTGGGTCTCAGTCCTGAGTGGCAGTCCCAGGGCAAGGAGATGCACTAGCACACCAGACCTGCAGCCACAGTAGAACAAGGACCCTTGTCACAGTTCCAGGGCAGAAAAGAATACTTGTGGTCACTCATAGACCACAGCACAGGCCAGTGGAGTACCAAACACACCTCTCCTTAGATCATACCACTTTGGAAAAAGAGAAAACTTATAGATCCCTAGAAATATCTCTGAAAAAAGTTACACAAAACCCCTGAAGCATGGGACAGTGAGCACTACACCCTGCAAGCAAAGCTCTACTTTCACAATTAGTTAAAAGTCAAGTAATAGTCTGGGAAAATGAGCAAACAACAGAAAAAGTCTGACTATGGAAAGTTACTATGCTGACAAGGAAGATCAAAACATATACTCAGAAAAAGACAAAGTCAAAGCTTCTATATCCAAAGCCTCCAAGAAAAATATGAGTTGGTCTCAGGCTCAAAAATATTTGGAAAATCCAGTAAGAGAAGTAGAGGAAAAAGGGAAGACAAATGAGAGTGATGCAAGAAAATCACGAAAAATGAGCCAATAGTTTGGTAAAGGAGACACAAAAAATGCTGAAGAAAATAACACCATAACAAACAGACTAATCTAAATGTCAAAAGAGGTCCAAAATGCCAGTGAGGAGAAGAATGCCTTAAAAAGCAGAATTGGCCAAATGGAAAAGGAGGTCTAAAAGCTCACTGAAGAAAATAATTCCTTAAAAATTAGAGTGGAACAAAAGGAAGCTAATGACTTTATGAGAAATCAAGAAACTATAAAACAAAGCCAAAAGAATGAAAAAATAGAAGACAATGTGAAATATTTCATTGGAAAAACAGCTCACCTGGAAAATAAGTCCAAGGGAGATCATTTAAAATTTTTGGACTACCCGAAAGCCATAATCAATAAAAAGCTCTCTAGACATGATCTTTCAAGAAATTATCAGTAAAATTGCTCTGACGTTCTAGAACTAAAGGGTAAAACAGAAATTGAAAGAATCCACCAATTACCTCCTGCAAGAGATCTCAAACTGAAAACTGCCAGGAATATGATAGCCAAATTCTAGAGTTCCCAGGTCAAGGAAAAAATATTGCAAGCAGTCATAAAGAAACAATTCAAGTATCATGGAGCCACAGTCAGTCTAAAACAAAATTTAGCAGCTTCTTTTGCCATTTGGGTTAGGCTATTTTTAAGGTGTTATTTTCTTCAGCATTTTGGGGAGTCTTCTTTAGCAAGCTGTTCACTCATTTTTCATGATTTTCTCGCTTCACTCTCAGTTCTCTTCCCCATTTTTCTTCTATTTCTTGCACTTGATTTTCAAAATCCTTTTTGATCTCTTCCATGGCATGCGACAAATTGATATTTTTCTTGGAGGCTTTGGACGTAGGAGCCTTGATTTTGTTGTCTTCTGGTCGTATGTTTTGCTCTTCCTTGTCACCAAAATAAGATTCTATAGTCTGATTTGTCCCCCATTGTTTGCTCATTTTTTCCCAGCCAATTACTTGACTTTTTACCTCTTTGTTAAGGTCACTTCTTCCAGTGTGGAAGGTGTACTGTCCCAACCTTCAGGGGTTTTTTGCAGCTGTTTTCAGAGATATGTGTAGGGATTTGTAAATTTTTATTTCTTCCAAGGTTGTATGATCAAAGGAGAGGTGTTACTCCTCTCCTGGTCTGTGCTCTGGTCTATGAGTGACCACAAGCACTCTTTTCTGCCTCGGAATTGTGAGGAGGATTCCTTTCCACTGTTACTTTAAGCTTTGCCATGCCAGCACTCCTCCTCACCCCAGGAATGCCACCCTGGATTGTAAACCAGATTGAAGCACTAGCAAAGGGAATTCTGCCTCAGCAAAGAGATCCCTACAGTCCCCCTCTGATCAGACACTGGGTCCTGTAATGTTAATGGGATAGGAAGATCTACCCCATCCATTAACTGGCCTTTGTGACTTTCTCTGAGCTCTGACCCAGCTCACAGTGGTGATACATTCTGAGTCACAGAGCCCATGGGGGTAGGGAAGCTTGCTTAAGGGAGGCTTACTCTTAGGAAGGCTTTCACACCTTTTGGTACTTAATTAATTAGGTACTGAGTCATGAGGGTTGTGATGCCTTCTGGCTCTGAGAAGTGTATATATGCTTTGAGTTGGTGTTTTGCATTGGGGGTTCACTTATGAGAATGATCTTTTGATTCCCTGGTTGAGACTTTGTGTTCAGAGCTCCCCGACTGCTTAGATGTGAAGGCTTTCTTGATGCAGTAGTGTATGTAAAGTGTCTAGCAATATTGCTTTGGTTCAGACAGTTAAGAACCCTGTCTGTTGGACTTTTTGCTAATTTCTCTGCTTGTATTTTCTCTGCTTGTATTTTCTCTGATGTTCAGGGTGTTCACCCTTCTCCTGAACTAGTAAATGTAATTAAAAGTAGAATTGTTAACACCTTTTTGAGCAATCTTTCCTAGAAAAGCAGATTAAAGAACCTGTGCTAGCAGGCCGTCCTGGGTGTGCTAGGGTGCTTGCTGCTACGTACGGCATAGTTAGCAGCATCTGCAAACTAAGAGGAAAGTACGGGGACTGGGATAATTTTTGTTTCCCAGTTGTGGTGGCTATGGTTCTGTGGAGCCCCCGGAGCAGCAGCCTGAGGGAAAACAGGCTAGAAGTGATGGAAGCAGTTTCCTGGGTGCCCAGAGCAGGGACCCTGGGAGATAACCTCTCCTTCCCCCTCCCTACCCTACTAGCACTCTGGAGGAGAGAGTTCAGAGCAACAGCTATGGGAGTAAAACAAGCTTGTGGAAGGTAGGTACAGCCAGTCAGGGCTTGAGTGGAGTAGCCCTGCTCCTGACTGTGCTGGAGGGGTGAAGGCCCTGAAAGTGTGTTGTATTCAGAGCCCATGCAGGAACCCTGCCCCCAGACCTTGATGCTGGGGCTGGAGCAGTGTTCAGAAGTAGCAGAAATGATGGAGGTGGAATGTAGTCATGGAGCAGGAACAGAGAACTGCCTGTGTGCAGATGCACACAAAGAGGGGTTGTCCCCTACAAAAAGAAGAACCTGGGAGCTCAGGAATTCAGCAGGAGTGCTGAGTGTGCTTTCCTATTGCATCCCCCTGGGATGGTTTGGGACCCAGGGCAGGTGGAGTTGTCTATGGTGGGTGGGAGAAGTGCTGTGGACCCCCAGGGACCCACCCTGTTTGCTTTGCTGTCCAGCCACCCCTCAGGACTTGGAATCAGGGGCTGAAGCAATGTGGAGAGAAGGACATGCCCTGAAGAGGACTTTTACTTGGACATTTTTGTTTGTGTTAGGACTCTGCACATTAAAGCGTGCCTGCACCTAAGAGTTCCAGGAGGAAGCCTACAATGGCAGCGGCGGGGTGGGGGTGGGGGAGAGATAAGGACATACCCCCAAGAGAACTTATACTTGGACATTTTTGCTTTGGATTGAGGGAGGAGGAGCTGGTTGCTGACTTCTTGAAGATTTTGACCCCCAAAGAGTGATCTTATGTTATTTTATGTTGTGTTGTGTTGTATTATATACTTTTGTGTTTGTTTAAGGTCGTGTAGCCACTCTGGTAATGAGTTGTTATGTTGCTATGTATTTTGCAAATATGATGTGTTTATTTTGTGGGAATTATGTTTATCTATGTAGATGTTAATGCCTATCCAGATACAAGTTGCCTATGTAACGGTCATGTAAGGTCTTGGGGCCACATGTAATGTTAATGGGATAGGAAGATCTGTTACAGATCCTCCACCATCTGTGGATTGAACTCTAGAAGTAGCCGCTGCTGTTATTGCCATTGACACAGCCCTGGGTTTGGGGCGAGACCTTGCTCCTCTTTCACACAGGTCTGACAGACCTTTCCTATTGACCTTATAAGTTGTCTGTGGCATTGTGGGTTGAGAAGTCTGGGCCTGCTCCAAACCTGTCTGGGCCACAGAGCCCACATTGCACTGCACTCTTCTCTCAGACTGGTGCAACAGACCTTTCCTGTCAACCTTTCAGGTTGTCTTGGGCTGAAAATACTTCACTCTGTCATTTTGTGGGTTCTGTTGTTCTAGAATTTGTTCAGAGTATTTTTTTTAACAGGTATTTGGAGGGATTTGGGGGGAGAGCTCAAGCAAGTCCCTGCTTTTACTCTACCATCTTGGCTTCTCCTAGTATATTCTTTAAGACCACAAATTGATAAAGATGTATCAAATTCATTGGTAGAATGTGTTTCTGGAGCTCTCTATTCTAATTAAATCACTGGTTTAATCTTAGGAAATAGGTTAAGACTGTTCAAGGCCTGGGTTTACAATCTTTACCTCATTAGTACCGTACTCTAAGGAATTTAGAATCCCCTTTTATTAATCATTCTCAAAATAATTGTCCCACTTCAAACATTATCTTTCATTTGACATTGATTTCAGTTTTGCCTTAAGGCAACTGGTTGTGGATATACATGGTTAGGAAACCTAAAGTGAATATGTCTGAAAATAAAGAATTTATAAGTATTGATCCCATAGCGATTCAATATATAGATAAATGTTGCCTGCCTTCCAGTATAACCTCTACTGTATAGAAGAGGTAATAAAATTTAGTAAAAATTAATTTTAGGCAGACAATAAGGCCTTTATTAGTAAGGCTGTTAGGACAACATCTACCATCTCATATCTTAACAAAATAGTTAGCTAGGCCATATAGTCAATAGAGCTCTGAACCTGAAGTCAGGAAGACTTGAATAGAAATCTGGCCTCTGACATTTGCTATATGTATGACTCCGAGCAATTCACTTAACTTTGGTCTGTCTCAGTTTCCTTGTCTGTAAAATGAGGGTGATAATAGCACCTATCTCCCAGGGTTATTGTGAGAATCAAATAAAAGAATATTTGTAAAGCACTCGGCAAACCTTAAAGTGGTGTACAAATGTTGTTTTTATTATTAATATTCTTTTTATTAAAATATTCTTTATTCTTACATTTTCTATACTGGTAGAAATAATACTGGTATATAGAATCTGAGTTTAAATCCTTGCTCTTATGGTTTCTATGTTTGTGGCCTTACATATGTCCCTGGCCTTCTGTTTCTATATCTGTAAAATGAGGAAGTTGACCTAGGTGGCCTCTGAGATTCTTTCTAACTTTAGATATAAGAGCCAATGGTCCAAGTCTAGTACATTATGAGAAACAGTGCAGTGAGAGATAGCTGATGGATTGATATTTTGTTCCATCCTGTCCCATCACCATGAGCTTTTGTTTTATCTTAGCCTAAACTAAGTTTCCACATTACTTGAGGTCGTATCCAAGCCTTGCTGTCTTGTCTGCTGCATACACCTACTCCTGCTTTGAACTCTCCTAATTGTTTTCTTCCTCCAGGGCAGGGGCTGTCCTCTTTTCTTATCTTATTTATATCCTCGGGTCTTAGTACAGTCTTAACCATGTGTAGTGTTCATTAAATAATTACTTTATCATCCATTCCTCTATGTCAGAAGAAAGTTAAAAAGGCACTCAATATATTGGATGACATAATCAGTATCTTCTTCATGGAAGAATATAGGCAAATGCCACAAAGGATGAACAGGACTGATTGATGAATTGCAGTCTACATCATGGAAGGGTCTCTCAGCCTTCTCTCTTGGTTGTATGTATTGAATAACAGAGTAAGATCATATATGTGTATGTATGTATGTATGTATGTATGTATGTTTATTATCAGGCCTTGAACAGTCTTAACCTATTTCATAAGATTGAACCAGTGATTTAATTAGAATAGGGAACTCCAGAAACACATTCTACCAATGAATTTAATATATCTTTGTTAATTTGTGGTTTTAAAGAGTATACTAGGAGAAGCCAAGATGGTGGAGTAAAAGCAGAGACTTGCTTGAGCTCTCCCCGCAAATCCCTCCAAACAGCTGTTAAAAACATATAAAACATATATGGGGGGGGGGCACACAGCAGAATTTCACTAAATGCATATAATATTATTTAATATATAATCTACATAATTATAATATTCAAATTATATATAAATATTACAGTTTTTAAAAATTAAAATGAGGATGAGTTTTATTATCATTAAATCATTAATCATTAAAATGAGCTCTATTCATTTTGATCAGATGCTAAAAAAGTTTTTATCATTCATCAGATTCTTCCTCCTTTCTAAAAATCTTTCGAGTTTAGAAAATATTTTTCTACCTATTACTCTATTAACAAAGTTAGGCAAAGGCAAGTAGTGGGGTTTGGGCCAGATGCAAAATTTAAATGGACTCCTATTTTCTTCATATTCAAATTCCAGTGTTTTTTCTGATTCACAACACTCTCTACCATATAAATGAAATACATATAAATTAAATAAAAACAAAATAAATATAAATGATAATATATAAACTCAATAAAAACTAAATAAACTAAACAAAACTAAACTAAATGAAACAAACTAAATAAATATATAAACTAAAGTATATTTAAACTATAAACTAAATAAACTAAAAAACCTAGATAAATTACACTATATAAACTAAAAAATGAAAAAAAACTAAACTAAACTAAAATATATAAACTAATATAGAGATAAACTAAATATTAAACTAATAAACCATATTTAACTGTAATATAAACTAAATTAAAAATGCATTCTCATATAAATTAAGGAGGCACAAATGACTTAATTTTGCTTATTTGGATAAAGTCGATAATTGCCTCAGCTCTCCATTTCATAAGCCTGCGTTCCTAGAGCCTTGATTTCTTTCCTACCTGTCATCAAAAATCAAGTTGATATTTTTTCACTAACCCTCCATCCTTTTTGATTACTTCAAAGTTGAGTGGATTTAATATGGGATGGCTTGGTATTCAAATGTCATCCAAAGGATAAAGTAAGTGTGAGTATTTTAAATTTTGTGAAAATTGTGTGTATGTTTGTGTCAGCACATATATTGGAACCTTGTTATATCACTATAGAGTAGAATTTAACGTAGAACATATCTGCAGTACATGCTGTCTAAAGGATTTCAGTTATTTAAGCACTAAGTGAATTGAATTATTAATTAAAAATGTAGTATGTGCTTTGCATAAAATTAATTGCTATATAATTCCACATTTATTAAACTTCTACTATAAGCAAGGTACTATATAGAAGAGAGAGAGGGAAAGAGAAGGAAGGAAAGAAGAAATGGGAAAAGAAGGGAAGCAAGGTGGAAGGGAAGGAGAGAAGGAAGGAAGGAAAGAAAAAAGGAAGAAAGGAAGGAAGGAGAGAAGGAAGAGGGAAGGAAAGGAGGAAAGGGTAAAGAAAAGAAGGAGGGAAGGTAAGAAGAGAAGGAAAAGGAAGAAAGGAAGAAGGGAAGGAAAGAAGGAATAAAGGAAGAAAAGAGAGAAGGTAGGAAGGAGGGAAGGCAGGAAGGAGAGAAGGAAAAGGGGAAAGAAGGAAGGGAAGAAGGAGGGAGAAAAGAAAGAGGGATGAAAGAAAGGAGAGAAGGAGGGAAGGGAAGAACCACCTTTATTCCCAAGGAACTTACATTCTGCTGGGGGATACAACATATATACAGATAAATAAGTATATATAAAATAATTTCAAAAGGAATAAAACACTAACAACTGGGGCTGGGTGTTGGGGTGTGCATCAGTAAAAGCTTGTTACTCATTATTTATCTCTGCAACCACTACTAACTTAGCAAAATAGTTTACTCTGTTGCAGCTATCCTTTTTATGCTATGAATATTCATCTTTACTTACCAAAATCCTACCCATCTAAACCTAAGCTAAAGTCCCATTTTCTTGATAAAAAATTATCTGTACACCACAATCTGGAGAGATTCCCTCCCCCCCATAGACATTATGATCTCTTCATTGGTGAGTGATTTCCTCTAGGAACCCCCATTTTGGGGAAGGGCCCAGGTTAGCCAGCCTTCATTCTTCTCCTGGCTCTGCTTCTGACTTCTGACACCTCAACATCGTGCCTCAACGGATCTCAATGAACATTTTCCCTCAGCACCTGAAGTCTCTTCAACTTGGCACATCCTTCTGTCTATGTCATGGCCCACTTTTCCCATTTGCAAATTCCTACAAGGCTCTTCATTTTTGGAAGGATTCCAGGTTGGTTAGATTTCATTCACTTCTTTGTCTCTGCTTTTGATTTTTGGAATTCATTATCATGCCCTGGTGCAGGTGCTTTGATTCAATTTCCTTTTATGTATTTTCTTCTCCCATTAGAATATAAGTTCCATGAGGGTAGGAACTATCTTTTTTTTTTTTTACTTTTATTCATATCCCCAGCATATGGTAAACAATTAAAAAATGCTTGTTGCCTCCCTGCTTGAATATGACAATGACAGGTGCTGTCTTGCTATTTATGCAGCATAATGACTGTGCTTGTGTGTTCTCTCTTCAAATTTGGCAATAGGATTAAGGGGGGAAACATAGTCAGGGAGACAGGAGGTTGTTTTTATTGTGTTTTGTAACCTGGGAAGAAGTGTAATTTCTGGAAGAGTAAAAACATGCCCATATTGCTCTAAATTCCCTTACTGGACAGCATTGTGCTTTGTACACAAAACACTCAGAATCTCTTGAATTGCTTTAGTTTTTCAACTCCTCTTGCTGCCAGTGATGTTTATTTATCTCCCTAAATCCCTCCAACTAATCCTTGCATATGAAAACCTACCCCACTTGCATGGCCAGTACTAATTCTAAGGCTGCTTCTTCTAGTAAGTCTTTGCTGATCCTTGCCTACCCCCACCCAATCCAGAAGTGTTCCCCGCCTCCTTTTGAATTGAATGCCCAAGACATTTTCCCCCCAGTGCTTTAGAATTAAACACAATGATGCTATAGCTAAACTTGGTGAGCATTTTAAGCTGTTGATTAGAATTTTGATTGCTCACCTATAGAAACTACAATATCAAAACCACTCAAGTGGTACTTATCATATATTGACTTTTATTACATTTAATTGTGTGCAAGAAAGCAAAGTGCTTAGTGGAAAGAATACTGAATATGGAGTCAAAGGACATGCAATGACTAGCTATGCTACTAAATAGTTTTGTGATTCTGAAGAACTCACTGAATTTCTCTGAGTACTGAGACTTGTTCTTGTCCACAAAATAGGGTTAATAATGCTATGTATTTCAAAGGGTAATTTTGAGAATTAAATGACAATGAATATGAAGTGCTATATTTCTTATTTTTGTTATATTTTCTATTGTCTTAATCATACTATAAATTCTCATTTGGTAGAGTCTATATTTTATGCTTTGTATCTCTCACAGTGCCCTGCAAAATGTTTTTACTTGTCTTGGGTTATAGCAGATATTACTACCATTTACTTTTCTAGCAGTGAGAAATACTGTTGGGCCCAAGGGAGTAGGGAGAGACTTCTCTGCTCTGCAACCAGGGACATGGTTCAGAGGCTGTTTGGGACTAAGGTGGCCTGGTGTCTAATAAAGTGAATTAGGCAACCTTTTCTAATAGTCTTTGGCTTATTAAATCACCACTTTAGTGGAAAGCAGCGACTTGTGTGAGCTCCCCACCATGTCCCTCCAAAAACCTATAAAAAATGGCTCTGAACAAATTCTAGAACTGCAGAACCCACAAAATAGCAGAGGGAAGCAGGGATCCAGCCCAGGACAGCCAGGATGATCTCTGGATGAGGTCTGTGGTGCACAGAGCGGAGGGGAGCAGAGCTCAGCGTGGGCAGCGGAAGGACCAACCAGACGGGGAGCCAGGCGAAATAGGTCCTAGTGCCCTGAATCAGCGAGCTGTGGCAGTTACCAGACTTCTCAACCCACAAACACCAAAGACAACAGAGAAGGTTAGTGGGAAAAGCTGTGGGGGACAGAGTTCGTGGTTTGGCCACCACCCCAGGGACAGCAGGGGTGGTGCAGCTACAGAACTATAGCTGCAGTTGCTTCTGGCCCCAGGTGCACCTGGTGGGAGGAATTAAGTGGCAGATCAGAGCAGGAGTGCAGAGCCTGCTTGAGATTTGTGTCAGATCCAGGTTGGTAGTTCTTGAAGAAGGAGGAGTGCTGGTGTGGCAGAGCTGGCTGTATAGAAATAGCTCTGAAATCAACAGCACATCCCCTTAAGCTTGGAAGAAAGTACTCTTTGCTCTACAAGCAGTCATACTCCAACAAAAAACTCAAGGGTCAAGTAAGTTGGCTGGGAACATGACCAGGCAGCAAAAAAGAACTCAGATTCAGTCTCAGACTTTGGAATCTTTCTTTAGAGACAAAGAAGACCAAAACATACAGCCTGAAGAAGTCAACAAAGTCAAAGCGCCTACACCAAAAGCCTCCAAGAAAAACATGAACTGGTCTCAAGCCATGGAAGAGCTCTAAAAGGATTTGGAAAAGCAAGTTAGAGAAGCAGAGGAAAAATTGGGAAGAGAAAAGAGAATGATGCAAGAAAACCATGAAAAAAGGTCAATGACTTGCTAAAGGAGACCCCAAAAAAAATACTGAAAAAAATATTAAAGAAAACAACACTTTGAAAAATAGACTAACTCAAATGGCAAAAGAGCTCCAAAAAGCCAATAAGGAGAAGAATGCCTTGAAAGGCAAAATTACCCAAATGGAAAAGGAGGTCCAAAAGACCCCTGAAGAAAATACTACCTTAAAAATTAGATTGGAGCAAATGGAAGCTAGTGACTTTATGAGAAATCAAGATATTATCAAACAGAACCAAAGGAATGAAAAAGTAGAAGACAATGTGAAATATCTCATTCGAAAAACCACTGACCTAGAAAATAGAACCAGGAGAGATAATTTAAAAATTATTGAAAGCCATGATCAAAAAAAGAACCTAGATATCATCTTTCAAGAAATTATCAAGGAGAACTGCCCTGATTTTCTAGAGCCACAGGGCAAAATAGAAATTGAAAGAATCCACAGACCGCTTCCTCAAAAAGATCCCAAAAAGCAAACTCCTAGGAACATTGTCACCAAATTCCAGAGCTCTCAGGTCGAGGAGAAAATACTGCAAGCAGCCAGAAAGAAACAATTTGAGTATTGTGGAAACACAATCAGGATAACATAGGATCTAGCAGCTTCTACATTAAGAGATTTAAGGGCTTGGAATATGATATTCCAGAGGTCAATGGAGCTAGGATTAAAACCAAGAATGACCTACCCAGCAAAACTGAGTATCATGCTCCAAGGCAAAATATGGATTTTCAATAAAATAGAGGACTTTCAAGCTTTCTCAGTGAAAAGACCAGAGCTGAATAGAAAATTTGACTTTCAAACACAAGAATCAAGGGAAGCATGAAAAGGTAAACAAGAA
>CM053626.1:264652913-264674408 GCA_028646595.1 Phalanger gymnotis | reverse complement strand
CCTCAATGACCAGAGACCATTGGTTCCCGAGCTGGCCCCTCCTAAGTCACCAATCCACACCCACACAGGTTTCACACCTGATAGGGCCCTGGGCCTGGGGCTTAGCACTTAACAGCTGAAAGTACTTCCACTCAAAAGAAACAAAAGCCATGCTAATGAGACAATTTTGCTTAACAACACAGGGTGACTAATGGACAGGCTATGAACTCCATTTATATTTGTACATCTATGGAAGTTCTGTAGCATGTTTGTAAACCTTGTGAACTAGAGAGATCATGGATAACATTGGCCCAGATGAGAAAGTGCTGATGGGTTATGATATCCAAAATCAGAGAGTGAATTGACATTGATGAAATTGCAGTTTTAATTAATGAATCTTCCTATTACTTGGACCATGCACTACCCTCCAATTTTTTGATTACTATTATTTCTCCCTGGGGTCAAGAATGATAAAGATTCAAAGAGAGGGAAAGGGAATGTAATTTCTAATGTACACCATTCCTCACCTCATTGAGAATCCACATTCTCATGATGACTGGATTTCCCCTAAAAACCTCTAAGGGGAGGGGGGAGTCTAGGGTAACCACTTCATTATTTCCCACCTGTATGTTCTCCTGGACTTCATCATTGTCTTGAAAAACACATCTTTCTTCAAATGACATCTACTTTAAAACTCACATTTCATCAGTATTCCCTGCCTCTGGACTTCATCTAACCCTGCCCCCCTCCCCATACCAGGTCTTCTTCCTTCCTCTTTTTCAGCTTGTTTCAGCTTGTTTAATATGTTATCTTCCCCCATTGGACTGTGAAAGATAACTCTCTATATTCTATCAGCAGCTTTCCTTGGTTTCAACTCCACCAAACATCATGTGCCCAACCCAGGTACCCCCTGATAACACTCCTCCCCACTTTGCATCTTCCTTTTGTATTTTTTTTTCTCCTATTAGATTATAAGTTACTTGAGGGCTGAAACTGACTTTCTTTTTCTTATTTGTATATTCAGTGCTTGATTAGCACACTGCCTAGAACATAGCATCTTTTTAATAAATGTTAATTGAAATTAGTTGAATTGATCTCTTTAAGGGCAAAGACCATCTTGTATCTTTCTTTGTATTCCCAGTGCCTTGCATGGTGCCTGACACATTAACTAGTTGCTTAAATGTTTATTGACTGACTGGTCATTTCCTCTTCCTGGAAGTCTGAAAGACCCTATATTGTTTTTGTTCTTCTTCTTTTTGGCTATTTAAAAAAATACTTTTCCCACAATTACATGTCAAGACAATTTTTAGCATTCATTTTTTACAAATTTTTGAGTTCCAAATTTTTCACCATCCTTCCCTCCCCTCCCCCCTTCGTAAAATGGCAGGCAATTTCATATAGGTTATATATGTGCTATCATGTAAAAGATTTCGTTATTAGTCACAGTTGTGAAAGAAAAAAAATAGACCAAAAGGAAAAAAAAAACATGAAAAAGAATAAAGTAAGTGAATAAAAAATATGCTTTGGTCTGTATTTAGAGTCCATAAGTTCTTCACACAGACCTAGTAGAAGTATTGCTGGATTAAAGGGTATGCACAATTTGGTTGTCCTTTGGGTATGGTTCCAAATTGCTCTCCAGAATTGTTGGTTTGGTTCACAACTCCACCAATAGTGCATTAGTTTCCCAGTTTTTGCACATCTTCTCCAGCATTTATCATTTTCCTTTTCTGTCATATTGGACAATCTGAGGTGGTACCTCAGAGTTATTTTAATTTGTGTTTCTCTAATCAAAAGTGATTTAGAACTTTCTTTTCATATGCCCATAAATAGCTTTGAGTATTTCATCTGAAAACTGACTGCTCATGTCCTTTGAGCATTTATAAATTGGGGGGATAGTTGTATTCTTGTAAATTTGACTCAGTTCTTTATAAATTCGAGAAATGAGGAAGATTCTGGTTTTTGATCCACTCTGCTATCTGCTTCTATTTTATGGGAGAGTTTGTCCCATTCACATTCACAGTTATGATTACTAACAATGTATTTCCCTCCATCATATTTTCCCTTATGTTTGTCCTCTATCTACTTTCATCCTTTCTTTCTCAATAGTGTTTTACTGCCATGTACTGCCTACTCTGGGAGTGCCCTCTCTTCTGTCAGCCTCCTCCCCACTTTACTTAATTTCCTCCCCTCCAACTTTCCTGTTGGGTAACATAGATTTCTATTTTCAACTGATTGTGTATATTGTTCCTTCTTTGAACCAATACTGATGAGAGTCGGGTTCTAGGAATGCGCATCGTCCACCCTCACATTCTGCAATAATAATAATAATTTACCCTATCCTAACTTTCCCTTCCTTCCGCACCCAGTATAACCTTCTTTCTCCTCCCTTAATTATTTTTTAATATCACTCTCTCAAATTTACCTTATATCTATCTATGTGTATTCCTTCTAGCTGTACCATTAGTGGTACAATTTTTAAGAATTACAAGTATCACCTTCCATGTAGGAAAGAGTTCAGCTCCATTGAATCCCTTACATTTTCTTTTCTTTTTTTTTCCCTTTTCCCCTTTTTAGACTTCTCTTAGGTCTTGATCTGGAGAGCAGTATTTTTTGTTCAATTCTGATCTTCTCCTTATGAAAGCTTGAAATCCTTCTATTTCACCAAATGCCCATTTTTTCCCTCAAAGTATTATGTTTAATTTCACCAGGTAGGTGATTCTTAGTTGTGGCCTTAGTTCCTTTGCCTTCCAAAATATCATGTTCCATGACCTCTGATCCTTTAATGCTGTATCTGCTAAGGCCTGCATAATCCTGATTGTGGCTCCTTGATATTTGAATAGTTTCTTTCTGGCCAATTATAGTATTTTTTTCCCTTGACCTGATAGTTCTGAAATTTGGCTATAATGTTCCTTGGATTTTTTATTTTGGGATCTCTTTCCTGAGGTGATAAATGTATTCTTTCAATACCTCTTATTTGGCCCTCTGGTTCCAGGATATTGGGGCAATTTTCCTTGATAATTTCTTGAAAGATGTCCAGGTCCTCCTTTTGATTATGGCTTCCAGGTGTCCAAGGATTCTGACATTGTCTTTCCTGGATGTATTTCTAGGTAATTTTTTTTCAATGATGTATTTTACATTTTCTTCTATTTTTCATTCTTTTGAATTTGATTGATTCTTGATGTTTCATAGTCATTAGCTTTCATTTGCCCAATTCTAACTTTTAAGGAGTCGTTTTCCTCAGTTAGCTTTTGTACTTTCTTTTCCATTTGGCCAATTGTACTTTTTAAGGAGTTGTTTTCTTCAGTGGATTTTTGAATCCCCCTTTTTCCTTTGGCCAATTCTACTTTTTAAGCAGTTGTTTTCTTTTTCTAAGCTGTTGACTTTTTTTCATAATTCTCTTGTATCATTCTCATTTCTTTTCCCAATTTTTCTTCAACCTCTCATGATTTTTAAGCTCCCTTTTGAGCTCTTTTATGCATTCTTTCTGTTCTTGAGACTACTTCCCATTTTCCTTTGAGGCCTTGCCCATAGGTGTTTTAGCATTGCTGTCTTCTTCTGAGTTTGTGATTTTTTTCTTCCTTGTCACCATAATAACTTTCTATGTTCAGATTCTTTTTTGTTGTTGTTTTATCCTCATCTTTTTTTAGCCTTTTTCCTTTCCTTTAAATTTTAACTCTGCTCCTGGGGTAGAAGGGGCACTGTTTAAGGCATCTTGTGCCAGGGGCTGCAGGCATTGGCTATTTACCTGATGCTGCATTGATGTTGCCTTGAGACCCATGGGAGACCTTCCTATCTGTTGCTGCACTGAGGGGGTGTAGTAGGGAGTGGCTAGCAATGCAGGAGGTTATAGGGGCCTGATGCTTTCCTGATGCTGAGCCAGGGTCATAGTGCCAGTGTCTGGCTTGATAGGTATGGCCTCTGGAGACTTCCTGTTTCCCCAGGGCTATACTGAAGCATGTGGTGGTTCTCAGAGCTGGAATCTGCCCATTCTCCTGGCTATGCTGAGGCGTGTTGTTGACATTTGCCTGCTCCAATGCACTGGAGCTCAGAATCTCCTGCTGGTTTGTTGAGGTGGGGCTTGCTCTGGTTTTCTGGGATACTTCCTCTCCTAGAATGAGCTCTCCTTATATCCAAGTAGGATAGGCCTTTCCTGACAATCTTCCAAGTTTCTTGGGCTAAAAGATTGTTTCTCTCTGTCTTTTTACTGGTTCTGCTGTACCAGGATTTGTTTTGGGGAGCTATTTTATGGTTATTTTGATGTTATTTGGGGTAAGTTACAGTGATTTACTACTTACTCTACCATCTTGGATCCTGAAAGTCCAAGACCGTATATTCTTAATGTGCATTGGGATGCAGGATATTAGATAGGATATAGAGTAAAAGATATCACAATATAGGATATAGATAACAAAAGCCAGCCAATCAAAAAAAAAACAAACACATTTATCAACTATTTAGTCTGTTTCAGGCACTGTGCTAAATGTTGGAAATATAAGAAAGGTTTTTTTTTTTCAAGTTGCTATTCTCAAAAAGCTTTTATATTCTAACGTATGAGATAACATGTTAATTACTGTGTACACATGTGGAAATGCAGATATGAGGTCGGTGCTCTGTAGCTACACATTTTGTGTATTTAGTGCTTTGAGCCATATATTATTTCGATCTCCAGGTAAGTTCTGAACATGGTCAGTATGGTTTTTTTTTTTTTCCCTCAACTCTAAAAATTCAGCCTGCTCAAGGATAGTGCACGGAATAGCTTAGTTGTGTATCTACTGGCTAGAGAGAATACTGCCCTTTTCGAATATTGTTCTACATGTGCACCAGAGCCATGTTTAAATATCTCTCATTGGGCTAGGAGGCTAAAAAGAGTGGGACCTTATGGACAACTTCAACTTTACATTCTCTTGTCTGATAATTTTTAGGCTGGCACATTGTGATCCTGCCTACTTGAAGAAAGTAGCTAATGAACTTGAGTGGTTGCTTCTATTACAATATCCCCAGTATCATATTCAAATTTGACTAATTTGATATCAGAAAGAAACCATTTTAGTAGAAGTTGGTTCATTAAATACATTTCTCATTTCTGTAAAGGGAAAACAAATTTTATATTCAGATAATTAAAAAAATTATGCTTTCCTTTTTTCTCAAATAAATCTCAACATTGTCAATCAATAGGTTTAGTGGTGATCAATCTCTGCATTTATTTCACATAGACATTTATAAATGATTGTTAACTAATTTTAAAGCATGATGCAAAGTTCCAGAAACAAATTTTCAAATGTGATCATGTATAAAGTCTTCTATAAATATTTAAATATATTAATTTTATTCAGAGTACCTAATTAGAGTGTGATAGATGACATAGCCTGTACAAATTAGGAAAAATTCATATCAGCATAGTTTGATTAATTATATGTTGTCTTGAAAATCCTTCTATAATGCACACATAGGAAAAGTATAACCTAATTTAGCATTGGATTTAAAGAATCATGTCATATCAATAACATTGAAATATGACTATTTCTCATTGCCATGTCAAAAGAAGTTATATAAGTATTTTATGATGACAATTATTTAACACCTTTTCTGTGAAAATGATATCTAATAATATCTTTGTCTAATGTTTGTTCTTACATGTGATGCTCTCTTCCTGAGTAGGGGAAAAATGGGTCCAGTTTTGGAGCTAGAAATGACCTTAGCTATATGATTTAGACCGCTCTTTGCCAGTCCCTACTTTTACTTGCAGGCATGTAGAATTTAAGCCACAAACAACTTATGTGTGGCAGAGGTGGGGCTGGAATTCTAAGTTTCCTATCTTTTCCTCACATCAGAATTATCTCCACTATATCATTCTAACACTTCCAGTACAGTCCATACTCTTTCACAGTTATTTTAGATTTCTGGAAGAATTGGGCACAAAAAGTTTGACTTACTAACTAGTACTGAACTTGGTTTTATTTAAGTCTACTCAGCTGGACAAATGAAAGTTGGTTGAAGTTCATTCTGAAACGTGGAAATCAGAGTGGCCCAAAAGTCTGGCATTATTTTCATTTAAAAAGCCAATGGAGTTCAATTTTGGTGCTGGAAAAAAATTCTCTTTAGGGAAAGAAATTCTGTTTTTTAAAACAAGTATTGGGTTCCACCGGACAAAAAAAGGCAAAACATATATTGTGAGGTTGGGGTGGAGAAGAAGCAGAAGTTGCTGAAGAGTCAGAAGGCAGTGATCAGTAAAGGGCAGAGACATTACTGGCACCTAGGTTCTTAGTAACTTAAAGGACCTCTAACTTTATCCATATCATTCTGAGAGTGGAATTATATTCCAGCAGAATGTAAAATCTTTGAGTATTGGAGCTAATTTATTTGTTTTTATTTTGCTATTATTGTTGCTCTTTGTTTTCATGTATTGGGTTTTTTGTTTGTCTTTGAATCCATATCCTTTAGCAAAATACCATGTACATAACTGGTGCTTAATGGAACTTGGTTACATCAAATTGCTTTATGTTTATTTAGGGAAAGGACTGGGAAAGAAAGAGCAACTGAGAAGGAGCTTTAGTTGAAGCAGCGTACCCTGATGACTGATCACTTGTCAGGGACACAGTAAAAAGGATTATTGCTGTTCAGGGACAATGTGGCCTACCTCTGAGAGGCCTTCCAAATCTAATTTTCTGTGATTCTCTCATTCTAAGGATTTCATGATCTATATACACAGGAGTACTAGTACTCTGGGTCTGCAAATTCTATGAGGAATATGCATAAAACACATTGAAAATAATGGGTAATTCAATTAAGAACCATACTTAAAATTGGAGCAACTAAATAGGAATACCTATTATGAATAATTGAAGAAAGTGGTTAACATCTAAATAAGCTTAAAATGTTGACTTCTTTAAAAAAGTCATTTAAAACTTGATCTATGTTTATACATTTAACTCTAGCCTTTTAGCAATAACAATGGGGAAAAGTTACATTATTTAAGCTGTATAGAAAATAGCATTAATTTATTATAATCAGGGAAGCATTCCTGCTGTTCAAGCAATATAATAAAGCCCAGTTCCACATTTTGCATTTTCATTTGCAGTTCTTAGTGGAGTAAGAAATCAGGATAGTTTGGTGAATGCAATCTGTTAACAATGAGTAGCTATATATCATAGCAAAATTATGCTTTAGCCATAGAAATAAATCAGATAATTTAATAGGTAGCACTAAATAAGCAAATGCTCTGCAAAGATGTTCCCATATGTGGCAGGGCTATATGGAAATGTCCATGTGACATAAATATTTTTAAACATAATATGCTTATTGAATTTAAGCATTTGAGTTCCTTATTCTTTTACTTATATAGTACTACTTATTTCCTCTTGAATCAAGAAAGATCTTATAGCTTAAAAATACAATGCCATTCTGGGATTAACCTTTGAGTAGCCTCCACTGGCTGCATCACAAGGTGATTCAATGCTCTAGGCTAGATCTGACTTAGTCCAGAATCCTGTTCATTTATATTAGATATCAGAATGAAATATGATGCTGGTCATTCAAAAAAAAAAAGATTTTAAAAAAAGAGGGGATGAGAACAAGCATTTATATATAGGGATGGGGAACTTGTGGCCTCAAGGCCACATGTGGCCCTCTAGGTCCTTAACTGTGGCCCTTTAACTGAATCCAAACTTCATGGAACAAATCCTTTTATAAGACCTATAATGTGCCAAGAACTGTGCTAAGCACTTAAAAAATACTGTCTCATTTGATTCTCATAACAATCCAGTGAGATAAGTGCTTTCATTATCATAATTTTATATTTGAGGAAGCTGAGGAAAAGAGGGGTTAAATGACTTTCTCAAGGTCACACAGATAGTAAATGTTTGAAGTCAGATTTGAATTCAGCTTTAGAACTCTGCTGTCCCAACTAATTGCCTGGCACAAATAATGTTTCCTGGAATACCAGTCAATACTTCCCTCTTGTTGGGAGCCCCATTAGGACGTAGTGTGGTACTACAAAATCTTTATTACATAAGATACCCAAGGGAATGTTCCCGTTCTTCTGTGGTGACTAATTCTGTATTTTCATTTCCCTTTTGTTGCCTCCAACCCATGCCTCCCTGCAATGTAGAAAGGCTAATTTCTTTTAAATTACAGTAAACAGTGGGACTGCTTCTAGCCACTGACACTGATGGGGTATTGGTTACTGATACTCATGGGATATAGACTCTGGGAACCCCCTTGAGCTCTCCCTGAATTCTTCCCACTTGAGCTGTTTTTTCATGCCCAAATCTTATTGTCCACTACCTCTGTAGTCTGGCTACCTCTGGATTACCTACAGCCATTTCCCACCCTTGATCTTATCAAAATAAGCTATTTCCCACCCTTAATCCCATTCCTGGAGTCTGACTTTACCCCAGTCCTCCCAGTCATCAAGACCCTCCCTAAATCCCTCCTCCCATCTCCCCAGACTACTTGACCACCCTAGATCCATAAAGGTGCTCAGATTCAGTCTAGCCCAGGTTTGATTCAATCTGGCCCTCTAGCGTTAGTGTCACAAGGGTTGATGCTCCCCCAAAGTCTACCAAATATGGCAAATCTTTAATAAGCTTTGTTTTTCTTTGTAAGAAGACTTTGGTTGAATTCATTTGGCAGGACCTGGCGCATTGGTATTTTGGGGACTCGAGGACCTCTAAACCTCAACATACTTTCCCTGACCTCAACACTACAGGCAACTGTTTTGCTGGCCCCTTGCTTGAGGGCCCACATATTTGCCTGCTGCCCACTGGCCGCTGCAATGGAAACAGCATCTTTTCCTGATTTCCTCTGACCACTCCTCTTAAGACTCCTTACTGCCTTCTGGTAACTTCCAATGTGGCCCGTGTACCTGCCCATTGCCTGCTTGGCACTGTGACTGGGGCCTATATTATTAATGAATAGTCTCTGGCCACTCCTGCTAGGACTTATTACTGCCCTTTAGCCACTGCCAGTGGGGACCACATTGCTCTCTGCTGACTTCTGCCATGGGTTCACATTTCTGCCTGCTGCTCACTGGCTGATGCCAGTGGTATCTGTCTCCCTACATGCTGCCTGATAGCCATTGCTGTTGGAGCCTGCGACACTGTGTACTATGTAAGGATCAACTGCTATCCTCCTCTGCCAGGACCTGAGTACTCTCTTAGGTTCTGACACTTTCAGATTTTTAGAAATTAACTTTATTTGCACAAAATAATAATATTTAAATGAAGATTCAAAATGAATAGTCATGATGTTTATTCATTTTTTTTGGCTGCATACTTCCATTACTAATATTTTTTTTCTGTAAAAAATACTTTTGTGTCCCATTATATTTATTAGTGCAAATAAAACCACAGATTACATAATCTTAATCATACTTAATCTTCATCAGCATTTCAACTTAAATTGGGTCCATAAAAACATGAAATTAAATGAAAGTATTTAATTCAGTTGATATTTTAAAACGCTTTTAGGTGGCTTTATTTGATTTGTTTAATATTATACATAGAAACAAGTAATGTTTATGTTAACCCAAAATGTAAGATATTCAATAAATCTGTATGACAAAGTAAGCAAAATATGGCAGGATTTAACTTTTCACCAAAGTTTCAATACATTTAGTGACCTTTAATCCTCTGCTCGACATGTAGATTACAGCAGTATCTCAAGATACCTGTCCTTCATATTTACTTATTGCTTATTACATAATTACTTATCCATACCAGGAAAAGAATATTCAGCAAGGGTAGGAATCAGCTATCATTGCACATAAAATTATGTGGCTTTCTGTGTTTTCCTTGAAATGATTTCCATTTTGGATATTCACAGTTTTCTTGAATTGTCATTTTTAAAATATGTGGTACTTTGAAAAACACTTTTTGTACAACATAATATGGTTAGTACCTTAACTTCATGAAAGTGTACAAAAAAGCAAGCAAGAGAAAGCCAAAGAAAAGAACCTCCCTGCTCAAATAACTTATGACATTCTACATGACTCAAATCATTGCACAATCTGTTAGCAATAATGTTGTTTTAAATAACATATTTTAACTGTTATCTCAAGCATAAGATTAGTTTGAATTTGCCAGGCTATACTCATAAGTCAAACATCCATCTATGTTAGAAAAATGTATCCTTTATGGAGAGTTAAAATTCTCATCTGAGTTGCTCAGATTTTCAAAATCTTAAAAGATAATGAAATTGACACTTTCTTCCACTTGTTCAACAAATATAGAGATTACTAAAAAGCTCAGTAAATATCTGGGTCATTCACATGAAAACATGCAATATATCTTTACCTTTTGGTACTTGAGTGATTCCTAGGCACAGAATTGCCTGATAACTCCCCAGCTGTGTCTCTGGACTACATGTAGGCAAAATGTGTGTGTATACATATACCATCAAAAAATGGATCCTTTGAAATCTATCCATAGACTTCTAGGTTAATAGACCCTCAGGTTGTGAATACCCATACTAGAAGAAATTTAAGTTAGTTTAAATTACCAGAATGGAATGCCAATTGGGGTGGGTCCAAAATGCAGCTTACTGAAATTTTCTTCGAGACACCATTCTTAGGTGCAGAGAGAATTGAGAGCATTGGTTTTCCCTTGTTATGTGGTTATATGTAGTTTATTCTCTAATCTTCCATGGATGGGTATCTCCAACTGTAAACAAACAAAAAAAAATGCTAGCTCTATAGATATCTTCAGAAGTACTAGCAATAGGAAGAAGGCCAATCTGGGTTAATCTTCCTCTGTACTACTCATCCTCTACTTCAAGGAGATAATTTATGTTCTAATCATGCACCACTATCCCAAGTGTATGAGCTGGGCCTGACTTAGACCATTTTCTTGGTAGTTTATATTTTGGAACAAAAGGAGACAATTATTAGTCATTGAATGGTTAAAAAAAAAAACAACTACTTATCCATAGAAGGAAAAGAATATTCAGTGAGGGTAAGCATCAAGAATACCCCAAATTGAGTCAGCTGAGGAAAGCTACCTTGCTTGAGTTACCCATTGTGGTCCTCCAGTCTTGCTTTAGAGAGCACCAAGAGCATATTAATACATAATTTAGGCTTCCAAGAAGCTATTTCATCAGTGTGAATCTTTAGTCCACTGAGTCAACCAAGATTTGATGATGGTCTCAATACTTTTTTATTTTAAATTGCCTATCTTGTTTGAGGCAGAGTTGCACAAAGTCCTCAATCTCAGTTTCTTTTTTAGAGTCATCTAAGTTCAATGGCAAAACAAAAGTCATGATGACTGGTGATGACCCAAGATGCAATAGATGACCTTGGCATCTTTGTTGTATGACCAAGCTCCAAGTGCTTCACAGTGCCTGCTTCAGCTGCCTTCATGGCTGTTGCAACAAATTATTCTCATCCATGCATTCTGCCAGGCACTCTTTGCATATTTAGGGTAGACATTTGCCTAACTCACCTACTGGTTTGAGGCCTTGTAGTAGGAAGGCCGAATTTATAATCTCAAATATAATCATGTATATGTTTGAATGGCTCGAAATCGCAAGGTATGAGAAGTTCTCTGAGGAGAAAACAACAAGAAATTTATTTAGGCCCCACTGCAGCAGAACCGTGAACCAGCCTCCCCATTCCGACATCTTGACAAAAAGACTCCAGGCCAAGAAAGCCCACCTCACAAGAGTAACCAGGAGGCCACAGAAAAACAAGATAGTATTTAGCCAAATCATTTTTACTGGCCTTACGTTCCTGCTCGCACTCCTGGGTCTACACACGGGTAAGCCCTGCTTCTGCAGCTTCCTGCCTTCACAGCTTCTGGCTTCCACAGCTTCCGGCTTCTGCAGCATCTTCTGCTTCCTCTGAAACTGTCTCTTGGCTCACCTTTCCTGGCAGCCGAGCTTCTGGCGCCTCAATGACCAGAGACCATTGATTCCCGAGTTGGCCCCTCTTAAGTCATTAATCTACACCCACACAGGTTTCACACCTGATAGGGCTTTGGGCCTGGGGCTTAGCACTTAACAGCTGAAAGTACTTCCACTCAAAAGAAACAAAAGCCATGCTAAGGAGACTATTTTGCTTAACAACACAGACCTCAACCTAGTTTAGCCCACCTACTGAGAAGATTTACTGCGTGTGGCCACTGGGCAAGCTACAGTTTCTTGGAGCCCCAGGTGAGAGTTGTGTGAAAGATGGACACCAAAGGTGAATAAGCAGCCATAGAAAGGCCTTTGCAGCTGCTCACATTAGAGGTGCTAGGCCTCCCTGAACACTCCATATGCCCATACATGTATATTGCATAAAAGGAAAGAAGGTTAGTGGTCCCCTTGATAAGGATAGAGAGTTCCTGGTGGACTTCACAACACATATACAGTCAATCTATTACCACCTACCTTGTGGCATCCAATCTTTTGTTTGTTTGTTTGTTTGTTTGATTTAAATTCTTTTTAGTCTAACTTACATGGAGAGAGGAGAGAGATAGGATATTGCTGCTCTCACACAAGGTATTAGAGAATATAATATCCATGGGTCAGGTGTGTGTGTATGTGTGTGTAAGTATATGATAGGGTGAGGGGTGAATAAATATTTCTCTTTTTTAGCATAAATAGATAGAACACATTGTTCTTTGATAATATTTATATTGATCAATACTATTCTACTTAGAATTGGAAAAGACTTTAGATACCAATAACTCTAACCCATACTTGACAGCAAAGGTATCAAACACCTGGCTCATGGGAAACATGAACTTGCCAATCTCTAGAAAGTGGTCCAAAGCAGATTAAAATGTAATTGGAAAATAGTTAAGACAATAAATGAAAATACAATAAAACATAGATAATGTTATATTTTAAAATTATTTCTATATGTAGCCCACAAGGATGTTTAAGTGCAGATTAGTAACCCCTCTTTCTATTTGAGTTTGACACCATTGTTCTACAACAGCCCTGAAAAGTGATAATTTGGCTTCTGCTTAAAGTCAAAAAACATCATTACTTTTCTCTCCCTCTCTCCGTTTTTGATACTTACTGGTTGATAGAAGGATGAAAGTTAGTATGATGAAGTGGGAAAGCTTGGAATCAAAGACCTTAGACTTTATTTGTACTCGTATGACATTAGGGAAATCACTTAACTTTACTAGGCCTCAGTTTACTCATATGTAATAAGAAGGAGTTGGACTAGTTGACTTCTAAGGTCCTTTCTGGCTCTAGGTATGCAATAATGAGTCACTATATTCCACTTTGAACAACTCTAATTTTGGGGAAAATTTTTATTTACATTGAACTAAAATATGTCTCTTGGGAATTATTTCCTATTGCCCCTAATTTTATCCTCTCTAACCAAGCTGACTAAATTGAATCCTCTTTCTACATGAAAATATTTCAAATATTTAAAGAATAGATTCATTTCCCCCTTAAGTCTCTTCTTCAAATTAGCTAATTCCTGTTCTTTTGCCCTATTGTTGGTTCAAATTCCTTAAATATTCCTACCCATTCGAGGGAGAAATTAAAGAGACTATTAAGATATCATAAATAGTGTGTTTACCATTACTTTCCTTTAGAATATGTATTATAGACCTGGTGGTAGAATGATAGTATCTCATTTTTAGGAAAGAATATTAGAAATCGTGTCCATTTATCTCTTACTCAGTGGATTCAATATCCCTAATTAATAGCTATTCATCCATGCCATGATTAAGGCAGGGACAGGAAGCTAGCGCTTTGCTTCAGAGCAGTAAAATTTAGAAAGTGCTGATGATAATTTTCAGCAGCATTACAACTGAGATTAGAAAGTAGTAGCCCACCCTAATCCCCAGAATCATCCTCTTGGAGTCCTTATGACAGTGGGGACAGTGGTCTATGCCTGTGGCATTTCCCTTTTACCACTCCTCCCCCTCCCCCTTTCCAATTTGAATTTATTTTGAGGTCAAGTTGCTTGCTGCTTGCCTGGGATGTGTTTTATAATACTTGCCCTGAGAACTAAATTTTCCATTTACATTTCTGTATTATTATCATACTTATTCTATTGCCATTATATTTATAAATTATAATTTATATTATTATGCAAATATTCATATATTACAAATGTTCAGCATTAGATGTTCTAGTTGACTCACAGTAAGTGATAATTTATTTTCATGTAGATAAGGTAATTGGAAGCTTGTCCTTCACTTGAGATTTTGGGAGTTATGTCCATATATCAAAATTTGTAATTTTATGACCTCATTCCTTTAAAAAAAAATAGACAATTTACAGAGAAAGAAAAGAACTGGAAATTGACCAAATTAAACAGAAGCAATGTTGGGTAGTTAAAAGACCAATGGTTTTAAAGACATAGCACCTGCTTTTGAATTTTGCCTTGATTTACCTGTAGCCTCATGTAAATCTTCCCAGAGCTTTGGCCCTCAGTCTCCTTATATATAATATGAAAAGCTTCAACTGAATAACTTAAAACTACCACTTCTAAATCCCCCCCAAAATATTTACAGAAATTCATCAATAGTAGGGTTTAGGGCCAGAAACTTCAAATTTAGAAAATGTATACTTTTTTTTCCCACCCAAATAGTTGTAATTATAAAAGAGGCAGTTCAGATAGTGTATCCATGATCCCTTGGGAACAATCTCACAATTGCCTAGGGAATAGAGACCTTCATTTTGACATATGTGCACTTTAATCAATACTCACCTTTGTTTAGGATAAAACAAATGGACCAAATTGGATTTTTCTAAAAATCAAGTTTCTGGGTTTTGTTTTCAATGTTGACTTTATTCTACATTGCATATTTCTAATATATATAGGTGCCTAGGTTTGTTACAAAGCAAATGGGTAGTGGAAAAAAAAAAGTGTGGATGTATGTTTTCCTGCAAAGTGGTAAGGCTCCAAAAAGATTCTGATGAGGAAGTCATTTCTTTTAAGGAATGAGAAATACACTATGTTAAATGTAAAGAAACTGCCAACAATTTTATCATGGGAACCAAATGTGAAGGGGATTGAAAGAATCAACAATAAAATATAGAAATGAAAAATCTGCTGTGAAACAGCTGCTGAAATCTGACAGCAGCAGTAGTCAGGTAAATTAAATATGAATTTAGAAAACATATATTGGAATATTTATATTGATTTCCCCCCAATATAGCTGAATAAAGTAGAATTTGTATTAGATTATATAGATCCATTAAAAGGAAAATTGACTATATAAATTCCAAGAATTTTAAATTATCAACAATTAAATTTTCAGGTATATAGTTATAGGTAATACAATTTTCAATTGAATTTTCAACCTACTTTTTAAATGAGAAGGCTTAAATTATCTAACAAATAAATATTATCATTGATACTTCAAAGGTTCAAGATTCCACTAGTTTGTACATTCATTAGATTGTGAGAAAATGGAAGTCCTTGATAACTCAGGAAATGATAGTCCAGAATTATTGTAATCAAGATATTCTCACCAGGTGATGGGCTTCTTTTAACACATTTAGGCTCTTTCTAAAATGACAGATGTAAAATTCATTACTGTGCCAGTACTCAAAATGTTCTCAGTTTGAAAAGACTTGTCAGAACTTTTGCTCTGAGACCCTTGGCCTGGTTCCCAAAGGGAGCATACTGCCCCCCCCCGGGGGGTACTGGAATGATCCAAGGAGTGGTAGTAGCCTCAGGTGCAAACAGAGGACAGTGAATAAAGATAAGGGGGGGGGGCATAAAAGCATAAAGAAAGAAGAGAAGAGAAGAAAATTTTGAAAAACAGTTCATGTTTCATCATGTTTCATGTTTCATCTGTTGTGTAACAGAGTAAAAGTCATAGTCTTTACATTATTTTCCAAATAGACACACAAAATGAAAGTTATAACCCATCAGTGGTCAAGACTGCTGATGGGTCTTAACAAGAAAGTATTGGCAGGCGAGCTTGTGATGCATTGTCAGGAAGTCTGTCAAGCATCAACAGAAATATGTAGGTATAATGACTTGTTTACAATATGACACTATGTGGTTACATGACACAAAATTGTGTCATCAAAATTTCAGTGCAGGAAAAATCCCACACGCTTACATAAATTATTAAATTTAAGATGTCATTTAAAATATTTTGTATTGGATTATTTTGCTTCCCATCCTCATCTAAATCTCCCTTTCATCTAGGTGGTCTACAGTGTAGTACTACAATATTGTTTCTGTTTTTCTTGCCATTGATTATCTCCTAAATAATCCTCACTTTTTCAATTTTATCCCTTCAAGTTCTTGAATATCCTTACATTAATCAATAAATGAGATAGAATTTATCTTCGTAATATACAATGCCACTTTACTATGATTTGTTTTTCCCATTTTATTCTTTTTTTAAATAAGAAATTCTGGAACCAAACTATAGTTATGCATCCCATCCCATCAAGTCTCAAGTCATCAATAATTTCAAATGTGCCCCACTTTATTAGAATGTCTTCCATACCATATCTGTTTTCTATATTTCACGTATTTGTCTGTAAACTTTTCAGCATTAGATTATGGAATCATACGTTTCAGCTGAAACTAACATAGATATCATCTAGTCCAACCTCTTTATTTAACAGGTCATTAAATTGAGGCCAAGAGAGGTTAAGTAATTTGCTCACAATCATACAAGTAGTAAGTGGTAGAGGCAGGTTTCCAAACCAGGTTCTCTGACTCCAAATCTCTTTTCCCTACTCCACGAAGAAATCATACATTTAATTTCTTCTTACTTTCCTTGACTGTGTCTCCTGTCAATAACTGATTCTCTCTTCTATTCTTCTCTTTATGTTTTATCAGTCAATCAAGCAAGAAGCATTTATCAAATGTTTATTGCTTGTCAGATAATGTGCTTAGTGCTGAGGATAAAAAGAAAGGCAAAAAATAAGGTGTTTTGCCTCGAAGAGTTCAGGTACTGATGGGAAAGAAAATATGCAGGCAGCTATAGCTCTACCAGATATAGACAGTGCAAGAGGGAGGTAATTCCAGAGGAAAATCCGTAGCAATGGAGAAGACAAGGAAAGACCTTGTGCAGAAGGAAGAATCTGAACTGTCTTGAAGCAAGGCAAAGAATCCAAAACACCACTCCCTGTGGTACTAATCTTGCCAGATATAGTTAGAACAGATTTTGTGACCCCTCTACAATTCTGAATAGATGTATGTATATGTATGTATATGCATGTATGTGTATATTTATATATAAATACACACATATATACATACACAATCTGCGTGCTCTATATTCTAGTCTCCTGCTATCTCACTGTTCCACTTCTTCAATTTCCACAAGCTTTATAAGTCATTTGCTCTATCATTATTTCCTGAGGCTTTTCATATTCTTTAGCTTTAGCCATGGCCGTGCAACAAATTACTGAGAATACAAGAATGCATGAACACTAGGTGAAACGTTTTCAGTGAATAGAAGAATATTCTTGTAAAATATTCTTTTGCCCTGGTAATATTTTTGAGATAAGCATTTCTGTGAAAATCTGAAGAAGACATTTGCTTTCATGGCTCACATAAGCATATTTTGTTTGGCAACTACTTCTCTGTTGGAGTTAAATTTGATCTCCATTCCACATCTCTTCCCACATGTTCCACTTTTGAAAGATGTCCTCAATGCCTGGAGCGAATTCTAATACATCTTTCATGTCTCTACCTGTTGGTATCTTCCAGTTCATTTAGAGTACATTTCTCCTACAAAGCCACCTTCAACCACTTAGACAGAAATGGTAACACACATACATATGCTAAGTCTTTCATAACTGTAATAGAAAGCATTTTTTTGCCATTGATATTCTGGAAATGTGAATTGTCATTTTATTGATCATAGTTTCTCAGGTCTCATAATTGTTTCTTTTTACAGTATTGTTGTTACTATAGAAATTGCTCACCTGATTCTGCTCATTTCATTCTTCTTTAGTTTACAAAGTCATCAACATTGTTTATTTTTGTAATAATTTATCATTTAAATTGTTCTTGTTTTAAAAAAAATCCATTTTCTAATTTATTGTAGCATAATAGTATTTCATCATGCTCCTGTACCATAACTTATTCAGTCACCCCTTAGTTGTTGGACATACTCTTAATTCTAGTTTATTTTTTCCCCCATTACAAGACCTGCCATAAATATCTTTGTATATTCCCTCTGTCTTCAGTTTATCTTGGGAACAGGCCTAACAGCAATATGGTTTGATCAAAGGGCATATTATATTTAGTAACTTTATATGTATATTTGCAAACTCTTTTCTAGAAAATTCATACCCATTCACGGGCTCACCACCAGTATATTTACATCAATATTTTCCCAGAATGCTTCCAAAATTCATTATTATTATTTCTTTTTTGTCATCTTTGCTACTCTAATGAGTGTTAGAATCTCAGAATGTCTTCAATTTGCATCTCTATTTATTAGCATTTTGGAGCAATGGAATAGGAAAGACAAGAGATCTCTGCAGGAAAATTAGAGATATCAAGGGAATGTTTCATGCAAAAATGGACATGATTAAAGATTAAAATGTCAGAAACTAAACAGAAGTAGAAGAGATTAAGAACAGGTGGCAAGAGTATACAGAAGAATTATATGAGAAAGATGCTAACATCACTGATAACCACAATGGTGTGACTACTGACCTAAAGCCATACATCATGTAGTGTTAAGTGGGCCTTAGGAAGAATTGCTAACAATAATTCTAGTGGAGGTAGTGGAATTCCAGCTGAACTATTTAAAATCTTAAAAGATGCTGCTGTCACATTCAACATGCCAGTAAATTTGGAAAACAACAGCGACCACTACATTAAAAAAGGTCAGCTCATATTCATTCCAACCCTAAAGACATCAATGCCAAAAAAATGTTCAAATTATTGAATAATTCTGCTCATTTCACATTCCAGGAAGGTTAAGCTTAAGATTTTACAAGCTTGGCTTCAGCAAAATATGAACCAATAATTACCAGGAGAGGAGGCTGGTTATCAAAGAGTCAAAGGACCTAGAAATCAAATTGCCAACTTTTACTGGACTACAATAGAATGAAACAGAAAGAGACACTTAATAGTCCACAGAAACTTAAGGTGTCCTACCATTCTAGAATGTGAAATAAATGAGTTCAGATTAAAAAAGGACTGAGGGGAGGCTGCTCAACAGGTAGAACCATCTCTTTAGAGCTGGAAGGTACTTAAGGTGGGAAAGCTAAGATCAAGATAAATTAAATGACTTATCCAAGGTCATACAGATAGAAGTGATATAGCTGAGATTCAAACTTAGATTCCCTGATTAAAAATCCAATTTTTTTTTTCTACTGTATGACACCAGAATCAGAGAACCATTGAATTTAGAACTGGGAAAGCCCTAAGAAGATAATGTAAACCTGAAAGGCATCTTCACTGAAAGTTACTTGACTTAAAGACTTCCAGTGAAGGGTAACCTATCACCTCTCAAGAATACCCACCTCACACTAGGACATCTTTAATTATTGTGATGTTTTTTTTTCTCTTTGTTTCTTTTCTTTATTTTTCCCCTTGATATCAACTTTAAATTTGCCTCATAATATATGCCTATCATTCCTGGTTGTCCACTCTGGGGCAAGTTTAATCCCATCTTGAGCAAGACAATCTTTCACATGCTTGAAAACAATATCATATTCATCTTGAGTCTTTGTCCAGGATAATCATCCATAGTTCTTTCAAATGATCCTCATATGACCTGAACTTAAAGCCCTTCCCTATGCTATGGATACATTCTAATTTATCAGCATTCTTAAAATGTGGAACTCAAAATTGAACATAGTACTCTCAAAGTGGTCTGAAAAGAGCAAAGAAAATAGCACTTTTCATCTCCTTATTTTTAGAATCTTTACTGTTGTTTTTTAATCAATTGATTGTTTTGTCCTATGATTTCATCAGTGTAGGGAGCACCTGGTGAAGGGCTTCTTCTACTGATGTGATTCATCACTTCCTCTGCAAGTAATCATCTTACAGATTTCCTTGGATCATAAAGAGATTAAAAGTTTTTCACAAGTTTACACAGCACTTATTTATCAGAAGTAGAGCTTGAAATAAGGTCTTTCTGACTCCAAGAGTATTTTTTATTTACTCTAGCATGCTGAGTCTTTTTCTGGAGGTTCTGACTCTTGGGATAATCCTGGAGATATGACTGTCACAACACACTGCCTCATATCGAACCCATATTCCCTAAAATTTCAGATCTTTTATTTTTCCCAGCCAAATTGTTTTCTCACCTTGTCCTATTCCTCTTGATTTTTTAAAATACAGATATAATACTTTTGTCTCTATCGCATTTAGTCTTTTTTGATTCAGTTCAATATTGTAGCTTGCTGATACCTATGGAATCCTTGATTCTGTCATTGAATAAGGGAGCATCCTTACAGGATGTGTGTCACTTACAAATATGAGGCACAGTATGGTTATGCCTTTATCTAAATCATTGAGGAAAAATGAAAGGTCTCTGAGCTGACAAAAATGCATGCAGGGAGTACTAACCAACCTAGATTTTTTAAGAAGATGAACAGAGAAGTAAAGGGAAGTCATATAGAATGAATATCTAAAATAAGTTTGGAATTGATAAAAATGATAAACAGCACAGGATTGAGCACAATTTTCTGAGCTCTGCACTAAAGTCCTCTTGCCTACTGGAGTTGATACTCAGATACTACTTTTCTCTGAATTTAACAAGTCAATGAATTCCAAATCCATTTGTGATAGGAGCAGGAGCTGTTATCTAGGTTAGGGTAGTTTTTCTTTAAGTGACATTGAAACTAATCTCAACAAGTGTTTAAAGGTTGTAAGCCTTGGGCCCACAGTGAAAGTTCTTCTCTGTGTGTGTGTGTGTGTGTGTGTGTGTGTGTGTGTGTGTGTCTTTCTCCCTCTCTCTCTTTCTTTCTCTCTCTCCCTCCCTTTTCTCTCTTCCTTCCTCTTTTTCTGTCTCTCCTCTGTGTCTGTCTTTGTTTCTGTCACTATATTTGTCTCTTCTCTTGATCTCTGTCTCCTGTCTATCTCTCTGACTCTCTGTCTCTATCTCTTATCTTGATTAATATTTTCCACTTATTGTAACTAAATAATCCTTAACTATTAGATGGACTATCAATGTTTCTTATTTCATTCCAATCTAAAATTAAAGTTCCAGACTGGCCTACTATGTGCTTGTGTTAGTGTCCAGTCTACATTTCTCTATCTTTTTGTTACAAGAACAGTATAAGATAATTGAACATTTTTTTCTATTGATAGACATAGAACATATCTTTAATGATCTACTTTAGACTTTCTTCAGAATTTGTAGATCACTTGGAAAACCGATGTGTCATCTATAGACTCTGCTGTCTTCCCTCTTTGTCAAAATTGGGACATTTAACCTTCTCCAATCTTAAGTAGTCATATTTGCTTCCTGAAATCTTTCAAATATTACTAACAATGGCAAAGAAAAAGGAGGAGGAGGAGGAGGAGATGAAGAGAAGAATCAGAGTAAAAGAAAAATTGAGCTGCTATCATGTATTGCTATACAAAGCAAACAGAGGTCCTACCACCACTTTGAACATTTTTTTTTT
>CM053626.1:264636301-264652413 GCA_028646595.1 Phalanger gymnotis | reverse complement strand
GGATCTTCCCCCCCCCCCCCCACAGAAGCTGCTAGCCAGATTGTGGAAACAATTGTTCGAACCTAGCCCTGCATAGCTGGAAAGCTGGACAACTTCCACCTGCTATTTAAAGACAATTAAGTAAGGACCTAGGTTATGCTGAGCAGAAACCCAGTCAGACCCAAAGATTGATGCAAGGAGTTTTCTCACAACTATACAGGTCAAGCAATTTATCCAAAAACTGGCCTTGTACCGGTCGATTAGTTATTGTTTTCCTGTTCTTTTGATTGTTCACAGACAATTGGGTGGGATCACGACACCTTTTTGTCTGATTTCAGAGAATTGCACCTGTTCACTCACCCCTTCAAGTTGGAAAGTCTCTAATCTTTCCTCCAATTAGTAATCCAAATACCTAATGTTGTATCCTGGCTACTTGTTTCCTTTTAATTGTTTTGATTGTTTTTAATTTATAAAAATCTGTCTCTTCTTGTATTTGAGGTCCAAGCCTAAACAGAGGAGATCTGGTCTCAGTTTTTTGGTGGTAATTGCTATGCATTGCTTAATAAATCGAAATGCTCAGAAGCTCAAACCTTTGTTTCCTCAGTCATTCCACCTTTAACCCACAACAGAACAGCCTATTACATTTTTAATGATGCCTTTTATCTCATTATTGGTAATATGGGAATGACCACTTACATCAAACATTAAACTTTTTATTCATTTCTGGGTTACTTCAAATGACTTCTCAGACTCAGTTTCCTTGTCTATAGAATGGGAATAACAACTGCAATCCTTATATGATAGTGTTGCTGTAAGGAAAATGTTTTGTATATCTGGGAGCATGACACAAGCATGAGTTGTAAGGACTTATGTCAATCAGTCAATAAACTTTTATTGTCTTTCAGACAAATTCAATCAGTTGTAAAATGGTGATAATAATAGCTCCTACCTGCCTCATAGAGCTGTTGCTAGGATCAAATGAAGTAACATATATGATTGCTTTGTAAACCTTAAAGTGCTAAATAAATGATATCGTCATCGTCATTATCATTATAATTATTGTAGTCATTCAAAATTGAAATCAATTAGCATAATGTAATTTAATAATAGGAGTTTTTGGAGAACTAGGTCTTTACTTGGAAATTTTTTGTTTATTTGAATTCTGCACAAAATTTTCCAAGAACACAGAAAAACACTGGTCCTGAAAATCCTGGCATACTTAAATCTTTGAACATAATGTATACCAAAAACAAAAGAATAGGCCTCAGTAAAAGTATATACATCTTTTAAGAGGATGTACACTCTTTTATATTAATACAATATCATATTGTGCTAATTAACACAGGGATAAAATGAGGGAAAGAAGGGAAAGGAGAAAAAAGTAAGAAAATAATGTCATAGTGGTGGCCTCCTACTGAATTGTATATGGTGCAGCTTCACTAATCAGAGGCTCAGGGCCTCTGGGTGGGAGCTAGAGTGATCATCCAGTTAGGTAAGAGACAGAGCAGCAGCATAGCAGGAAAATAATTGAAAATACTTTACTCTTCCTGACCAGATATTGTTCCCCCGCTGCAAGAAAACGAGAGTCTCTGATCCACTCTGAAACTTAGGCTCACTCTTTCGTTTCCAAAGGTGGTGGGCCAATCCCTTGCAGACTCTATGCCCGGTGGGGTATATACTTAGACTTAGGAGTCTAATTGTTTCAACAACATTCCAGTTGTCTAAGAAAATAATGATGAATATTATCTGGTGTTCTAGCTTTAGAGTTTTGTGGATAGTCTAGAATTTCAATATGAAACCTTACCATAACCATTCTGGCATTTATTCTAGTAGCAAATGTGTGAACTTTCTGTTCTCATTTGATACACCTTGCTTTTTGTTGAGTTTAGATTTCTTGTGACCACGATGCTAGCCAGAAACCATCCACATCCCTCTTTCTCTGAGGATTCTATCTGGCCCCTGATTCCTTTACTTCTCAGGCCTGTATAATAAGGTGTTTAATTGTCACTGAATATTTATTTTGTGCTTTGTGGTGCCTTGTGACTCCTTGAATCACAATTACCTTTGATATTTTCTTTCACTTACTGATTAAAGGAATCTAGAGTTTCAGATATACTTTTATTTTTGGATTCCTTTATACATGTTTCTTCCTTGTTGCTTTTAATTTAGTGTTCTGTTTCTCTACTGCATGTGCCAGCTAGATATTGATGTAATCTTCAAATGACTTTCTGAAAATCATCAATAGCTCTCTCAAGTCACTTCTGCCATGGTGGTATTTGATGTCTGTCCCTAGGAGTATTCCTTAACAGTTTCCCCTTTCCTCCTATGGTTCTCACCATGGCAGCAGCTGCCGCATATACTGCTGTGTGAAGGTCCTGAAATGTTTTTATGTCATCTGCCAAATACCATAGGAGAACGTGAATGTATGATATTTCATAATGAGTAGAGCAGGTACCAGGTTTTTTTAATTATTCTTTTTCTGTAAGTAGTCTGCAAATCAGATTCATGTCATCAAACAAAGAAGGCTTTTCAGAATTCCAGACTGGTATATCCATCTTCTTTTCAAAGACATTTGAAAGCATAGTGCTGCTTAAATTTAAAAAATATATATTTTGTTAATAAGTATAATTTCTGAGGTTTGTATTAAGTGAATTTTTTCAAATGTCCTCAAAATCTTCATTTTTTTTCCTTCAAATTTTAGCATTATTTTGAATAAGTATCTTATTTCATCTAATGTAGATGTAGGGATGGAGCCTTTTTTTTTTTTTTTTTGCCTGTCCTGCAGGGCTCAGTAATACATTGTTGTACTGTTTTGTGGTTTGAACTAAATATGTCATTGACCAAAATCAATATGAAGCATTTGGCTGTAACTAGTGAAATTTGTTTACATTTATGGTTGATATAATATTATATATAGCAAAGTATTGTGTTTTTATTCCATTTCCTATATATTCCTTGTTTGCTCTCTTTAGTGTCACAGGAATGATGCATTGACTTGTAGGGTCTTAGTAGTAGTAATGGCAGTGGTAGCAGTACTTGTAGTATCATTATTTGGAGATGTGTCTTAGAGCTTAAAGACTGAAGTCTCGAAGGAAAAGCATCTTCTAAATATCCTTCAACATTATTGTCAGAAATGGAATAATGACCTAATATAATATGTTAAATTCAAAAATCTAAAACAAGCATTTCTTTAATAAGTGTTTACTATATGCCCAGCCTTATGCTAAATGCCAGGGATGCAAATATAAGCCAAAGGAAAGATAGTTCCTGCCCTTAAGGTATTTACATTCTAATGTAGGAAGATAAGACATAAAAGGTAGCTGAAAAGCAGGGAGAAGGAAACACAGCCACAGCGACTGGGTAATGAAGTCTGGAGAACAAAGGATTACTGGTCTAGGCCCTTCCTTTAAAAAGAGGTTCTGGCAGAAACTCATCTATGGAAGAAGGCGGGTCTCAGAGATGGAGGGAGAAGACATTTAAGGCATGGTGACTGAGTCAAGTGGTAAAGCAAATTAACTTTGTTAACATTTCTTTGGTTTATGAAATAATAACCTTTGAGCTATAGGATAACGGTGGCACAAAATACCCAAGGGAAAAAAAAATGGAGAAAATGGATTATCTAAGATCTGTGCAGACAGGACCAAGTTACAGAACTGCAGCTGAAACAGATGGAACTATATTATTTGAGCCATCTGTTACTATATGCAGTTTTTCTCACTGCATGCTGTCCTTAGCATGTCCTTCAAAACACAAAGAAGTAAAACTTCTACTACTTGTGTAACATTAGGATGTCCTAGATAAATCAGGTACACTGTATATTCCAGTAGTGCAATCAATTTGCTCATGCCAAAAAGACAAATTGCTATCACTTCATTTATCCCCAAAGAATGTTGTTAAAGTTTCTCAAACAGTTATTTCATGGCTGATGCCTAAATTTGCTTCTTTTGAAGCATATATCACAGTTCTACTGATTTTCTGAGTAAAAATCTTTCTCTAGAAATCACAATATGTGAGGAACTTAAAGTCATTCTTCCTATTCGGAGTAACTCAATGATTTCCATGAAGCTGGTGAGAAGAATAAGACATGTTTTGTTTTGTTTGGTTTGGTTTGGTTTTCTGAACAAGTGTGACACTAAAATTAATAACCACCCGGACATTCAACCAGAATCTGTCACTTCTGAATGGGATAGTTCTAGAATTCCCATTTGGAGCTCTCTTTGTGTTCTAGCTGGCTTAAACCACCCACCAGTCACCAGGTATCACTGTACTACTCATCCTAAGCACTTGGACTGTGGAAGGGCTCTTACTAGGTCTCAAAGGATTTCCCCATATTTTCTATTCTCAATATAGTAATGATTCCATCATGACGTGTAGTGTTTAAATAGTGTTGGTTTTTTTACTCTAGTTCACCATCAATTAACTATTCCAGGGTGTGTTAAATGGAGTGGGAGTTTTCCCCTAAAAAATACATCCCAAAGCAGTATATTAATATAATCACCCACTGATAAGTGGATTTAGAGTAGTCACATTTCAAATGGATCACACAAAGTGTACAAATAGCAACCTCTTTCACGTTAGGTGATAAAATTGTTCTACTTTTGTACTTACTTAGCAATAATATTCTTCATCCTTACTTTCCCTTCCCAGCAGGGGGAATTTGTTCTTAGAATTTATATCTGATTTAGTTTTATTCTATCTCATCCTTCTCATCACATCTCACTCCAAAATTCATCATCAGGGTACTGCCATACATTCTCTGCCTCTTCTTTAACATAGACTTGATGCTTTAGTTCCTGCCCTGCATCCCAGTGATGAGGATACAGTCTCTGGAAACCCCCTTGAACTCTCCTTGAATCTACCCACTAGATCTGGCCTCTTCAGAAGCCATAAACCTTTCCTCATCACTAGGCCCAAATCTCTACCTGGCCTAGCCCAGTTGCTTCTCACCCTTAATCCTATCAAAATCCCATTCTCTTGCTTCCTGGAGTCTTGACCTCTAGTCACCCCTGTCCCAGCTGGATCCTCCTTAGAATCCTCCTCAAGACCCTCCCTAAACCCCTCCTCTAGTCACCCCAGACTACTTGATGACCCCTCAATCCCTCCCATAGTCTATCTGTATGTAAGTCTCATCTTGCCTCCATGAAGGTGCTCAGATTCAATCTAGCTCAGTAGATTGAATCTGGCCTGCTTGTGAAAACAAGCATCACAAAGGGTGGGATTTCCTAAGACAACCCAATATGGTGAATCTTTAATAAACTTTGTCTTTTTCCTTGACTGAGAAGGCTTGAGACGAATTCATTTGGCAGGACCCTGCATGTTGGTATTTTGGAATCTTGAGCACTCCTAAAAACATATGGTTCCCTACCTCACCATTTTTCTTTAACATCATCACCAGGGCTTCTGATAGAGAGTTTGTCCTACGTAGCCACATGATACTCAAGTCCATGATATCGATCACCAGCTATTTTCCTGCTGCTGCTATGGCTCTTATTGAACTGAATGATCACTGTAGCTCCTGCCCAGGGCCCCTCAGTCTTTGATTGGTGAAGCTTTACTATATGCAAACCAGTAGCCCACATTCCTGATTTCAATCCCTTCCTTTCCCTTCCTTTTCTCCTTCTTTTCCTCTCATTTCTTCTCTTTCCATCTCCTTCCCTCTCCTTTTTTTCTTCTCCTTTACTCCCTTTTCCTTTTTCCCTCTTCTTTTCTCTCCTTCTTACTCATTTCCACTCCTCTCCTTTCATTTTGACTTTCTCCATTGTAGAAGTAGAAAGAATTGAGCATGAATTTGTGAATCTCTATTATTTAAGTCTGTTTTTTTTCTAAGTATATATTAAATTAACCTCATAACTTTTAAAGTTATTCTGCTTGTCTGTGATTACTTCCACCCACCCTCATGTTCTCCTCTGTATTTAGGGGTAGGGGAATTGATCTTGCTTCCTCTCACTATTCTTTGCTCCCCTGGAGGAAAAAAATAAGGAAAAATAAACAAAAGAAAAGATTTGTAAAAATTTCCCACATGAAACATGTCTCCACATAGACCACATCCAAAACTAATGTCTCATACTGTATCTTTAGTTAACTGCCTCCTTATCAGGATTCAGGTAGCATGATTCCTATTATTATGGATCCTCTGTAATCTGGGTGGTTATTACATAGATCTGTGTTCTTAAGTCTTTCAAAGTCACTTTTATTTACATTTTTATTACATAAATTATTCTCTTTACTACTTCCTGTATCAATTTATATAAATCAGTTTAGGTTTCTTTGAAACTGTCTCATTTTTTAAGGCACAGTAATACACTTCTACCTTCATATAGTAGAAGTTTTTCAGCCATCTCCCAATGGATAGGTTTAGTTTCCAGTTCCTTGCAATTACCAGGAGAAAAAAGTTACTATAAATGTTTTTTTTTTTCACATTTAAGACTTTCCTCTTTCATTGATATTTTTGGAATAAAAGTCCAGTACAAACATTGCTAAGTTAAAGAATATACATAATTTATTGACTTTTGGGTCATTTTTGCAAATTAAATTGCAGAATGACCCTCTAATTCATAGGTCCACCAAAAGTATATTAATATTGTTGGTTTCCTATAGCTGCTCAAACATTCATTAGTTTCCTTTTTTGTTGTCTTTGCTTTTCCAGCATTTTCCTGCCATGCTGGTGTTCCCTGTCATCTATTTCTTTCTCTGCCTCAAACCTCTCTGTCTCCAGATCCTGCCCAGGACCCTGGCCTTGAGTGAGACTCAAATTAAGTCACCACCATTACCAAATTCTTCGGTTATATTCCTACTCTAATCTCAATAACTTCACCCTTTTTATCTCCAACTGTGAGAACAATAAGGAAATGATCACTTTTATTCATAGAAAGGCTTGTTAATTATTTTCCCTCTGACTCCACCCATTATCCTCAATTTCCCAGACTAAATACTAAATCACCCCCTCTGGCTAGCACACACATATACATAAATATACATGCATGCATACATATACTATATATATGTACTGCTTTGTATTCTTATATTTGTTTCCCTGGAACTTAACATAGTACCTGTAACATCACACATTTATCATCTCATGCCCACGAATCTACCATTGCTAGTTAGCCATTTTCTCTAATCTGTTCTTAGGTTTCTTGGATAAACAGAAATGTACATGTTATAAGGATTTTCAATTTAGAAATTTAAAACCTCTAACAACGGAATATAGGAATTTTTAAAAATTAATATTTATTTTTAAGGTTTTATGAATTTCACTTGGGTGAAAGGCAATTTTCTTCAATTACCTAGGGTCCAATCTTCTTACCTTGCCAAAGAGTGAATGAAGAGGACCTGAAAATGTGAGTGCATAAAGGACCCAGTCCCATAGATGCTCAGAGACCCTGTCCTAAGGAGGTAACTTTACTGACTAAATAAAACTTTATTAGTTTGTTTATTTAAAGAAAGGAAACATTTATTATTTTCCCTTACATAGGATAACACAAAATAAAGGCTGAAAAAGTGGTTCTGGGCAGGAGTCCTTCTTTAATGAATTAGAAGGATCATTTTAAAAGTACTATACTTCAATTAATTCCAATGTTATATAAGCTATTTGGGAAAATAAGAAAAGGAGTTCTAATAGATCCCTTTTATGACACGAATGTGATGCTGATACCTAAACCAAAGCCACTCATAGACCAATTTCTCTAATAAATACTAATGCAAAAATTTTAAATAAAATACTAGCTAGGAGATTGCAACAGTATATCACATGCACTATGACCAGGTGGGATTTATACCAGGAATGGAGGGCTTGTTCAATATTAGGAAAACTATCAGCATAATTGACCATATCAATAACAAAACTAACAATGATATGATTGTCTCAATAGATGACAAAACATAGCACAATTCCTATTAAAAACACTGGAGAGCATTGGAATAAATGGAGTTTTCCTTAAAATGATAAGTAGCATCTATCTAAAACCATCAGCAGGCATTATATGTAATGGGGATAATCTAGAAGACTTCCCATAAGGTCAGGTGTGACCATTAGTATCACTATTATGCAACATTACATAAGAATTGTTAGCTTTATCAATAAGAGGAGAAAAATAATTTAAAAAAATTTGAATAGGCAATGAGGAAAACAAAACTATCACTTTTGCAGATGATATGATGGTATATTTGGAGAATCCTAGAGAATCAACTAAAAAATACTTGGAATAATTAACAATTTTAGAAAAGTTGCAGGATATAAAATAAGCCCATGTAAATCATCAGCATTTCTACATATTATCATCAAAGCCCAGCAGTAAGAGATAGAGAGATTGCATTTAAAATAAGTGTAGACAGTATAAAATATTTAAGAGTTTACCTGCCAAGACAAACCCAGGAATTGAATGAACACAATTATAAGGCACTTTTCACTCAAATATAAGTCAGACCTAAGCAAAAAATCAATTGCTCATGGGTAGGCTGAGCTAATATAATAAAAATAATAATTCTACTTAAATTAATTTACTTATTCAGTGCCATACCAATCTACCAAAATAATTATATTACAGAGCTAGAAAAAAATTACAACACAATTCATCTGGAAGAAAATAAAAGGTCAAGAATATCCAGGGAATTGATGAAAAAAAAAGTCCAAAAGATCTACCAGATCTAAAACTATATTATAAAGTACCAATAATTAAAACTATTTGGTACTGGTTAAGAAATAAAGTGGTGGGTCAGTGGAATAGGTTAGGTACACAAGACACAAGAGTAAATGACTATAGTAATCTACTGTTTGATAAACACAAAGACTCCAGTTTCTGAGATAAGAACTCATTATTTGACAAAAAAAACTACTAGGAAAACTGGAAAATAGTATGGCAGAAACCAGGCATAGACCAATACCTCACACCATACGCCAAGACAGTGTCAAAATGGGTACATGATTTAAACATGAAGGGTGATACCATAAGCAAATTAGGAGAGCAAGAAATAGTTTACCTGTCAGATCTATGGAAAAAGAAAGAATACATGCCCAAACAAGAGATAGAGAACTTCATGAAATACAAAATGGACAATTTTGATTACATTAAATTAAAAAGATTTGGGACAAATAAAACCAGTGTAATCAAGATTAGAAGGAAAGTATAAATCTGGGAAACGATTTTTACAGCCAGCATCTCTGATAAAGGCCTCATTTCTCAAATAGATAGAGAATTGAGTGAAAGTAATAAGAATACAACTCATTCCCCAGTTGTTAAATAGTCAAAGAATATGAACAAGTAGTTTTCAGATGAAAAAATTAAAAATATCTATAAACATTTGAAAAATGTTCTAAATCACCATTGATAGAGAAATGCAAATTAAAATAATTCTGAGATACCACCTCATACCTATTAGATTAGCTAATATGACAGAAAAGGAAACTGATGGGTGTTGGAGAAGATGTGGGAAAATTGGGACACAAATGCATTGTTTGTAGAGTTGTGAACTGATCCATCCATTCTGGAGGGCAATTTGGAATTATGCCAAAAGACAATCAAACTGTGAATACTCTTTGATCCTGCAATACCATTACAATGTCTGTATCCCAAAGAGATCATGAAAAAGGGGAAAGACCCATATGTACAAAAATATTTATAGCAGCTCTTTTATGTAGAAAATAATTAGAAACTGAGGGCCTGCCCCTAAATTGGGAATGGCTGAACAAGCTGTGGCACATGAAAGTAATGTATGCTATAAGAAATGATACAGAGGCAGATTTCAGAAAAACCTGGAATTACTTAAATGAACTGACACCGTGTGAAGTGAACAGAACCAGAACATTGTACACAATAACAGCAATGCTGTCTGCTGATTGACTATGAATGGTTTTCTCTTCTCAGCAATACGATGATCCAAATAATTTCAAAAGACTCATGATGGAAAATGCTATCCACATCTAGAGAAAGAATTATGGAGTCGATGCAGATCAAAGCATAATATTTTCACCGTTTTCATTTGTTTTGTTTTTTGTTTGTTTCTGTTTTTGTTTTTTTTTTCTTTCTCATGGTTTTCCCTTTTTATTCTGATTCTTTTTCCACAACATGACTAATGTGGAAATATGTTAAACATGATTGTACATGATGATGTATCAGATTACTTGCTGTCTTGGGAAAGGGAGGGGTGAGGGAGGGAGGAAGGGGGAGACAGAGAGGAAAGAGGGAGGGAAGGAAGGAGAAAAAATAGGAACTCAAAATCTTAAAAAATATTATTAACTATCTTTACGTGTAATTGGAAAAAATACTATTAAAAACAAAAAAAATAGTATCACACTTATTGCTTATGTACAAAGGGGGCCATCAGGCTGGGGAACACAGATTATTCAAATAATTAGGTTAGAGAGTTCCCAGACAATTTTGATGTATTATCAGTTTGCTTTATAAATAAATTCCCTCCCATAATGAGACAACAGTATTCTTCAACCTGACAAAAATCCGAATTATCACAGATTTGGAATTAATAGAGTATCAACAATGAAATCTGTTTTGTGGGGAGTGGCAGAGTAAGAATGTGAATCTTAGGGCTTGAAAGCACCTTAGTAGTCATCTAATCCAGACCTTACCTGAAGTATGAAACTCTCCTACAATATCCCTTAAAATAAGCTATCTGGCCATTGCTTTGATATTTCTAGTGACAAGAAATTCCAGCCTATTGAGGGAAACAATTTTTTTGATAATAGAAAAAATATATGTTTAGTATATAATAATAATAATAAATCCTTGAACTGAGAATTGTGTATTTAAATGTCAGTGCACATGAATCTTTTCTAAATTTGTTTTAATTTTTCTTAAAGCCTTTGCTAGATCAAGATGTTTTCTCTGGAAGAAATGAAGGACAATTGCATCATAAACAAAAAAAAGAGAAGAATGAAGAGCTATTTCTTGAAGCTATAAGCATTTGATTTTCAGATATGAGGATTAATGACTCTTTTTAACCAATTTGTGATACCATTACTTACTCTATTTTTAGAAAGATCTGAAAGAATCATGTCTTCATGTATAGAACTCCATAGGGGGAAGAAGTGGTTAGGCATCACATCAAGGGTAATGCCACTAAGCATTCATTCTGAAGGCATTTTGCATCATACTTTCTCAAACTGGAACTATGCAAAAAATGAGTCATATGTGTACCTTGGGAAATTAGCAAACACTCTCTTATTTTATGCTTGGAAAGCTCACTGTGTTCTTTATTCACAGTATTATGCTTCATTACCAAGCATTTGACTTTAGCAGGTGTCCTGTGTGTGGAGATATTGATCAGGATATCTCCTATCCAATGAGAGTGGGGAGTGATATGAAATTCAGTGTGGCTTTCAATGGGTATCAAGAATATACTGCTATAATATTTTTTATTGGCCAAAAGCCCACACACAGTATCTAATTTACTCTGTAGTATACATGTTTGTTATAATTATTAGTTCCATGATTCTTCCTTTTACCATTCCCCATTCTTTTATTCCTTTATACATTCCTTGAAGATATGATACCCTCTTGTCACTGAGCCAAGAAATTAACATTCTAGGTAAAGATAAAGTTAATCCCAACATTAGTCAGATACTATTTGCCAGAAACGGATACACTTCACTTGTGAATCTGAGTTTCATTATTACTTAAGTTTTTTTTAATTGATCCATACTGGAAAGATAAATCTGAGACCTATTACACAGCAGCTTGCCCCAGACTTTGGCCTGCTAGTTTATGCCACAGAATTGAGATTTGGCGGAGGTTGAGTCAGTCATGGTAAAAATTTCTCCTAGCATGCCTGAACTCTGCATTGGGGCCAAAAGGTTTACACAAATTTCTAAGGTGTTTAGGGTCATTAGATGATTGGTTATAGAGAACACAGCTAAACTATGCTGACGATTTAATTTGGATAATATTTTTTGTGGGACTAACCAGTAACTGCAATCAGCATGTCTGAGTAAGATTTATCAGGAGAGCTTCCTAATGAACAATGTGATTGTAAGTATATTAGAACACTGGCCAGTGACCCCAGTCCTTATGAGCCTACACAAAATGCTAGGATCATAAAATCCTCCTGTAGACTTTGGTGTGTATGTACATAGTCTATAATTGGTGCCATCATCACTAGGTACATTATGAAAAGGTGCTCCATCAATTGGTTACAAAACTTAAAATACAATACATTGAAAAGGCACTAGTTACCGTATGCCTTGCCCTTTTTAATCAGACTCTTTTCTCACTAGCTGTATTTCAGTGACAGACAATGTTTCAACAATCTGGCTAGCAGCTGCTGTGGGGGTGAAAGACCAACACAAGCCCAACAACAAGGATACTACCACAACGCTGCAAAAGCCCAGGTTCTTTTAATCTGCTTTACTAAGGAAAGCAACATTAAGGGATTAACAAGCTTATTTTAATCCAGCATACAAATATCACTCACTTAGTTCAGGGGAAAAAAACAGCACCCTGAACTTCGGAGCAAAATACAAACAAAGTACAAACATCGACAGACAGACCTTATCTGAATCAAATCTCAATACATAGTTACCAGAGTTTAACAAAGTCCCAACATCTGGGTTTTGAGCTGGAAGGTTTTTTAGCTATAGCTGCCTGGAGTCTCTGCATCAGCGGGCACCACCAAGAGTTAGAGCTCTGCGCAAATAGCTCTGTCTTCTCTTCTTATACCATTTTAGACATCATCAAATGTCATCTGAATGACCAGAACTTAGGCTCCTGTGATCGGCTCTTGAGTTAACCCCTCCCCTTAGTACCCTGAGAGCTTAACACCCACATAGGCTTACCACCTAATAGGGGTTTGGGCCTGGGGCTTAGCACCTAGTAAGATTCAACGAAATACACTGAATTAATCAAAGGAAACAAAAGCCAAACTCTTCAAGGGCACTTGGTTGAACTGAGTGCTAAGAGCCCATTTTGTTTACCAACACAGACAATAAAAAAGGAAAGGCACTGTCCCCATCCCAATTTGAGATGATTATGTGGTTTGGGAAAATTAGCATCTGATTCATACCTCTTTGTGTTTATTCTTCCCACTTCTAGGTGAAATAGATGGAACACAGCAATAACTATGTGAGCTCCTAAAAGATAGGAGAGCAAGCTACCATCAGGGTTAGGATTTGGGTCCATGCAAGGCTTATAATCATCTCGTCCAAATTACGGACTTGAGAAGCAGAGAATGACCTTCAAGACCAAGCTCATTGGTAACAGAGATGCAGACTTACCCAGCATTGATGTTGCATTTGAATGTGAAGTTGGTGGGGCCAGTAATATGTAGAAAACTGAATTCAGTCTGAATTCACTCTTTTTATTGCTTAGGTGGTATAGAGGTGAGTGTGCACCCACGTGTCGGGGAGAGATATGATGATACTTCTCTTCTTGCTTTATTTTCAAAGTAAATATCCTTTTGTAAAAGCTTATTAATATTCATTATTTAAATGGAATTAACTACTGGAAACTAATGGTCGAGAAGCTATACGAGAAAGGGGGCAGGAGCCAATATATTAAAGAGCATCCCAGCCCCTCAAGAGTACCCCTGGAACCATGAAAGGGAGATGTAGCCAGCTTCATGTTAGGGGAGTGTGATTAGAGCAAATAAGTATAAAACACATGGATCTTTGTCTAAAGGGCACCTCTACAGCCTTTCTGGATTACATATGGAACTCTGACTAGTTCCTAGATACCCAAGCTACCCCTTAGATGACAGGCAACTGAGACACAGGGGAAAAGACTTTTATTTTTTGTTTGTTTTCGTTTTGTTTTACGGGGGGAAGGCAGGGCAATAGGTCTTAAGTGACTTGCCCAAGGTCACACAGCTAGTAAGTGTGTCAAGTGTCTGAGGCCAGATTTGAACTCAGGTCCTCCTGACTCCTGGGCCGGTGCTCTTCTCACTGTGCCACCTAGCTGTGCAGATAGACTTTTAATAGAAGAGCTACATTTTTCCCATTATCTTTAAAAGCAAATGTTGAGAAAGATAGTTTGACCTACTTTCATATACATTATCTCTCTTGGATTTCTAGACATGAGTGCAGCAAGGGGTAGTTGAAATTTCTCACTTTTTTCCCACCACCACCAAGAAATAAGATACTTGTAAGACTGGTACATGACAAACCTGGGAGAGGAATTCCTGTATTTCCAGCTCCTGGTCACTTCCTTCTGCCTTTTGGTTTCCTTTTCTAAGTGTAGGTCAGAGACTATGAAAATAGACACACTTTTGGATTTTACCTCACTGCCTATCCCAGTTTAATTTTGAGGAACTTATGCTGGCTTCAAGTGGTAGGGCCATTCATCTCTCCCTGTTCTATAACCAGGCATGTAGTTTAGACTGAGTTCGGTAATGGGAGAGCTTGACCTCTAATGAGATGGATCAAGCCCTCACAGTAGTGGTGAGGGGACATATTCTTTAAATTATTGTATATTATGGCTTATATTTAGGTTTTCTTGCAAAAATAAGAAGGTGCTCCACATACACTATGGATCAGGTATGGGACAGACAGATTGTTGTTGTTTCTTGTTCATCCTTCATTCTTGAAGAAAACCAATGACATTATGAGAGTAATGTCTTAACTTGCACATGAATTGGATTTAAGTGGTACAGAGCTGCGCAAAATCATCAACCTCACTCTCTCCACCACAGTCATCAAAGTCCAGGGGCATGACAAAAGTCAAGATGACCAGCAATGTCCTAGGACACAGTAGGTCTGACAGATAAATTATTCCTCTCCACAAAAGGCATGCTAAACACAAGATACTAACAAATATGTATTTGATAACATCAAATTTAAAACAAGATTCAGTGATTTAATTTCTAAGTACTGTAATAATCAGAAAAAAAGTTAATACTTAAATTGTATTACTGCATAAAACAGTTTTCAGGGCTTCTAATTGGCACTATACAAACAAATTGCATTATGTGTCTACTTGTAAAGTAGCCATGCTTGAACTAATCAACTTGTCGACTGGAATGGTTAAGAGGGATTCCTCCCCTGTCGCAATTCAGCTATGACCCAGACTTCCAGACCTCCTAAATTCACAAGTTCCCCTATATTTCTTAACTTGTCCATTTCTCAGGTAGGTACTCAATAACCTCAGATAAGGAAGCAACAAAAACAGAAGAGCAACCCCTATCCAGGTTCAAGGTTGCTTTAGGAAGAACACAAGCCTCAACTGCTATGTGCTGGCAGTCTCATGGAGGGCTATAAGTAGGATTTAGAACACCACCCCTCTTTGTCCACTCCAACTTCCAAAGACAGATTAAAATAGCGCTCTAAAGATTCAAATCTCCAAAGATTCCAGAAAGTAAGAAGTATTTGTTTAAGTCCACTGAATCATAAGCTTTTTAAGGTCTAAAGTCAATAAGGATATTCAAAGTAAAAGATCATTAGTCGTGAGTCACTCATGGTTAAAAGCAGGCCCTCAAAAGTTTCCATATAGTCATCCAGAACAGAAATGGAAGCTTTCAACATGCTCTATCAGATGGCCCTCACTACACCAAGATTGACCATTTATTGGGTTTGGAGTTACCAAGAGATCATGTGTACAGGTATAGTTGGAAATTGGCCTCTTATACGGAGTTTTACTCAACATTGTAGTCTTCATAGAAAGAAGACTGTTAACATTGTTTCCTCAGGTGAAGAAATATAATCATGTCATAGGGGACCAGGAGAACTTCCTTAACAACCTTTCCCTTCTATGGCTAAATATGTTTTTTTAAACAGGGTAGGATGTATTTTTTTTTCACTAGCTCCCTGAAATATATGTATCTTCTGGGATAAATCAGATGGATAACTAGAGTGCTTTATGTCTTTGCATTTTTTCATGATTTTTCTTTCTTTTTAATTTTATTCATTTTCTGTGGTGAGTAAAATATAGCCTATGCCAATGACTACTATCTCTTTTGTTCCTTGATTACCTAAGTAATAACTAGGAACCCTGCAACCCACATTTGTGGAAATCTAGACATGAGCTATGTATAAGCTTTAATTGGAGATTTTCTGGGATTACATCCAAGTTGAGGTAACAAGGCAAAGAGCAAATCTTTGGGTTCAGGCCTCCAGGATTGAACCCTGTGCATGCAAGGCCATAGAACTAGAAGTGTTATGAAGAAGCAGTCTATAAAATGTGAATTCTAGCTGT
>CM053626.1:264615717-264635801 GCA_028646595.1 Phalanger gymnotis | reverse complement strand
CTAATGATAATAGAAGTAGAGAAATCTCAGTGAGCAAATTCCTCTTACCAAGGTTGGTTGATTTCTACACTGAAAATTAGTCTTACACAGTTTCTTGGAATGTTAAGACATTGAGACTTTCTCAGTGTCACACAGTAAAGATGTGTCAAAAGCAGGAATTAAATCCAAGAGCTTCCTAATTCCAAGACTGGGTCTTAGTTAACTACAGAATGATGCTTCTTATGTTATCCTCCAGTACAATGCTGTCTTGTACCATCAAATTATCAACTCTGTGCTAATGATTGTAAAGTCTATCAAAACAACAGAGACCTTCCACAGTGATAGCAAGAAGACCCCTGTAATGTCCCTCTCACCAATTGTTCAGGCCCTACTGTCTGTGTGCTGAGAGCTCTGGAATCAGCCACTGCCACTCCTGCTGCCACTGCTGCCAGGACAACCACCATAGCTGCCACCACCACTGCTGCTTCAGTCACTCCTGAAGCCTGCTTCTGGTTTGCTGTGGATGGGGCTGTGCTGGTGTAGCCAGTACTGGACTGCACTCCACTCTCAGGTGAGAGAGTTTTCCTGCCAACCTTCTAAGTTGTGCTGTGCTGGAAATTTATCTCACTTATTTTTTTTTTGAGAGTTCTGCTGCTCTAGGATTTGTTTAGAGTCATTTTAGAGGTATTTGGGAGGGTTTGGGGGACAGCTCAGGTGAGTTCCTGCCTTTACTCTGCCATCTTGGCTCTACTTTGATATTTGTAACTCTTAAAAACTGTATCACTAACAGTACAGATAGAAGGACTATATAGACAGAGTTCATGGGTGTAAGTTGAATTTGAGGGAATGAGATAAAAAAATTAAAAAATGAGAAAGATTGGGGAATGGCTCTTAATTAAATTTTTATTAATTTGACTCAATTTGAGTTGAGAAATGAGACCTTTGTCAGAGAAACTTGCTTCAAATATTTTTTTCAGTTACTGTTGCTAACTGTATTTCTCTCCGACCTACCCCCTATTTATTCTATTCTTTCTCTCCTTTCACCCTGTCTCTCTTCAAAAGTGTCTTGCTTCTGACTACCCCCTCACACATCCTCCCACCCTTCTATTGTGCCCCTCTTCTCCTATCCACTTCCCTTACTACGTTCCTCTAAGGTAAGATAGATTTCTATACTCAGTTGACTGTATATGTTATTCCATGTTTGAACCATATCTGATGAGAGTAAGGTTTTCTCTCTCTCTTTTGCCTCCCTCCTCTTCCCCTCTACTGTAAAAGCTCTTTCTTGTCTCTTTTATGTGAGATAATTTACAACATTCTACCTCTCCCTTTCTCTTTCTCTCACTATATTCTCTCTCACCCCTTAATCATTAATATTGCAGATGCCAGCGCCTGTGTGATCCTGATTGTGACTCCTCAACATATAAATTATTTTTTTTCTGGCTGCTTGTAATATTTTTCCTTGACCTGACAGTTCTAAAATTTGGCTACAATGTTACTTTTTTGGGGGGGTGAGATCTCTTTCCTAAGGTGATTAGTGGATTCTTTCAATGCTGATTTTGCCATCTGGCTCCAGGACATCAGGAGAGTATTTCTTCATAATTTCTTGAAAGATGCTATCCAGGTCCTCCTTTTGATTATGGTTTTTAGGTAGTCCAATGATTCTGATATTGTCTCTCTTGGACCTATTTTCCAGGTCAGCTGTTTTTTCCCCATCTTTTTCAATTTTTTTCCATTCTTTTGAATTTGTTTGATTGGTTCACGATGTCTCATAGAGTCATTAGCGGTCCAAGAGAAAATAGTCCTGCTTTTTCTCTGCCATGATCAAACCACATGTGGAGTACTATGTTATGTTCTGGTCCCCACATTTCTGGAATAACATTGAGTGACTGGAAAACATCTAGAACAGGACAACCACAATCTTAGAAGGCCATAGTAACTTGGCTTATGAGATTTGTTTCCAATGACCTCCCTGCTACAGCTCTCCCCATTTCAATCCATACCAAAAAAAGAATCATTTCCCTTAATCCTAGATATGATCATGTCACTTCCCTATTAAATAGACTCTTGAGACTTATTATTTTCTTCAGGATGAAACACAATAAAATAAACAAGCAATCACCTCATTTCACTTTTAAAGCCTTTCAAAAGTTGGCCCCAATTTACCCTTCTAGGATCATTATATATTACTCCCCTTCCCACAGTCTATGGCCCAGGTGAAGTGGTCATCTTACATCTAGCCCTCCATTTCTCTTCTGCATATCTCAACTCTTTCCATCTCCGATTTCATGAATGAATCACCTCCTCATCTTTGCCTCATAGAATCCTTTCCTTAAATAAGACCCAATTCAAGCCCTACCTTCCCTAAAGTCTTTTCTGACTCTCCCAACTTTTAGTGCCTTCCTTCTTTAAACCACCTTGTGTGTATTTTATTTTTGTAGTATACATATTTATATATGTAAATGTTATCTCCTCCTTTGCAATGTAAGGTGCTTGAGATCAGGGAATATTTTAGTTTTTTTGTAAGACCTGTGCCTAGAATAAAAGAGACATTCATGTGCTTTATAAATGCTTTTGTATTGAAAGGCTGATACTTTGAAGTTTAGCCTATACAAAGAAACAAACTAAAAATGTATCAAGGAGTATGGTGGGGCATTTTAGTTGTCTTCAAGTATTTGAGGTGTTGTTATGGAATAGAAATTCTTCATTCTCTTTGGCTCTAATGGAAAAAAAATAGGGGCAGTGGCTGGAAATTGTTACAAGCAAATTCCAACCAGATGTAAAGATAAATTGAATAATTACAGTGAGCAATATTCACAAGCAGAATAGGTAAAGGGTAATGAATACTACCTATTGAAGATTCTTAAAGGTTAGATGACCACTCGACTACTTCTCACATGGGTTGTTATTCACATGAGTCATGTTCAGATATGGTTTGAATTAGATTATTTATGAGGTCCTTTATATCTTAGTGGTTCTCTAATTCTTGGATATGATAATAATTTTTTTTTAAAAGTTTTCTTTATAATTGTTTGCTCCTATCCTGATGAGAACTCTAAATTTGATGAGTGACTTCATCTAAGACTAAGTCATTAAAAATGTTAAAGAGCATAGGATCTAACACAGGTCACAGGGACTCTCTACTAGAGACCTCCTTTGAAGTTGATATTGACCCATTAATGGTTATTATTTGATACCATCTACTTATTCTCAAATTTATCTGGGTTCATTATTGTCTAGTCAATTATTTCTCTATCTTTCCACCTTACACACACGGATAACATCAGAAATTTTCTCAAGGCTTTGCCATTACCTCCTTTTTTCCCTCAAGCCTAGCAAAGCAGCAGCAGCAGCAGCAGCAGCAGTGGCAACACAACAAAACTTTTTAAAATTATTATTGTGAGTTTTCCTTTCTCTGTATTTATTCTATATTATTTCCTCCTTGCTTACACCTTTTATATATGTCTTTTAGAAGATTTGTTATTTTATTTGTTCCTTATGATTCCCCTTTGCTTCTTTTGACCACTTTTTGTTTTCCTCATCAAAACTGTTTCTTTTTCTGTATTTTTAATTTAATCATTGAGAGCTTTCTATCCCTCTTGGACTCATTTGCTTCACATAATTTAGGTCATAGAGCCTATCTTTTTCCAGGACTCTAAAATGTTTAACACAAGTCAAATGTGTATATCAGACTATGTCTAGTTTTTGTTTCCTCTATTAAATTGTAAAGTGGGGAGTATATATGTTCTATCTAACATTCTCACTATTTTCAAGCAAAAAAAGCTTCATTCGTTGTTGAGAATCAAATCCATATTAGAAGTTTGAGTCACTTGTTCTTTCACCCCTGAAGGAATTAATTGTCAATAAAGTAAATACTAAGATTATTTACTACCATACTTTTTGGGGGGAGGGAGGAAGGAGAGGGAGGAAAGAAGAGAGAGAAAGAGAGGAAAAAGAGAGAGAGAGAAAGAGAGAGAGAGAGGGAGAGAGAGAGAGAGAGAGAGAGAGAGAGAGAGAGAGAGAGAGAGAGACCATATTAATTAGATCATGCCTCTGTGGCAGCCTAGTAATCCAGGGCCTACCATGCAAGTTCCTTTTATTTGTTAATGGCAATATTATTTCTATTGATTTTCAACCAAATGCTCTCTATTGTATTTCCTTCCTTTGGTTCTTTGATTTATTCAGGTAAGTACAAATTATCAGTGTCTTAACCCCTCATTTTACAGATGGAGAAACTAAGGTCTAGATAGAGAAAATGATCTGCCCGAGATTATATGGGTAGTATTGGCAGATAGGTGGTGCAGCAGATAAAATACTAGAGGCTAGCACCTGGGTACAGCCTTTTGACTGAATCCAAATTTTACAGAACAAATCCATTTATTAAGGGGATTTATTCTGGGAAGTTTGGATTTGGTCAAAGGGCTGTACTTGAGGACCTAGAGAGTAACATGCGGCCTGGAGATTGCAGGTTCCCCACCCTTGTGCTACACCGAGTCAGGAAGACTATATCCAATATGGGGAACTAATTATCTGTGATACCCTGGGCAAATCATTTGACCTTTTATCTGCCTCATTTTCCTTGTCTATAAAATGGAGGTAGTAATAGCACCTACTTCCCAAGGTGGTTGTGAAGATAGATTGAGATAGTTGTAAATTACATGAATACATTATGAAATGCTGGCTATTCATTATTATTATTATTAATTTTTACAACTATTACTATATTACTACTACTGCTACTACTACTACCACTACTACTACCACTACTACCACCACCACTACTACTACTACTACTACTACTACTACTACTACTACTTAATGTTATATAACTAGTTCCTATAGGTCCAAATCCAGTGGTGTTTTCACTGTAACAAAAAGGCTATTAAAATAGTGAAATAAAGCTTGTAGTTTATATTCAACTGTAGGAAAATATAAGAGTGGTTAATTAGAGCTAGTAACATTATAAGATACTTGAATTTCATTCTTTGATTGTTGGGGAGACAGTGGAGGTTTCATGAGCAGGGAATGACATAATAGATATAGTTTGGCTAGAGCAGGATGAGTCTCATAACTTAAATTTTCTGACTCTGGAAGGATATATTCAGAGGTTTATAAGTAAATGTTCAACAACCTGTTCCCTAGGGAAAGAAAATATATACCTGACATATTTTAAAGTTTAATCTACATTAGTAACATTTCATCACCACTTTATTCAGTGTAGATAATCAACAAAAATATAAAACCAGTACTGATTTTTAGCATTTTTCATTTTCTAGGTATAAATGCTCACACTGAAAATATAACAATCATCTCTCATGAGTTTTCTTGAGTTTGCTCCAGTACAACCCTGGACCTGATTAAAAGGGAACAGAATAAATAATGGTTGTGAGTTTGGGATTGGGGATGGAGCCAGTTAAAATGGTGGGAGACCAGTGTGGTGGAGCAGAAATTCTTAATATAAATGCTCTTGTGTCTCTTCTTTTACCTGTCTTGTTTGTTTAAAAAAAAAAGATTATATTTCCTGTATCATACTGCAGCCCTGGATCCACTTTCATCATTCTGCCATTTTATACATATTATGATAATCCTTTGTTTATTAAAAGCAACAACAAGGTGTCAGAATCTCCTTAACACCTAGGAGAAACAGCCCCAACTCTTTAAATTGTGATTCAATGCTCTTCCTAATGTAGTGTAAACCTGACTATCCATCAATATCTCCATCTGTCATTGAGCATAAAACGCTAGCTAGTTTTATTTCATTGAACTCTGAAAAGCATCATTTTCATTTTAACTGTTTTCTTTTGATGATGTTATGCCCTCATCCTGGACTTCCCAACCCCTTCTCTGCCTATTCAAATCCTACCCATCTTTCAAGGAATAGTTCAAGTGACACACCCTCTAGAAACCTATCCTGCCCAGCTACAGATAGCAACAATTCAGGTGACCTGGCTAAGAGTAAAGATGTTAAGGACTATAGGAAAAATCGATAATGTTTACAGATGCCAGAGCGTAGCACCAATGTGATACTCACAACAACTATGGCTTTTATGAATATGCCAGCATAGTTCTGAATTGCAAAATGTAACAGACTCTTTTCACTGAAGACAGAACCAAAACATTTATTCAAACACCAAAAAACCAAATCCCAACACCAGAAAGCCAAATCCATTGTAGCAACAAAGAAGCCTATACACATTATCAATGCAAGGGGCGCTGCCATCCCCAAACCTTCCCTCTGTTAGGGCCTTCCCACAAACAAGGGCAAAATCACTCCCCCCACACTCATGCTAGCTGCTGCTGCTGCTGCTGCTGCTCTCTCTCTCTTTCTCTTTCTCTCTCTCTCTCTCTCTCTGTGTATGTGTCTGCCAGCTCTGACTGCTCTGTCTCACTTCCTCTCAGCTCTGCTCTACCCTTCCTGCTCCACCCATTCAGCAAGCTCCTCCCACCACAGGCTCCATGTGACTGAGACTCATGTGACTCAGACATGGATGGGAAAATCTTCAAATTATTTTAACATTACACAGGGAGAGGCAAGACGTCTTAAACTATATAGACTACAACTAGCTTCAAGTTATTAATATATAACTATAAATAAGAACACATGGGTTCAAGAGCCTTGGAAGTTGTAACAGAGGCCATATAATTAGCACAGTAGTATGATAATGATAAAAGTCAGGACTTAGAAGAATAGAAGGAATTATAACTTATATGAAGAAATCAGCAAGAAAAGAGGTCAAGCATAAACTAGGAGTAAAGAATCCAGGGAATTCATGACAATTGAATATGTGATGATTTTGTATTAAGGTTTATTTGTTCTGATAGCATTTTTACACATCCTTCTTTGACAGAAGCTAATAAAAGCACTCTCTGACCTAGAGCTTTCACTTGGCATAGAAAGCCATTAATTGTAGAATGAATATACTGGGGCAGCAGGGAAATTCAGATACTGGCTGTAGCAGAGACAAGAGAAATGAAGTTACAGATAAGTTCTTAGAACTTCCCAGATCAGAGAGGTTTTTTTGTTTGTTTATTTTTCTGTAGTCAATATTTTGTCTTTAGATCTGGAAGACAATTTTGAGATTACCTGCTCCAAATCTCTGTCTTCTGTGGTTTTGCTACATAGATGGCAGCAATCATCTAGATATGTGAAGGAGGGTGCTATAGAAGATCTTGCCTGTCCCCACCTAGGGCCAGGAGGTATAGTTGGCCCCTAAATAGGTTGGAAATCAAAGGATACCTTCCTATCATGAATATGGGACAGGGCCTTTTGAAAAAGAAATATGGCCCTTCATGAATCAGGAGCTAGATCAATAATTTTCTGTTTTTGAACCGAAGTATAAATTATGTCTTGTTGACAGAGCTTCTAATATAGGTAGGTACTGTCACCCACGGCACTGGAGCTGAGGTTCAGCCTTGGGCCCTCTCTTAAGGGTTTGTGACTGGAAAAATATGACATAGTTTGACCTGAGTAAGGAGGTAGGAATTCTAGAATTTGTTTCTTGGCCTGCTTTTCTATCTCTCTTTCTTGCCCTCCTGTTTGCTGGCTGTGATCAGAATAGTTTCTTCTGGGCACTGCTTCCTTCTTTTCTTATGTACCATGACTGAGTTATAGTCTGAATTCTGTTGAAATATGGAATTTAAAGGTCCTCCTCTATTGAAATATAAAATCTAGGAAATTCTATCCCTTTACTGTAAACATAAGTCAAGGTCAGCTTAGGCTGCTATGAATGACCAAATGATTGATAAAGTAATTCACTATGGTGAGCAGAGGAGCAGACAAAAGTCTGTTTCTTCTATTCACTTACTTCCTTTTCTTGCTCCCCCTGTGCTAAGAATTGGAAAATCCACATGGATTTATACTCAGGCAAGCCCCATTATATCCAAGAGAGTTTTTAATAATTGTGCTTAATGAATAAGTTAAATAATAAAGAATATTTTAATATAAATATTATAGATTATATAATGCAAGAATGTAAGGGTTGCATGCTTAATCAATATTTTAATCGTTATATGCTTACTACTTTAGTTAAAGTAATTTCTATCATATGAAAGTTATTATGTGTAAAGCTATATATTAATTGCTGAATCAATGATAGTTTATATGCTCATGCAAGTTGAATTTATGTTATTCCCTGAATATTTAATTGATGTATTTGTTACTGTATTAAGAATTTCCTTGAGAGGATTCTGTGAAGATGGTGAGCAGGTCAGAAAATTCCAAGGTCTCCAGATATCTCCCCCAAACAAGACAAAATAGCACCTCACAGTAGATATAGAGCAGTAAAAATAAACAAGAGTTTGGTCAGGACAGCAGTTCTCTTGGGACAATTGGAGATCTGAGGAAAAATCCTGGCCCCAAGAGACATTTGGTCCCTGTGAAGTATAAACACCTCCAGGTTAGTTCCACTGAATCAGTAATCAATGAGCCCTGGGGATAGCTGGGTTGAGAGGTGGCCTCAGCCTCAGCCACATGAATTTTCACCTCTCAGATAGTGTGGAGAGTGAGACATCTGAGCAGGGGAATGTTGAGGGGACCTCTGCTGATAAGGCATGAGAGGCTCAGCTGTGCTGCCAAGACATGTCCTGGTGCAAGAAGGAATGAGCACATGCACAGTGAGTGCAGAAGGAGTGGGGCAGGGATGCCACAGGGAGGACAGAGTTCTTGGTTTTGTTTCCTGGCCAGAGGGCAGAGCTGAAAAAGGTTCTGAAGCCAGAGGCACCATCCCCCATGCCCCAGGACTAGAGGTAATTTCAATAATTAGATTCTACAAATTAAAAAAAAAATGAGCAGACAAAAGAGAAAGAATCTAACTCTAGAAACTTACTATGGGAATAGAGAAGACTGGGGTTCACCTTCAGAAGCAGATACAAGGAAAAAAAAGCCTCTCTTATCCCAAAGTGTAATGTCAAATGGTCACCTCCCCAAAAAGAATTCATGGAAAACGTAAATTAGACTTTAAAAATGAAATGAGAGAGACTGAGGATTTTTTTAAAAAATAAGAACAATTCAAGAAAAAACAAGGAGATAATGAAAATAAAAAGTTAACAATTGGAAAAAGAGATCCAGAGACTTAAGGAATATTTAATCTTCAAAATTAGAATTGGGCAAAGGGAAGCCATCAAACTTATAAAAGACCAAGAAATAATGAAACAAAATATAAAAGAATGAAAAAAATAGAAGAGGATGTGAAACATATCATAAGAAAAAAAATAACTGATCTGGTAGAACAGATCAAAAAGAGAAAACATAATAATAATCAGACTACCTGACAACTATGATTTAAAAAATGAAACTTGATACAATATAAGAAATAATTATAGAAATTTGTCTGGAATTGTTAGAACAAGTGAGGAAAATAGATATAGAAAAAATCAAGAGATCCTATGAAGAAAACCTATAGGAATATTATAGTTAAATTCTGAAACCCCTAGCTCAAGGAGAAAATATTATTAGCAACAAGAAAAACAATTCAAATATGGTGAAGCCACAATTAGAATCACATAAGACATAGTGAGGACACTAAAAGACCACATGTCTATGGACACTACATATCAAAGAGCAAAAGAACTGGGACTGAAACTGAAAATATCATACCCAGAAAAGTTGTGTACTCCTGAATGGAGAAAAAAAAGTTCATCCAATGAATTACCAGACTTCCAGGATTTTGTTGCTAAAAAAAAAAAGCCCGAACTCAGTAGAAAATTTGATACACAAGATCCAAGAGAAATATAAGGTAAATAGTAAATATTAAAGACTTGTTACAAGGGACTCTATAAGGACAGATTATTTACTTTTTACATGAGGAAATATAAATTGCATACCTAAGATTGTTATTAGTAATTAGTTATTAGTAAGGTAATTAGTAGTAAGCTTGGGGTAGAGCTGAGTATGATGTAATACTAAATAATAAACCATCTAGGAAAAGGTAAAAAGACTAATTATACAAATGAGATGGGAAGGAGAACTAGTACTTCTGGAACCCTACTCTCATCAGGAATGGGTTAAAGAGAGAATAATACATGTATATTTAGAAGGGCATAAAAGTCTTCTAAATTCAGAAAGAAATAAAAGGTTAAGGGGAGGAAGGGTGGGAAGAGGCTAAGGGAGGGATTTCAGGGAAGGGAGAAAAGGATAAGGGGTGGGGGTAGATTAAGTAATAGGAGGGCAAGGTAGCAGGTAGAAGTCAAGTAGAGGAGTCAGGAGGGGTAGGAAATAAGAGATATGCACAAATATAAAATGACTATTAGGAGTAGAATTTACTAGGAAAAAAAAGCAAGCATACTTACCATGATCTTAGAGTTAAAGCTAAAATAGATTTAATCCAAATAGAAAAATAGGAAAACTAGAGTATATGTCAGCCATATTAATCAATATTGTTTTAGACTATTTAAAATAACTAGTCATTATACAGTTGGACTATTGCTCTGGCATAAGAAATGATGAGTTAGTGGACTTAGAAAAATATGGAAAGACTTGGACTTATGAAGGAAGATGTTATCCACCCCCTGAGAAACAGTGGACAAATGAATATAGTACGGTTTTACATAGATGAATATGAATGTATATGCTATACGTGAGTATGTTTATAGATGTCTAAGTTTATATATGTGTAATTGTGTATGTTTATATGTATACACATATGTGTGTATGTACATATATGTGTATATATGTATGCATATCCTTGTGAGGGTATGTAAAAACAAAGTAAAAAGAGAACAAAATAAAACAGAAGGAAGCAAAGAAAAAATGGATAGCTCTGAACACAACGTGTAGCATTTACTATATAACCTTTCTGGAAATGGAAATTTATTGTTATGTATTGTGAGTCCTCTTGTATTCTGCTGTGCACATGGCAATGCTTTTTTTTTCCTTCTCTTATTTTGTATTTAAGTTTTGATATTTTTATATGTTTCTTTTTTCTTAATTTATATTTAAGATTTAGTATTTAAATTTAAAATTAATTACTTAATTTTCCTTAATATGCTGATAGCCATCACTAAATATTCTTTTCTAAGGCAAGAGGAATAAATTTTTGATCATGATATCCTTTGTATGTTTTAGGCCAATGCCTAAAAGTAGCCTAGGATCCTTGGCTATCAACATATTTTGAGGTGCACAAGACTCAATAACTCTTATATTCCATGCTATCCAATTCTTTTAACAGGCTGCATAATAAAACTGAGGTCTAGGGCATTGAATTTACTTCTCTAAGATCATGAAATTAATAGTGGTTCATCTAGAATGAAAGCAAGGTCTCTTATTCCAAGTATTATTTCTCATTAGTTTATTTCTGAAGTGATAATGTAAACTCCTCAAAAGTAGGGCTTTTCTCATGTTTTTCCCCCATGCCGTGATGAACACACACACACCCGTACACATACACACTCATACTCAACTAGGCAATGTAAATAGAGCACTGGACCTGGAATCAAGAAGACTTGAATTCAAATCCAGCAACAAAGATTTTATAGCTGTGTACTTCTGGGCAATTCACTCAATATTCCTCAACCTCAATTGTTTTATTTATAAAATGGAATAAATTTTATGAAATTTATTCATTTAACAACTATCAGGGTAAATGAGATAGTATTCGAAAACACTTTGCAAACCTTAAAGCATTATATAAATGTTAGTTATTATTATTAAATCTAACTTGTGGTAAAGTGTTTGCACATTATAAATACTTAATACAACTTGGTATATGAAGTATTGATACTAAATTGTATCATTAAGAAACTCAATATTTTTTATATTTTAGCTCACAGAATATCCTGAATGATGAGACCAGCCCAATGTTTTGAAAGTTATACAACCTCAATTTGTTTTGTAGTGTTAAAAACTCACACTTTATAAGCTTCCTAAACAATTCGGATTCAACTAGGTATTAAAAGGGAATTGGTTTACAATACCCGTTCTAGGGGACTACAGTTAGCAGAAAACTCTGATCCCATTCTTTGCTTCAAGAAATACTTAAATGTTCATCTTTTCCATGAGTGGTGATGGGCTTTGTGTGATCGGGCATAATGTTAAAAAGTGCTGTCCTTGTATTTGAACTCAATAATCTCTCTAAGCATACCAGGAATACTTATTAGGATTCACAGTATTTGAATTAATCCCACTTATTTTCACGTTTTTCAGGGTAGTATCCTAAATAGCAAGAGACTCAAGAAGGGTACATATAAATTGGAATACTGGACACATAAGAGGGCCATTTTTTCCCCTTGAAGAAAAAAGTATATTTTGCAGTCTGTAAATTATGCTGCCAATCATATAGATTATAGATTATATGTTTAATTCCTCTTCATGTTTAAACTGTAAGTTTATTTCTTTTAGATAAAATTCAGTTTTTTCAAACTATGATTCATATCTCTCCTCTAAGCAATAGAATGTGATACTTAACATAGCCTCAGCCCTCATGCTAATATTTTTTCTGGGGGTTCTTTGTTCTTTTTATTCCCTTTTCCACTCAAGCAATGTGCTCACTCTTAAGAATCCTTCTTCACCTAATACATTCCCTTCCCCCCACAAAACAGATAGTATTTTACCACGTAGTTTCTTATTATCTTTTCATTGATCTTTTTGCAGAACTGTGACATATACATTTTACTAAATTGATATCATAAAATATGAAAATTTTACTCTCAAAAAGGTGATCTTTGAAGATTTTATGATAGGATAGTTAGTGAATATCCCAGTGGTATAGGAATTATTGAGCTTTCTTTATTTCTCATTGGAAAGTGTTAATTACATTCCTTCCGTGGGAGGTGGGGTTGGAAATTAACTTGCCTTGGGTTGATGAAACAAAAGATTTAATAGCCTCAGTTGAAGTTTTTAATATGAGGAAAGAAAGTTCTTTGCATAGGCTTATTACATTGGGAAAGAAAATAATGCCGATTAACAGGAATTAAAATTTCTGACTATATGCTCCCAATAAATATCCGTGCATGAGTAGATACCAATTGCCTTTGATATTCTGACTTTTTTGGTTTTCTGATTAAATAGTTCAACGATTTCATGTTTGCTAAAATGCTCATATGCAAATTTATTTGTATAGTATTGGGTTCTGAGGAAATGGGTAAGAGAATTGATTTCTCATAAAGAAAAGTTAATTATATTCAAAATAATAAAAGCAGGCATAGCCATGATTGTACTGGATCAGAAGATAACCAATGTGTTCTTTTCATTCACCTCCATGATCAATATCCAGCTCCTCAGTTAAATCAATGGTATTGTAATCTACCCTGCCTGCATCAGTGCCATCAAAATGAACAGATTTGTAGTGTGGCTTTTCCTTTGTTCTATATACTGTATAGAAATGGAACAAATCAGGAATGTTTCTTCTATGGATAATTTAAATTTGACATTTTAAAGGAACTTAAGGTATTTGTTATATTTGAATTGTAGTGTGGCATAATTCATTATTCAATATTTAGGACATGTTTATTATTGTCTCTGAGAAACATAATCGGTAAATAGTTTCTGTCTTTTTGTAAGGTTTTTAGATAATTAATGAGGATGTACTTTCACAGTACTTTGAGATTGCTATGTAATAATTACCTATAATTTTTTGTGCCAAAATTAATTTCTCACATTTTTTGAATATGTATTTCTCATTTTGTAAAATGGATATATCCCAACTGACCCCAATGAATATTGAAATAAATTTCTTCCCCTCCCCACCAAGTGTTATCAGTTGTTAAAAGAAAGGAGTATGCACTCTTTAATTTCAATAGCAGCACGCCATTAACTGATCTAATTTGTCAGAATTTTGTTTTCTTCACATGGTAACTTGTTTTACACTGTTATAAGAATAACATATGCTTTGTTTTGTTTTTACTTTGCTTTCATGATGGAATCATTATATTAAATTTTTTTCCATGTGTTTTGTATTTTTCATAGTTATCATTCCATAGAGTTTATTATTAGATGAGTCAAATGGATAGAGTGCTGAACTTGGGGTCAGCAATATCTAGCTTTGAATAAAATTTCAATCATTTATTGAAATGTGATCCTTGGGTTAGTTACTTAACTTCATTCAAAGTCAGTTACAACATAAATGGGGAAAATAATATGTATAGTTAACTCAAAGGGGTGTTGTAAGGGTAAAATGAAATAATATATGAAAAGTGATTTGCTAATATTAAAGTGTAGTTTTCTGTCTTTTTAATGTCTTTCCAGTAAAATAAGTTTGAGTTGACATTTCATTACATATAAAAAATATTAAATTAGTGTGGAAATTTCCTCTGCCAAAAAGTCATAATAGTTGGTTTTGTGGGTTATTGTAACTATAAAAATTTGCAATTTGGAAGCAAACCTTTCGATGATGAGCTCAAAACATATATATATATATATATATATATATATATATATATATATATATATATATATATATATATATATATGTAGCATGCTCTTTGGTTGATAAAATTGTCATAGGGCCTTAGTCAAATCTTTCTAGTTTGTAAAAATCAACCAGAGATTTTATATCATCATGGTCTTCAAGAATTGAGAGCCAATTCCACAACAAAATTAGGCATAGTTTTTTTTTTTTAATATATAAGTACATATGCAAAAAGATTATAATGAAGTGGGATACATGTTTACCTACAATAGCAATAAAATGTTCATATGTAGACTTAGGTTACAAAAGGAGAGGGTAGGTGAACTATTTTGATTGGAATAGATACAACGACATTCTCTCTCTCTCCATATGTATGTATGTACGTATGTATATATATGCACACACATATGTATATATGTGTATCTGTGTGTATGTGTATATATATGCATCTGTGAGTGTACACACACATACACAAACACACACACACACACACACACACACCTCTCATCTGTGTTATAAAATGTGTAGAAGATAAATTTGTTTCTTCTCACTTGTTCTGTCATTTTGGAGGTTTCACTTAAAGTTAATTCCTTGCTACTCTAACTCATAGAAATCAATAGTAATGATTTTCTTTGTTATTAAAATTGATGAGGAACTATTTTTGACAGTCATATGTGTGTCCTAACTCTCTCTTTATCTCTATCAATAAGACTATGAGAGAAGAACTGAGTCCAATATATACAAAAAAGAGCCATTGCCAAATTGGTAAATGATCAAAAGAAATGAACAGTTTTCAGATAAAGTAATCAAAGCTATCTATAGCCACATGAAAAAAATGCTCTAAATCACTATTGATTGGAGAAATGCATATTAGAACAATTCTGAGGTACTATCTCATACCTTGGCTAATAGGACAGAAAAGAAAAATGACAAATGGAAGGCATATGGGAAAAATGTGAAATTAGTGTACTGTTGGTGGATTTGTGAACTAATTCAACCATTCTTTAGAAAAATTTGGGGGGAGGGAACCAAGATAGCACTGTGAAAGGAGGGAACTACTGGAGCTTTCTCACGAATTCTGTCAGATACATCTAAAAAGTGAATCCGAGCATATTTGAGAGACTTAGAAGCCACTAGTAGACTGAGAGGAGCAGGAGCACTGGGCACCCAGAATGGCACCAGACCACACCAACTGGAAACAGCAGAGGAATCCAGCCAGTGTGCCAATCTGGGGGAGTGCTGGTTGAGCAAAATGTGGGGACAGGAGCAGGCCCAGGGCTGAAGTACAGGTTAAGGCAGTGACCGAGCCCCAGGCCTGCCCAGGACAGGAGTCTGTCAGAGCTACAGGAGATACCAGCACAGATCCAGTGGCCATGGGAGTAGCTACCTTGGATGCCCCCAACCCAGAGCCTAAAGGTTTGAAACTTGCCTTCTTGAACTTCTGGGAGCCATGATGGCCTGGTAAATCATCTCTCCCTCACCCAGAAAATACTACCTCAGGAGAAACAGAGGAGCCAGACATGGCATTTCAGTAGCCTTTTAGTTAGAGAAGTTGAGGACAGAGCCTTTCTTATGGTGACAGAAGGAGACTAGTGCAGAAAGAGAGGTGCCCCAACAGAGTCCACCTCAGCAGAACAATGAGAGTTACTGAGCCCCAGGGGGATGGAGCTAGCAAACATCAACACCAGGAAGCTAGGCAGACCTTTGCACAGCCAGGAGAAGTGGCAGGCACCAGCACAGACAACAGCTGAGACCACCCTGCTGTAGAGCAGTCCTGGGAGAGAGGAGACTTCTAGTAGCCAGACCACCCCAGCCCCACACCTCATGAAACCAGAGGCCATAGCCCACAAAGCCACTAAGCAGGCCCACAGATCCCAACACAAGAACCTTGGGACAGAGCCCCCTGAGCCCCAGAAGCAGAGATCCACTTTAGAAGCCAGGAGGAATAAAAATAAATGCCATGAAAAACACACTAAAAAGTCAATGACCACTGATTCCTATTATGGAGACAGGGAAAATCAAAATACCAATTCAGAAGAGGACAGCATGGATGCTATACCCACATTTGAAACCTCAAAAGGTAATATGAACTGGTCTCTAGCCCAAAAAGCATTCCTGAAAGAACTCAAGGAGGACTTTGAAAACCACATTAGAGAGGTGACATAAAAAATGGGGAAAATGAAAAAAAAATTTCACTGATGAAAACAAATCTTTAAAAAGTAAAATTGGTGAAATGGATAAGGAGATTCAGAATATAAATGGAGAAAATGTCACATTGAAAAGTAAAATCAACCCAATGGAAAAGGAGATAGAGAAGCTAAAAGAAGAAAACAATACATTAAAAAGTAGAATTGGGCAAGTAGGAGCTAATGACTCAATGAGACATCAAGAATCAGTCAAACAAAATTTAAAGAATGAAAAAAATAGAAGAAAACATGAAATATCTGATTGGAAAAAAAAATAACTCACCTGGAAAATAGAGCCAGGAGAGACAGTCTAAGAATTATTGGTCTACCAGAAAGCCATGATGAAAAAAAGAGCCTGGACATTATCGTCCAAGAAATCATCAAAGATAAGGACCCTGCGGTCCTAGAAGCAGAGAGTATAATATTCATCAAAAGAATCCACCGATCACCCCCTGAAAGAGATCCCAAATTGAAAACTCCAAGAAATATTATAGCCAAATTCCAGAACTGCCAGGTCAAGGAGAAAATACTGCAAGCAACCAGAAAGAAAAATTCAAATATTGCAGAACTACAGTCAGGATCATGAGGGTATTTCAGCTTCTCCATTAAATGAGAGCAGAAATTGGAATATGATATTCCAAAAGGCAAAGGAGCTTGGATTACACCCAAGGATCAAAACTAAGCATAATTTTTCAGGCAAGGAGATGGACATTTATTGAAATAAGGGAATTCCAGATCTTCCTAATGAAAAGGCCAGAGATCAATGGAAAATTTGATCTTCAAATACAAAACTCAAGAGAGACATAAAATGGTAAACAGGGGGAAAAAACTTTGTTAATCAATAAGGCAAATTGCATCTTTATATAGGGTAATATTGTTTTATATATGTCATATATATGTATTATATGTAGATATATATATATATACACATATATATATGTCAATCTTGAGAATATTACAGGTATGACAATTGAAAGGGATATACATAGATTGTGGGTGTCAGTATAAGAGAACTGATGTGATAAAAACATAATTAAGAGATATAAAGGGATTGCTCTGGGAGAATAGGAAAGGAGGTAGCAGAAAAGGATAAATTACATCATATGAAGAGGCACAAAAACATATTAGAGTGGAAGGAAAGAAGGGAAGGAGAAGAGCAGTATTTGATCTTTACTCTCATCGGATTTGGTTCAAGAAGGGAATAAAATATTCTGATAAGTACAGAAATCAAATTTGCCCTACAGGCAGTAGGAGGGGAAAGGGAAAAGAAAAGAGAGAGGGGTGGTCAGAAGGGAGGGAAGAAGTAGCAAGGGGAAAAGGATAAAATAAGGCAGGGGAACAAGAGGGAGGGTAAACTGAGGAAGGTGGTGGTCAAAAGCAAAACTCTTTTGAGGAGTGGAAGTTAGAAGGGAGAAATAAAAGCATAAATGCCAGGGGCTGGGGGGGAGAATAGGATGGAGAAAAAGGCACAGGTAGTAGTCATAACTGTGAATGTGAATGGGATGAACTCTCCCATAAAATGGAAGCAGATAGTAGAATGGATTAAAAACCATAATCCTACAATATGTTATTTACAAGAAACACATTTGAAACAGGGGGATACACAAAGGATAAAAGTAAAAGGCTAAAGTAGAATATATTGTTCTTCAGCTAAAGTAAAAGGAAAGCAGGAGTAGCAATCCTAATCTCAGACAAAGCAAAATTAAAGATAGATCTAATTAAGAGACAAGGAAGAACACTGCATCCTACTAAAAAGCACCATAGACAATGAAGTAATATCATTATTTAATGTTTATGCACCAAGTGGTATAGCATGCAGATTCTTTGAGGAGATATTAACGAAGATACTGGAAGAAATAGACAGCAACATTATACCAGTGGGAGACCTCAACCTCTACTTCTCAGAACTTTATAAATCTAACCTCAAAATAAACAAGAAAGAAGTTAAGGAGGTGAATAGAATTTTAGAAAAGGCAGATATGATAGACCTCTGGAGAAAACTGAATGAGGGTAAAAAGGAATATACTTTTTTCTCTCAGCAGTACATGGCACATACTCAAAAATTGACCATGTGCTAGGGCATAACAACCTCACAGTCTACTGAAGAAAGGCAAGAGTGGTCAATGCATCTTTTTCAGATTATGATGCAATAAAAATTATTTATAATAAAGGACCATGGAAAAACGAACTAAAAATTAATTGGAAACTAAATTATCTAATTCTAAAGAATGAGTGGGCCAAACGACAAATCATAGAAACAATAACTGCATTCAAGAGAATGACAATAATGAGACAACATACTAAAACTTATGAGGAACAGCAAAAACAGTTGTTAAGGGAAGTTTTATATCTCTAAATGCTTACATGAATGAAATAGAGAAAAAGGACATCAATGAATTGGGCATGCTACAAAAAAAGCTAGAAAAAGAACAAATTGAAAATCTCCAAATAAATACCAAATTACAAATACTGAAAATCAAAGGAGGGATTAATAAAACTGAAATCAAGAAAACTATTAAATTAATAAACAAAACTAAGAGCTGGTTTTATAAAAAAAAACACAAAAAAATCAACAAACCTTTGGTCAATTTGATTTAAAAAAAAGACAAAACCAAATTACCAGTATCAAAAATGAAAAAGGTGAATTCAACTCCAACAAAGAGGAAATTAAAACAATAATTAGGAATTATTTTGCCCAGTTGTATGACCATAAATTTGACAACCTTAGGGAAATGGATAAATTTTTACAAAAATATAAATTGCCCAGGTTAACAGAAGGGGAAGTAAAATACCTAAATAACCCAATCACAGGAAAAGAAATTGAGCAAGCCATCGATGAACTCCCTAGGAAAAAATCTCCAGGACCGGATGGTTTTACATGTGAATTCTACCAAACATTTAAAGAATAATTAATTCCTATACTTTATAGATTTTGGGGGGGAAAATAAGTGAAGAAGGAGACCTACCAAATTCTTTTTATGACCCAAATATGGTAGTAATATCCAAACCAGGAACAGTCAAAACAGAAAAAAGAAAATAATAGACCAATTTCCCTCATGAATATTGATGCAAAAATTTTAAATAAAACATTAGCAAAAAGACTGTAGCAACTTATCATGAGAATAATACACTATGACCAGGTAGGATTTATTCTAGGAATGCCAGGCTGGTTCAATATTTAGAAAACTATCAGCATAATTGATCATGTCAACAACAAATCTAACAGAAACCGTATGAGCATCTCAATAGATTTAGAAAAAACCTTTGACAAAATACAACACCCATTCCTATTAAAAACACTAGAACCTATAGGAATAAATGGGGTCTTCCTTAAAATTATAAATAGCATCACCTGAAACCATCAGCAAATCTTACATGTAATGGGGATAAGCTAGATGCATTCCCAATAAGGTCAGGGGTGAAACAAGGATGTCCATTATTACCCCTATTATTCAATTTGGTATTAGGAATGTTAGCTGTAGCAATAAGAGAATAAAAAGTAATTGAAAGAATTAGAATAGGCAAAGAAGAAACTAATTGGGGGCAGAGCCAAGATGGCGATTGGAAAGCAGTAACTGGC
>CM053626.1:264578595-264615217 GCA_028646595.1 Phalanger gymnotis | reverse complement strand
AGGAAGAAGAATCTTGATTTATCTTTGAGCTTTCATCATTTATCTTGGTCCTCCAGGTCAGAGGCCAGGCACAAAGCTTTCCTTTTCAAGGTCTTGGAAACCCAAGCTTTTTCCAGTTTTAACCTAGGGGTATAGAGGGAAGGGAGATAAGTAAGCCCCAAGAAATCAAAAAGCACCTGGGGTTTTCCCAATTCCCTAGCACAGAGAGAATTGAGACACTTGACAAAATTGGGCATAGACTTTTGGATAGGGCATCTGTCCTTGTCCTCTACACTGTGGAAGGTGTGCCCAGGTTGATGGCCTCCAGCTGAACCACTGGACAGAGAGCCTGAGAGCATCAGGCCCAGTGTGAGATAGCCTTGTAACTATCTGCCCAAAAAGCACCTCCAATCCTTTCTAGGTGCTTGGAGAGCATCCCCAACAGCAGGTCAAGAAGGGGATAGAGAGAGGGGGGAGGCTTATGAACCTTTCAGTCTTGGCTGGAGAAAATTGAGGTAAGGCCGTTTCCTCATCTCAGGGGACAAAAATATTGAGGTTTAGCGGTGCTGGGACTCCAAAATAGCAACACACTGGTCCAGTCTGAATGAATTCAACCCAAGTCTTCTTTCAGTCAAAAAAAAAAAGGTTTATTAGAGAACCATCCAAAGCGGTTGTAAAAATCTGCCATATTGACCAGACTCTTAAGGATTCAGAGTCTGGTAATTAATATTTTTAATATGCTTAGCCATAGTAGTATGGATCCTATTAAAATATTCTGACTTTAATTGGAGTTTGAGCCCAGATTCCAGAATGTGGTATGCTTAGTATTGATGTTCTTTTTCCTGAAAATTAAGTACCTCTACAAAATACACAAATTAACTTAGGGTTATGTGATAATATGTCAGTTATCTCAAGGACCTTTGATTTGAAGAGGTGTCTGCTCTGATGCAGATTGCAGCCCATCTATAACTTACTATCTTAGAGAATGTCCCCGAGATGAGAAAGGATCAATGACTCTCTTATTGTCACACTGTGAGTAAGTAAAAAGATGTGAACCTTGATCATTTTGAATCCAAGTCCAATATCTACCCATGAATATTATTGAAATACTATTGCATATACAAATATTATTAACTAAAAAGAAATATGACATAATATAGGTAACAAATTTCAATATCATAGCATTTCAGTTTTTATATTCTACTTTTGTACATTACAAAAGCTCTCTGTTATCAGATATATAGCTATTGTGATATTGGTAAGCATCTTTTGAACCCAGTGGGGAAAAATGTATCTGATATTATTTTTCCCTTTTAGCTAGTAGGGATAAAGAATGATAGGATATTTAAGAGCCACGGATAATCTCAAAAGAAGTATTTATTAATTTGAAACAGCTTAAATATAAAAGTTTTATTAGATGGAAAAACTCTGGCTTTAGTTTTAATTCTCTATTTTAATTTCTTCTGCAATGCTCTAATAAAGAAATCAATAAGTAGCAAAATAGGCAAAATTTTGGTGTCAAGAGGCCAGAAAAAAAATCTGTATCTGTTTTTTAAGGCCTGAGTGGTACCAAGCCAAAGGTTGCAACAACCTTAAAATATATAGTCATACTCCACCTAAACCTCATTAATGATTTCCATGGAAACATGGCATTAGGTGAAGCAGTGTTATAAAGGAACACAATTCCATAGAAAACAGTACTATAATTCAGGAGATTTGTTTTTGGGGAGCAACGACTCAGAGGTTGAGTTTAAATTTAGATCATTCACAGATCTGAATAGTCTTTACATAGTTTTATATTGTTAATCCTGGCTGCTCTTTCTCTGTGACTTATCCCTTTTTATCCTACAAAATTGGAGATTTCTCATAGTGAAGACAAGAACAATTTTAAGTCACCACACAAATGACTCCCTGTATCTATGGTAGATTTGGAGAGTAGAGGAGGAAAAAAGGATTTGATAAACTTGTTTTTTGTTTTGAAGATGCAGCTAAAACACTATTATCTTCATGAAGTTGTTTCTTGATTTCCCCAAACTCTAGTACACTTCCTCCCAACTATCCTTGAATTTCACTATTTCTACATGTGAATTCATTCATTACATTTGCGCTGTATATATTTTTGTACTCTCTTATTTTCTCCTTCGTTAGAATGTAGGATGCTTATGAGTAGAGAGACTGCTTCATTCTTTCTATTTTTATCCCTGGTGTGATAAGTGATAGTAGACGATTAATAAATATCTGTGGAATGATCGATACTGTTCCATCCTGTGAGATTAAGGGTCTTGAAGCTGTGGAAGAGGGGTGCATGGGTAGAGGGAGGGAGGCATCTTGGCAGATGCCCCTTGTGTACTTCATTAGTACGGGCCTTCCTCAGAGCTGTTTTTTTGATTGGTCTTTCTTCTAAAGGCTCCTCTGACCCCTAGAGTTCCTAATGAGAGGAATTTTAAAATAGGACTGGGCTTTAATATATTTCTTGCCACATCTTCCCCACAACAAAACAAAGCAATAGTGTCTGAATTAGGAGTACTGTGAAAGAAATAATGAAAGCCGTCACTCATTTCTATGAAGGCAAAAGAGAATAATCTTAAACAGAAAAAAAGAATTTCATCCTAACATTAAAACAAATATTTAATGCATGCATCCAGAGAAAGAACTGATAAATAGAAGTATGAATAGAATGATTTTACTTATCTGTGTCTAATGATAGCCATCCCTAGGATGGTGGACAGAGTAAAAACATGGGGGAAAAGAAATTGACATGATAACTTTTTTATATATTTAAAAGGAAAGGCAAGTTCTACATAATAGATTTGCTGTTTCATAGGCAATCATCTTTTTTTTTGGTTGTACTATGTTATAAAAATACTTGCTTTATTCTATACATTAAAATATTTTTTAAAGGACATATTCTAAGTATGAAAATCATGAGATGTGGAAATGTATAATTAAGGAAGGTTGTGGTATCCTCTTCCAAGATTTTAAGGAAAGGAAAACATAAAAAACTACAAATAAATATCTATACATACATGCATATATATACATACATATATGCATGTGCATATATAGATGATATAGGTATAAAAAGCTAAACCTATACCTGTATCTACCATCTATTTGCATCTATCTATCTATCTATCTATCCACGTGCAGTGACATTTCAAGTTCAATACCTTTTCCTCCTCAAAATGTGTACATTTAGAGACAATGCACTTCCTTGCCTTTCATGAGATTAGGGAAGCATGACAGCTCTTTTTTTTTAAAGCAGTATCTCACTATCCTGTTAAACAAAATGAATCTAAGGAATCTAATTAATTATATTTTACCTACTATGCTTGAACAGTGATGACTGAAGAAAATAATAGCAGGATATCATTATTCTCAGTTTGGGTTCTAGATAAAATCTGCCTTTCATCTCAATCCTCAATGAATTTTCCTTTAAGAATTTCACGTAGACTATAGTTTGGGGCAATCGTTTCATTTCCATCTGTTCCATGGCACTTAATCTGGCTTTAAAGTATATTCATAAAAGGTGTCATATTAATAGTTCTGAGACTCAAAGTAAGCTTTAAAAAGTGAATGGTTTTCTTTAGATCAGAGTTAGGCAAGATGTCATATAGTTAATGAACATCCTTCATGTGTCTTGTAGAAATGGCAGTAATGTAGCCATCTCATCCTTTATGAGACAGTGGCCCCTATTTAAAAGTGAATATCCAATTGCGTTACAGTCCTGGTGAGCATTCTATGATTCCACCGAAAGAGATATAAATGTTGCCATGGAATATTCTCATTAGCACTTTTATACTTTATCATGGATGAAAATAGATCTTTAGTACAGTTGATATTTCTAAATGAGAGAGCTTATGATGAAAGCTAACACTACTACTCCAAAGTGCGCGTAATATTTTTCTCTGGACCCATTAAAGGGCTTTTCTCCTAGTAAAGTGAAAAAGTTATAGCAATTGTGAATTAGAAAAAAATAAAATTTAAATAAGTTATTATAAATAAATATAACAACATTAATGAGAGACAATGTGGCCACCATATCACCGTTCGGAAATGTCTGTTTTCAAAGCATGATGACAACTTCCATCCTTCCTGGGTCCATGTTTTCCAGCTTAAGTCTTCCTTTATGTCCTGCCTTCTTTTATTAGAACATCAGCTCCTTCATTGCTGAGATAGATTTGCTCATTTGTTTCTGTAATCACAGGACTTAGCACTGAGTGTAGCACATATTACATGGCTAATGAAAGTCATTTCACTTATTTGATCATTCATTTATTCATTCATAGTAGATGCAAACTTGGCTTGTGAACTAGGAAGTCCTGGCTTCAACTCTTGCCTCTTATGCAGTAAAGAGGCAATTATGCTGCTTGAGGCAGTGAGATGGCACATGAGATAGAGCTCCTGGCCTGAAGTCAGGAAACCATGAATTCAAATTTGGCCTCACACACTTATAAACTGTGTGATCCTGGGCAAAGCATTTAATCTATGCCTCAGTTTTCCAATGTGTAAAATGGAAATAATAATAACCTCAACCTCCCAGGGTTTTTGTGAGGATAAAATGAAATAATATTTGTAAAACACTTAGCCCAGTGTCTGACACATAGTAGGTACTATTTAAATGTTAGGGATGATGATGATGATGATGAGGATGAGGATGAGGAATGGATATATGTCCCTTGACTAATCAATGAATCTATTTGTGCTAATATTAGTTTAAGATTCATTCTCCCAATCTCTCCCAGTCTGATAGCACACAGGCCACTTATGATCTAGATCTTAGTATGGAGTAGCACAGAAATATCTTGTTCCATTTATGTGATCTGAGACAATTCACCCCTGCATACAATGTCATTGTATGGTATACACTGTCTGAAAGAGATGCAAAAAAGGGAATGCAAACAGTGATCCATTGTATATGATATTTGAGAAATTATAAAGCAGAGGAAAGGTGTTAAAAGGTAGGACACTCTATAAACTGGAGGGTAATTAGAATGGTGAATATCTTTTTCTCCATATCATATAAAGATCATTTGAAGTAACTTGGAATATTAAACAAGAGTAATTTTATGAGCAAAGTGATAGCTACCTTTAAGGATTTGAAGCAATATCATATGGAGGAGGAAATAGTTTTGTTTTATTTGACCCCAGAGGATAGAACTCAGAGCAAGGATTAGAGACTGTGAAAAGGCAAATTTTGGCAAGGTGTCAGGAAAAACTTCTAAGACTTAGAGCTATTCAACAGTAGTAAACAGCAGCCTCGAGAGGGAGTGAATACTGTGTTCGAGGAGATCTTCAGACAAAGGGTAGATGCAAACTAGTGGAATATGATTTTATGAGGATATATCTTGGGTAGAAGATGGGCTAGATGCAGAGATTCCTTGATACATTCCAATTCTGGGATTATGCAATTTAAAAGGGGCTGATATCCCAAATCTCTAAATGGAATACGTAGGTTCTATAAACTGAGTACCTTGATATTTAGCCATAGAAAAAAAAATGTTAGAATAGATTTTTAAGGAGGTAGTTTATAAGTACCAAAAATATGTAGAGACGCAAAATAAATGTAGAAAACTTCTAAAAATGCAAATCCACTTAGTATAATAGAAATCATGAATCATTTAGAAATAAACTTACCTACAAATACATATAACCTTATAATGACAACAATAAAGTCATAATGATTGATTTAAAAGAAGGAAATGGGATAATCAGTATACAAAATGGATTGGATTTCTGTAGTAAAAATGAAATAATACTCTTCAAATTAACCTTTGTATATAATATCAATAAATATACCATGAGGTTTGTTTATAGAATTGCACAAACTTAAAATGAATTATATGTGGAAAAAAATAGGCAAGAATACCAAGAAGAGTCCTGAGACAGCCTTGCAGTTATTCATGAAAGATCCCACTATGCATTATACATGCCTATATATGTAGTTACATAATGTTTAAATAAATATTTTTGCTTTAGGGTTGTTATGTAGTTCTGTGGGTTACATTTGCTCTGTCTGTCTCCTAGGCTTGGAATTTTCTCCCTCCTTACCTTTGCCTCTTGGTTTCCATGGCTTCCTTCAACTTTCACCAAAAATCACATCTGCCAGAAACCATTACTGGCTCTCAATTTTTAGTTCCTTTCTTCTGATACAATTTCCAATGGATACTATACGTACACATAAATATACCTTTGTAAATATGAGTATGTGTAAGTGGGCTTGTGTATATGTATATACATATGTGTGTACATACACGCATACACACATGTACACTCATATATACACTCATACATGTATGTGTATATCCATAGTTATTTCCCTGTTGACTCCCATATCTCCCACATTACACTGTGAAAACTTTGAGGGACTGTTTTTACCTTTCTTTATATCTTCAATCCTTATTATCATTCCTGGTACCTACTGTATGCCAGGAACTTTGATAAGCACTGGAGAAAGAGTGAGAGAGAGGCAGAGGCAAAGACAGAGGGAGAGAGACAGACAAAGAGAGCAAGAGAGGCCAGTATTCTTATATGCCTATACTTTAAAATATACATCAAAAATATCTGATACTTTGGAAAACTTGATGGGAAATGAATTCAAAGTATTTAAAATACTTTAAAATATGGAAAAATTTAATAATACATTTATCTCAGTTGGAGAGAAGAAATGGCTTTTATGACTTTTTCATTTTCAACAGATAAGAATATTTATCAGATGTAATTAATTTTATGATTTTTAGTATTTAGAACCAAATTCACACACATTTAAAATATGTAAGATACTGTTGAGCAAAAAATAGAAGCTAACCAAATGGAACCAAACAATGTCCCTCAGTAGTGTAGTGTATCAATGTGATACAATACAATTTATTTGATTGTATTGCAATTGAGAAAATAAATCCGCATTTTTACAGAAGTTTGAAAAGTAATTTAAGAAATAATTAAAATAAAAAGGCTAAATTAGAGGAATAGAGTACATTAAAACCAAAAGTACAGAAGCAAATAAAGAAAATGAATAGAAAATCAGTACAGATAAGGATTTACATGAATGATTGAAAACTATTTCAATATTTCATGGATTGAAATTAAATTATTTGGTTGTATATGATTATGAATATTAGGAAATTAGTTACATTCACATTAATATTATAAAGGTTTACATATGTATATATGTGTGTTTAAAGGCAAATATCATATTTGGAAAATACTTAGCTGTGACTTCCATATAATCTACTACATACGTGTTAGCTATTATTATTATCATTATTATAATATCTTTTAAAAATGATGAATTCTTAAACAAATAAAAGATCTAGAGGAAATTATGCATTACTGTACATTGTCATTTCTATATAGTTTTTGCATGTCATCTGCGTCATTAAATTGACAGCTCTTTGAGGATTTTGCCTTTTATTGATCCTCAGCACTTAGCACGATGCCAACCTAAAATATGATAGGCACTTAATAAATGCTGGATAAATAAGTTGATTTGATTTGTCAGAAGATAAACTAAATAATTTTGATTACATGTAAAGAAAAAGGATTTTTGTATAAGCAGAATTAATGCTTCTGAGATAAATTAAGCATGTGGGAAGGAAACTTTTTTTTTTAATGAAATATCTCTAAGGGAAGAGATATAGAACTTACAGAAATACACAATACTGACTGTCATTTCCCAATATATTACAATTTAGCAGATTTAAACAAATAGTTCTAAAATGTAGAATTATACACAACAAGCATTAATGGCCATTTCTTTAAATCCTTAAATCATTAATAATGAGAGATCAGATCACAAGCATGAGGTTGCACCTGTCATCCAACACACTGGCAAAAATGACAAAGGAAGGGAATAGAAAACATTAGATGGTGATTGAAAGACCGTAACACAAATATATTATTGGTGATTATATGAATTATTAAAATCACTTAAGAAAAAAAAAACTTGGAATTTTTCAAATAATTATGTTCCGTTTTGCTCTTCCCAGTCTCCTACAACTGCACAGATTGCCTTACCCTTTTAGAGGTACTATCTCCTCTCCCATAAACATTACAGTTATACTAGGACTATTCTACCCAGAATTTCTGCCACTAGGAAAATGATAACCTTCTTAAATTCATTCCCCAATGATTAACATAGTCTCCCTATCCCAGTGATACTGAAACTCCGGTTGTCATTATCCAAATCATCTTTTCCATCCTCCACTAATGACTGCCTTATTTCAAGCCATCCAAAAAACCATGGTCTCTTTCAAATTCTTACTTTAACAATTCCCACTCCTTCCACTATACTCCCTAGAATGCCTCCTCCATAGGTAACAAACATTGTTTTATCTTAAATCTTTTCCTTTCTTATTCATTGCATCTTGTTGTTCTCACTATGACCTGAATTCATTCTGATGACATAGTTTTCTTGGCCAGCCTTTTCAGTACTGGTTGTACTTTTACTTAAAAATCAATGGATTGGGGTGAAGAAGTTGGAATAATCCTTACTTCTCATTGTAAATTTTAAGCTCTTCTTCCACCCTCAGTACGCAGGAATGTCTCTTCCTTTCAGGTCTATTCAATCTATCTTTAATGTGCAATCAAGATACATATAGCTATTTTCTATAAATCTCAGGCACTTTCAAAAAATGAAAATGATAATCATTTCAGAGGATATGGGAAAACAGACACATTGATGCAGGATTGGTAGACATGTGAGAAGACAAAGCCATTTTAGAAAACATTTTGGAATTTTACACAAGTACTTCCTAAATAGTGAGTGACCTTTGGCCCAGCTATACCATTGCTAGGCTTATAACGACAAAAATTCAAAGAAAAGAAGGCTTAGCACAGTGCCTACTATATAGTAGGCTTAATAAATGTTTATTGATTGATTGAATAGAAGAAAAAGACTTTTAATGTGCAAAAGTATTTATAGAAAATTTTTATGGTAGGAAAAAACCCCTAGAATCCAGTAGGATACTCATCAACGTAGAAATGTTCGGTTATGGTATATGAATAAGGAATATTACTGTACTGCAAAAAATGAGGAAATAGATGATTTCAAAAAGACACGTAGTTACATGATGTTTGAATAAATGCTTTTGCTTTTGAGATGTTGTTTAGTTGTGTGGGGTTGCATTTTCTCTGTTCCTTAGGCCTGGAATTTTCTCCCTCCTTATCTTTGCTTCTTGGCTTCCATGGCTTCCTTCAATTTTCACCTAAAATCACATCTTCTGAAAGAAGATATAAACTGAGGCAGTCTGTAGTAAGCAGAACCATAATGTTTAATAACATCAATATTATAAAAATGAACAATTTTGAGGATTTGTATAAACCGATCAAAAATGAAATGGCTAGAACTAGGACAATTTGTATGACAGAAACCCTACAAAACAAGTTGCTTTGAAAGCTATTAAGAAATGTGTTTTCTTGTGGAAATCAATGTTTAAAACTAAAAAAATATTAAATAATAAAACAATCAAAAATTTGAAAAAAAAGAAAGGAAATATGTTGTATAGAGATGATACTTTGCTCCAGAGGCCCAATGATGAAACATGCTACTTATTAAAGAGAGGTGATAAAGAGTAAAATGAGACATAAACATGTAAGAAGGCATATAAATCTATGTCTATGTGTATATGCATGGATATAGAGAGACATACAGATGTATCTCTAAATGCATATTTGGACACACACACACATACACACATATATTTGTATATAGCAGTTGGGGGAATTTGTTCTGCTTAACTATGCATATTTGTCATAAGAAATGGCTTTTCTTTTTTTTCAGTGTGGCAGAAAGCGAAAGGGAGAGAAAATATATTTTAATAGAGAGATGAAGAGTGCTACAAATATAAAATTTTATATGAACTTTCAAATGAGGTTAATGTATTATTAATTTTATTTAATTTAACTGATTTATTTTGTTATAAGAGAATTCTCAGGAAATGAAAGTAGTCTGTAAATGTTTGGAATATAAGAATAAAATATATTAATGGAATCCAAAGGGTAAAAAACATATGTATTGCAGTTGATGATATTTTCCCTCCTCCTTTAATAAGTCCAGTGCCTGGTTCATAGTCTTTCAGTCTGCAGAGTGTGATGCAGTGGATAGAGCATTTGACATAGAATCAGGAAGAGCTGAGTTCAATTCCAGTCTCACATACTTAACTATAAATGTGACCCTGGGCTTAACCTATATCTGTCTCAGTTTCCTGAGTTGTAAAATAGAGATAAAAATAAACCTACCTCCCATAGTTGCAAGGATAAAGTGATATAAATTTTAAATATTAAGATATCACATAACTGCATGATAGTAGTATTACTCCTCAAATCATGTCTTCATATTAGGGGATTTCAAAATACATTTTATACTTAAACCTCAAACACCTTAGCCTATTAATTTCTCAGCTTATGTATTTCCCATGACATATTACTCCAACCCACCAAAACTACATATAGAGATAGTCATACACTTGATCTTGCCGTCACTCAAGAACATTCTAATTATATATTCATTAACTCTAAAATTCCTTTATCTGATCATAATGTGTTGTCATTCTGCCTCTTACAATCATTAGCCCTGTTCCTTCTCCTCACTACGACCTGCAATCCCTCCATCCCTCATTTCTTTTCTAGGCTATTATTTCTGCATTGACTCCACTCTCCTATCCCAATATTTACCACTTGGCAAACCAGTTCAACTCTACATTGTCCTCTTCTCTTAAGTCCCTTTCCCCCTTATCTTATTGATGATGTCATCCTGCTGAGCCTCACCTTGGACTACTTTGACATTCTATTATCTTGATTCCTGATAACCGTCTGGTGTATTCCTTTGCTTTGCTGATTTTCTTCCCTTTTTTTAGTTATTTGTATTAAATGATGGCTCTCTGAGAGGGGAAGAGAAGCAATGCATAAGGTGAAATCTAAGTAATTATATACGCATCAGTAAATTTTTTAAAGGAAGAGAAATGGAGAAAAATTGGCAATAAGGTGTAACAGAGTTAATTACTATAGATAAAGGATGTGAGTACTGAGAAAAAGTCATTCAGTTTGATGATTATGAGATGGTTAGTAACCAGTGAGAGAGCAATCTTAGAGTAGTGGAGACAAAAATCTCCTTTCATTCGATTTTAAAATCACTTATTTGGTTAATAATGGGAAATAACTATGAAAAAAAAAACATTTTGTTATACCATGAAATAAGAACTAGACTAAAAATATAATGCTATAGCAGACAGGGTGCTAAGCCTTACGTAAGGGAGACCTGGGTACAAATCTCAATGCTTATACTTACAAATTCTACAAACCTCAAGTTAATTAACCTTTCTCACCCTTGGTTTCATCATCTATAAATTTATATTGTAATGTCTACTTTTATGTCATTCAAATAATGTATTTAACATGTTTGTAAATCTTAAAGGTAATTAAAATCAATTATCTTAAAAAATACCTGGTGTATTAAAAATCAGTTTTGTTTAAAATAGCATTTTGTTGTTTCTATTTGTTTTATTATTCTATTATTGCTATTCCTGATTTTTTTAAATTAGTTTTCTTTTTCAAATAAAATGTACAGAGATTACCATCTTAGGTTGGACTGGAGGAGTATTATTTAAAATTTTATTTTATGATCTTAACTTTTTCAATATTTAATTTTGACCTATTTTTATGAATAGCTCTCAATCTCCATTTTTTTCTTACTCTCATTCAGATCACATTTGGTAAACTCAATCTTACAGGTACATACAAAAAATATCTACTGTTTCCCAATTACAGTAAACAACACAATGGGGACATGAGCTTAATGATATTATGCCAGCAATTTTCATCTCTTTCTTTTGTGTGCTAAATAGGAACGTGATTGTTTATGTCTTCAGAGACCTCTCCTCTTGCTCTGTGTACATACTCCATTGATTAATGTGGCTTTCAAAATGTGTATAACAAAATGTAAATTAAATAATGTGTAACCAATTAGCCAAAAGAAATAGATTTTTCTTAAAAACCATCAACTGTGAGGGAAGCCACTGCTTTTCTGGAAATGTGTACAATATATCATGTTGATTTTCTTTTATATTAACAAATTTGACTGCTCTGCTTCTCAAACTGTTATAACTTTCCCTTTAAAAAGCTAAAAAATTCTTCTTAGCAAATAGTCTTAAAGGAAGAAATTATTTATAATAATATGTTGATTAAAATATAGTGGAAAGGTCTAACTAGTATAAGTAATTCAACAAATTAGTAATATAGAAAGGCCATTTTTATACAGTTAAATCCTCTTTTAAGGATCAAAAATAAATAGATATTGATTGAGCAAAGGCCATTTGCTAGGCATTATATTAATAATCTAGTCAACTAGGTCATGCAGTGGATAGAGCTTGGAATAAAGAACACTCATCTTCATGAGTGAGAATCCGGTCTCAGGTATATAGTAACCATATGCCCCTGGGCAAGTCACTTAACCCTGTTTGCCTCAGCTCCTCATCTGCTAAATGAATTGGAGAAGGAAATGGTAAACTACTCCAGTATCTTTGCCAAAAAAACTCCAAATGTGGTCATGAAGAGACAGACAATACTGAAAAGGAATTAAACAACAATATTAATCATAGGGTAGGCTAGAAACATTCATACAATACTATCATTGATATTAGTTTATAATCTAGTAAAAAAAGATAAATACATAGGAATTACAGCAGCATATATGAAAATCCAGGTACGAGTGGTTAAGCATTCTGAAGAGGTTGGGAACATTCCTGTGAACAGAGAAGATTTCACACAGAATTAAATGTATGAGCTTGACCAGAAATTATGACTATAATGTGAATAAATGGAAAATCTGGTGGATTAGAAGAAAAGTTCGAAGTTATTTCAGATGCTGGAAAAAGCATGTCTCCTCAAACTGAAAGGTAAACAAGTAAAAAAAGTATGAAGTATGTTCAGAAAATGGTGTACTGTCATTTTTCTAAAATAGTGTATGTGTAAGGAAATAGTTGGACATAATTCTGGAAAGGTAGGTAAGGACTAAACTTGTGGAGGAGAAAGCTTAAAAGTTTGTACTTAATTCACTGAATAAATGAGACTTGGGGAAAAAAAGTTTTGAATATAATATTGAAAGGCTTGAAAAATTGTTTTTAAGAAAGTGAATAAATGAAAAAATTGAGTTCTCATTATGTTCTAATCTAAAGGGATATAAATATAAAATAATATAGTATGTGTACTCAAGGAACTTAGATATTAATATAGGGAACAAAATACATGGAAGAGTGGTCTTTGGGAAGCCATATTTTGTTCTCTGCATTCAAAGAGATGGTAGAGCAACAGGTGAATTTATTGATCTGTACTTTTAAGGAATGATAATATTTTGTTTTATTCAAATTTCTTTTCAATTCCAGCAATCACTGCTTTCTAAATCTGTTTCCCATCTCTAAATCTGCCAAAATGACTAGATTGGCCTAGATGATCTTTGATTTCCTCTTTAAAAAAATCTCAGAAACCTATGAACTCATTCCAACCAAATGTGAGTATTTAGTAGGATTATCCACTTCAAAAGATTTCTTCTTAGACCCTACCTCTACAATCATTATAACTACTGATACCATCTCTGTATCTGGAAAGGTAAAATTAAAAAAAAAACAACTATGAAAACCTTTTCCAATTTTGAATGGAAAGAAAGGCACATAAGCAATTGGAAAGCAAGAGATTCTTAGAAAGGAATCTTGAATAGCTGATATGAGGTGGTGTGGGTGCCTCAGGGCTGGAAATCATTATCACGGAGTTACCTACAAAAGTGTGGTGAAGTTTAGTATGGAATCATTGTGAGTTTCAAGGAATTAAATATTATTTTTCCCCAACTGACTATCAATCACTTAACAATTTTATTTATTTCTAAATATTTCATTCACATTGCCCTATGTGCAGGTATCAATTTGCAATCTGTTCTTTTAGAGAAAGGTCTTTCTGATTTTTTAGAAGTATTTGGCCACATAAAATTCCCCTTTTACTCCCCACTCGTACTAGGGCACAGAATCAAAGGAAAGGGAGCACAAAATCATTGACAGCAAAAATGTTAAAAGTAAAATTAGTCATAGAAACAAGAGAAAGTATTTTCATTATCTCTGCTTCACAAAATCCCACTGCAGCCTTCTCCCATTGCTTCTGAAACAGTAAGAACTGAAATATCATTGGGGCAGGAGGCATCAAGATGACAGAGAGAAGCCAAGAAGTTGCCTGAACTCTCCCTAGTTTCTCTCAGAAAGAACATTAAATCAATCCTTTAAAAGAATTCTGGAACAATAAAATCCAAAAAAGGTGGGGTGAAACAATTTTCCAGTCCAAGATAACCTAAAAGGACTTCAAGAAAGAGCTGTCTCAGTTGGGTAAAGGGGGATCTTTTGTAATTGCATGCCCAAATCATTGATCTCCTCTTTCTCTATTTTATTCATATAATCATTTAGAGATATAAGATTTCCTCTAAGAATGACTTTGGCTGCTTCCCATACATTTTGGCATATTTTCTAATTGTCAGTTTTAATGAAGTCATTGATTGTTTCTATGCTTTGTTGTTTGATCCATTCATTCTTTAGGATTAAATTATTTGGTTTCCAATTAGTTTTCAGGCTATCTTCTCATGACCCTTTATTACATATAGTTTTTAATGCATCGTGAACTGGAAGGGATGCATTTGTTCTGCCTTTCTGCATTGTATTGTGAGGTTTCTATGCCCTAGTATATGGCCAGTTTTTGTGTAGGTGTCATGTACTGCTCAGAAAAAGGTATATTCCTTTCTTTCCCCATCCATTTTTTCTTCAGAGGTCAACCATATCTAACTTCTAAAATTCCATTCACCTCCTTTAGGAGGTTAAGAAGTTAAAGTCTTTCTTTATTTTGTGATATGATTTATCTAGTAATTAGAGGAGGAGATTGAGGTCCCTCACTACTATAGTTTTGCTATATATTTCTTCCTGTAACTCACCTAACTTTTCCTCTAAGAATGTGGATGCCATACAACTTGGTGTATATATGTTTAGTATTTATATTACTTCATTGTCTATGATACCTTTTAGCAGAATGTAGTTTCCTTCTTTATCTCTTTTTATTAGGTATGTTTTTGCTTTTGCTTTATCTGAGATCAGGATCACTATCCCTGATTTTTTCACTTCACCTGAAGCAAAATATATTCTGTTCCAGCCTGTTAACTTTGCTCTGTGAATAGCTTTTTGCTTCAAATGTGTTTCTTGTAAACAACATATTGTAGGATTCTGGTTTTTAATCCACTCTTCTGTCTGCTTCCATTTTATTGGAGAGTTCATCCTATTCACATTCACAGTTAAGATTACTAATTGTGTATTTCCAATAATCCTATTTTCCCACTCTTCTGTCTCCTTTCATCCTGTCCCTCCTCATCAATGTTTTGCTTCTGACCACTGCCTCCCTCAATCTACCCTCCCTTTTAACCCCTCTACCTTTTTCTTTCACCTTTCCCCTACTATTTCCTCCATCTCTTCTGCCTCCCTACTAGCCATCTCCTTCCCTTTTCTTTCTTCTTCCTCTTCTTACTTCCCTATAGAATAAGATAAAAATGTATACCCAAGTGAGTATGTATGTTATTCCCTATTTATGCCAAATCCCATAAGAGTAAGGTTCAAATGATGCTCACTGCCTCCCTTCTTTCCCTCCACTGCAAAAGGTCTTTGCACCTCTTCATATTATGTGATTTATCCCATTTTGCCTCCCCTATCCTCTTCTCAATCCTTTTCTTTCACTGCTTATATTTTTTAATATCACATCAAAGTCAACTTATATCCACACCTTCTGTCAACATATACTCCTTCTAACTTCCCTAATAGGGGTACAAGTCTCAAAAGTTACAAGTATCATCTTTCCATGTAGAGATGTAAACAGTTTAACCTTATTGAATAACATGTTTTGTTTTTTTCTCCTTCCTGTTTTCCTTTTTATGCTTCTCTTGAGTCTTGTATTTGAAGATTGAATTTTTTTGTTCAGCTCTGGTCTTTTCATCAGGAATTATTGAAAGTCTCCTGTTTCATTAAATGTCCATCTTTTCCCCTGAAGGATTATGTTTCAGTTTTGCAGAGTAGTTGATTCTTGGTCCTAATCCAGGTTTCTTTGCTTCCCAGAATATCATATACAAAGCCCTCTGATCCTTTAATATAGAAATTGCTAAATCCTCTATAATCCTTGCTGTGATTCCATGATATTTGAATTGTTTTTTTTTTTTTTCTGGCTACTTGCAGTATTTTCTCCTTGACCTTATAGTTTTGAAATTTGGTTACAATTTTCCCTGGAGTTTTCATTTTGGGATCATTTTCAGGAGGTGATTGATGTATTCTTTCAATGACTATTTTGCCCTCTGGTTCTAAGATAGCAGGGCAGTTTTCCTTGACAATTTGTTGAAAGATGGTGTCCAGGCTCTTTTTTTTGATTGTACCTTTAAGGTGGACCAATAAGTCTTAAATTATCTCTCCTGGGTCTATTCAAAGATGTATTTTATATTTTCTCTGTTTTTTTTCATTCTTTTGATTTTATTTGACTGATGCTTGATGTCTCATATAGTCATTACCATCTGCTTGCTCAATTCTAATTTTTAAGGAATTATTTTCATTAGTTAGCTTTTATACCTCCTTTCTCATTTGGCCGATTCTTCTTTTTAAAGGAGTTGTTTTCTTAAGTAAATTTGTTCCCCATTTGGCTAATTTTATTTTTAATACAATTGTTTTCTTCAGTCAATTGTTGTTCTTCCTTTTACAAGTTGTTGCCTTTCTCTTACATACCTCTCATTTATTTTCCCAATTTTTCTTCTACTTCTCTTATTTGAGTTTTAAAAACCTTTTTGATCTCTTCCAAGAAGGCTTTCTGGGCTTGAGACCAATTCATATTTCCCTTTGAGGTTTTGCATGTAGGCATTATAACATTGTCGTACCCTTCTGAAGTTGTATTTTGATCTTTCCTGTCACTGTGGTAGTTTTCTATGGTTGAGGTTCTCTTTTCCTTCTTTCTCTTTTTTTTGCCTATTCATGGCTTTTGGAGTTGAGCTCTACTCCTGGAGCACAGAAGGCACTGTCATAAGCTTCTTTTGCTAGGACTAAGGGGCCTGGTCATCAGCTTTTGTGCTGGAGCCTCAGGTGCTGGTGGCTTACTTACTGCACTGGAGTGGCCTGGCCTAGTTGTACCTGCTGCTGCCTGGTTTCCAGGGCTGGTAATTTACCTTCTGTGCTGGAGCTGGAGGCCTCACAGATGGCCTGGTATGCCACTGGCCTGCTGAGCCAGTTGATGACCTGTGCTGTGCCTAAAAGCCTCTTGTTGACTTACCCAGACACTGTCTGCACTGGGCTATGCTTCCCCTTATACCTAAGTGAGACAGACCTTTCCTGAAGTCATTATAAATTATCATAACCTGAAAAATTGTTTCGCACCATTTTTTTTGTAAATTCAATCATCTCAGAATCCATTTAGAGTCCTGATTTAATGCTGTTTCCAAGGGAAACTGGAGAAAGCTTAGGCAACTCCTTGGGTTCTCTCTACCATCTTGGCTCCACCTTTAGCTGTCATTGTTATCAAAATTAAACATAAATTATAAAATAATAATAATAAAATATAAGGTAATGTCAGTAGAAGAGGAGGAGATACTTATAGAAGAGGTGGGGTGTTAGGAAGGACCTCAAGTAGGATATGGGATTTGAGCTGAAATTTGAAGGAAATTAGGGGATACAAATAGATGGTAATGATCCTGGGCAACATTGCGGGTACAGGCAGGGGAGGGTTGGTGGATGGGAAAAAGCATGATGGAACCTGGTACTACAATCCCACAGAAAATAGTCACCATTAAAATGCCTAAGACTGAGGAGGATTGTGTATCACCAAGGCAATATTTACAACAGTTGCTATTGCTATGAATATGTTGACTTGGTTCTATATCACAAAATATAACCGACTCTCCATATAGCAGACAGAAGAAGTGCAACATTTATTCAGACACCAGAGAACCAAATCCCAAAATCAATAAGTCCAATCCATCCCAGCAGCAAAGAAGTTAGCACATATTATCACAGCTGGGAGTCACTCCATTCCATAGCCTCCCCCCTGCTAGGGCCTTCCCACAAACACTCACAAATCTTAGCTGTTTCCTTGCATTCATCTGCTCTCTTCCTCAGCTCTAACTGCTCTGACCTCACTTCCTCTCAGTTCTACTAACTTCCTTCCTGCTCCACCCTTTCCTGTTCCATTCAGCAAGTTCCTCCCACCACATGTGACTTAGGCTTCCTATGATATAAGCAGGTCACATGGGTGTATCAATGGATGGGAAGGTCTTCAAATTTACATTACCACTACAGATTGTCAGATAAATCTTTGTTTTTTGGACTGAAAAGGACCAGTTTGAAGAGCATGATATCATCAGGGTTCTGAAGCAAAAGGTTTATTTTCATAAGATCAAATGACTTTTTAAAAATGACAAAGGGTAGAAGGGATGTGGAAAGATAGGGACTCTAAGGGAGAGGAGGGAAAAGGAAGGAAGGCAGAAACAAAGGGTGGAAGAGGAAAATGGAGGCAAGCAAAAAAAGGAAGGGTAAGAAGGATAACAGGAGTAGGGGGGGAAGGGAGGAAAGAAAGAAAGAAGGGGATAAGCAGTTATTAAGCACTTATGTGCCAGGTACTGGGTTGTTTACAAATGTTATTTCTTTTGATTCTCATAATAACCCTTGAATATAGGTACTATTATTATCTCCATTTTTCAGTTCAGGGAACTGAGGCAGACAAAGATCAAGTAATTTGCCCAGGGTCACACAGCTAGTAAGTGTTTGACATCAAATGTAAAATCCTCTTTATTGTCTGACTATGTCTATCTATCTATATCTTCATAGATATAGATATATCTATATATGTGTGTGTGTCTCACACACACACACACACATTTATGTATTATCTAAAGTCTGACTCCTTTCCCAGCACTTGATCCACTGACCCATCTAATGTCCTCTAATATCAGTGTAGTACGAAAAGGACTCGCCTGGTACTCAGGAAGATTTCAATCCCACTTCAGGAACTTACTAATGGTATATTACTTGACATGTCAAAGCTTCCTTGAGCCTCAGTTTATTCATCTATGAAACTGATATAATTGTATTGTGTATATTCCAAAATTGTGAGTTAAATGAGTTTACATATACTTATAAACTCATATATATAATGTTATTTATAATATTTTATGATTTTTACATTATGTATGATATATGAACATTGATATATGGGTTCATATACACACTTAACTCTGAAACATTATAATATTACATAAAGTCAGCTGTTATTACTGTATTATCTCCATGTTACATATGAGGACATTGGGTTTCAGAGAAGTTAAGTAATTTGCCAATAGTGACATAACTAGCAAGATCTCAAGATACGTATTGAACTCAGATCTTCCTGATTTTAAGTCCAGCACCCTATCCATAGCATCATGTAACCACAAACCCACATAAGTTAATAAATGGTAATTGATTTAAATGAAACCAAAAGAGTAGTATTTTGAATGGATCAAGATCTATTTAATTTTAGAATGGGGAAAAATCTGCTTATATTATCAAATGTTTAAAGCCTTGTCTATAAATGTGAATGGGATTTACTAACATCAACTTAAAATAAATGTTGAATTTTTAATGTCTTGAGCATAATTGAAATACATTATACATTTGTTTCATGTTTTTAAACACATTTTTAGTATAATTATTGCAGTAATTAATCTGAAAACAAACATTTTTACTTTAAACACAACTCTGGTCCTAAAATGTGCTTTTTCTTCAAATAGTCACTAAAAAGTGAATTTTGCTCCTTAAAAAATTACATAAAACATTTTAATATCTTGAGTCTTCATTTTAGATTCAAAGAAAAATCATCTACTTCCTCTTGAGACATTCCTTCTCAATATTCATCTTTCTACAAGCCTCCATTGCTAAAGCATATATAAAAAATTATTATTGTCTGAAAATTATTTTGAAAAAGATAGTAATATTTTCGTTTCCCCAACACTAATAAAACTAGTGCTTTTTTCCAACTATGAGTAGATTTTTGAGGACTCTTTTCCAGTGTTCTTGAAAATGGATAGCTAGATAATTTCACTTTAAATTCTTTATCAATAAACTACTTTCTAAAAGTGTTACTGCCAGAAAGTGACCCAAAAAGCAATTAGTGAACTTCTAATGGAGTGGTTTGATCTCTTTACACAATACTGACCTCTAGTGAATAAGAATGAAGAAACGGAAGGTGGAAAATGCAATGTGTCAATGGAAAGGCTCCTGGGGTGGCAGAGATTGGAAGGAAAAGAGGAAAAGAAAAATTCAGTCAAAAGCAGCATACTGAGCATTTAGTTAAAATGTCAGATGTCTTATCAAACTTTTGTATTCTAGTTTGTCAATAGATCAGCTAAGCCCTTTTTAATTGTTTGTATCACTTGGAAATTATTTGAGTGACAAGAGAATTCACTTAGCGTTTGCACAACATCTGGGGTCAAGGTTTCTAGTAGAAAATCCCAATGAATGAGCAGTTTCTTCTAATCCAATCTATTCTTAGTACATGATAATTTTAGTGATATTGAGCTATGATTCTTTATAACATAGAATTCAACAACAGATCTTTAATAATAGTAGGATAATGAGAAAAAAATCCATCATGTAGTTGTATTTTTAAAAGACATACACATTTGGCAGAATTCAAATAGTATTGGTTTACCAGGTCTAGATATTTAAAATTAATGTTTAAACAAATACAAGATGATAGAAAAATTCAAGATTCCTTTAACATTTCTAACCATGAAAAACAAGGATGATGGCAGAAATTCATAAAACATAGATATGGAATTTTATTATGTGCCATATTTCATGGGTTGCATGTCAACTAATAGTGTAACTTAATTCTATCAGAAAAAAATTGAGGAGGTTTACTTACTGTATGACAAGCTCTAGGTTAGATTTTATTGGTTATATCATTTAAAAAACAAACACACAATCCATAACAAGATACTTCCCTTGACCATTCTGTTATATTCAGCTGAAGAATCATCTTTCTTTTCCCTTTTACTGCTGAATATCTTTTAAAGCGTTATTCATACCTACAATTTGTCATCACTCAATTATACAGATCGTGCAGTTCTTTCTTTGTTTTTAATTTATAGGTGACCTCTTCTTTTATCAAATTTAGTTTTATTATTATTTTTCTGCCATTTGTGTTTTAGTCAGTTTTTAACACTCTAAACTTCCTTCTTGGCAGAGCCACTGTCCATTTCATTTTGTAGTCAAAACATTCTCCTGTTTATCCTCATACTTTTTGCAATGTCTCCACTATATTTTCAGCCACTTCTCAGGCCTAAAATCTGGGTTTACTTAATAGATCAGTTCTTTGTCTTCTCTTCTCTCTCAATGTTCTCTTTGGTTAGATCACATTTACTCTCATGGCTTCAACTAACCACTACTCTACAGACACCTGCCAAATCTTTTGCTCCAGATTCATATCTCCAATAGTGAATGAATGAATAAAACATTTGTTAAACACTTATTATGTACAAAGCATTAGCAATAGAAATAGAAAAGCAAGATATTCTCTATTCTCAAGGAGGTCATATTCTGATATGTGAGAATATTTTAGAAATGATACTTTTCTCAGAGACACTGATTGTAAAGATTTTCTCCCAGTTTTCTGCTTCCCTCCTAATCTTTGTTGCATTGGCTTTTTTTGTACAAAAACATTTCAATTTAACGTAATCAAAATTATCCATTTTGCATTTTGTAATGCTGTCTCTTGTTGGGTCACGAATTCTTTTCTTTTCCATAAATCTGATAGGTAAACTATTCCTTGCTCTCCCAAATTGCTTACAGTATCAGCCTTTATTCCTAAATCATGAACCCATTTTGACTTTATTTTGGTATATCTTTCAAAATTAAAGGAGAGATGGGGATAGTGCAGTGTTAAATAGGGAATTAATATTTTTTTCATATTATGAGGGAGAGTCAATGATTAAGGAAAATTAAAGCAAATCATTAAACTATTTAAGAAATGTGGACAAAACGTTTCTAATTTTACCATTGTAGAAAAATCCAAATATTAAGCCATAGTGGTTAGAATATGAAGTAATCTGTACTTTTTTCCTGATCCCTGATTTTATTAGTGTACTGAACCCCATGGAAACTCCTTCCAGTGATGCAAATTAGATACTCATTTATAACTTACAATATTGGAGAATTATCTGGGGTCATGGAGGTTAAATGATTTGTTCATGATCACATAGGTAGGATATTAGAGGCAGAATATGAACCCAAATCCTCCTCTAAATCCAACCCTCCATTTACTATTTCACTCTGCCTTCCTTTAGATTAATAGTATCTTAGCAAAATTAAAAAAAAAACTATCTGACTATCTCCTACTGATGTGAATTTCAGAAATTCTAATTTTTGGCCCATTCTTTATCAAATGTGTGTGTTTTAAAGAGGAGTAAGAAGAATGTGACTGTCATATAAAGGCATAATATACAAACCATTGTATATTATGTAAAGGGGAAGAGAGAGAGAGAGAGAGAGAGAGAGAGAGAGAGAGAGAGAGAGAGAGAGAGAGAGAGAGAAAGAGAGAGAGAAAGTATAAGCATTTTACTAATATCTGAATTTTCTAGTAAAACTATTCATGGAAGCCTTTGATTTCATTTTTATTAGTAATTTATGATAATCTTCATTTCAAATGGAGGCAGTTGCTTTCCAGAGGCAGTACTTGAGGGAATAGCCATAATATATTAAAACCAAAAAAAAAATGCATAAGACTTTGTATCAGAAATTCCTTCTGATATTAAGGTAATAGAAAGTCTATAGTGACCCAGTTTATCTTTTAGAACTTTCCCCTTAGAAAATGTGGTGTGTATTTGTGATAATATTCTGTGATCATATTGGAAAAGTGGCCTCCTGAAATGGCTTTCCATTTGAGGCTCATTTAGGGGAAGAGAATCCATCACCCTAACCACTTTTCTTCTCCATCATTTTGAGAAGTGAAGTAGGAGATTTCTGATTAATGTGTTGGAGACATGTGGAAACATACTTTAAGACTTTGCTTTCTGAATGATCATAGGTTGACAGCTTTGTCTATGTTCAAAGTCCTGGATGGATTGCCAGGCAGACTTCTCAGCTAGGAAAAGCCTCGCAAGAAATAGCAGCAAAAGAAAAGTGAATTCATCATTCTGAGCTTGGTTTTTAATGTGCTTCAATAAGCTTCTCCTCTGTTTTCAGGCCAGCTAAAATAAAGCTGATTAAGCAGTGACATTGTGCAGAGCTTAAGTTGGCCTAAAACTAATGAAGGTCAACATAGAGATCCCACAGAAAAGGAACCAATTATGATTTTTAACATAAACCCATTTGATAATGAAATCTACAAATCAAAACCTTTCTGTGCCCTAGAATGCTCTGGCATAACATTTTTTTCCTGTTCATCTAACCTTTCTCTTACTGTATATGTTCTAGTATATATTGATTTGTAAAAAACATTATGAACTGTCAAAAGCAGAAAGTGTATTTTAATAAAGAAGTAATCATTACCCCCTTTGCAATGTGCAAATTTAATAGGTTTTTAATGAATTGAATTAACTGCTCTCTGCCCCAATAATCTTGCCACTAATGCTGTGATATGTAATTCAAAAAGAATAAAATAAAATGCTATATGAAACATGTGAATTAAGCCTTATTCTGAAAATTTAATTGGAACAAAAAAATTACCATTTCTAACACTATTCAGTGGATGTTCAACAATAATGTTATACTATATTAGGGATATTAAAGATGGTAGATTTTTAAACACTTTTATTTTTCCATAGTATGTAGTAAATATACATAGTACAAAGTAATACTATTAAATATTTTAAAAAATGATGCATTAATTTAGGCAAGAAAATTTTTATTTTACTCAGAAAATAATTTTATTCCATGTAAAAGGCATATAAATATACATTTTTGGTCCATAAATGTCTGTCTGAACAAATTTTCTTGCAAAAAATATTACATTTTTCAGCCAAACTTTTCAGCATCTCCTTTAGTACTCTCATAAATGCATAAAAATAGAAATTGTTTTTCCACCTAAATATTAGAATGAGTCAGAAGAGAGAATATAACCTCTAGAGTTCAAAGGCCCTGGCCACTTCTGACAGTTACTAATATTTAACTTATATTAATATCTTGGCCTTAGTTTCAACTTCTGCGAAATGAGGGGGTTGGACTAAATGTAGTTTCTGATTCTTTGTAGCTTTGAGTTTATGATGCTATGATTACTTTCCCTCTTTTTCTTATTTTGGTCTGGAATTGTGATTACATCAACTTGGGCAATGCTTCTTCCACTATGAAGACCAGCAATTTATCAGGAGTTTATCTTTCTGAGAGCAATTGGAAATACTAAGGACAGCTAGGTGGCACAGTGGATAGAGTGCCATGCCTAAAACCAAGAAGATTCATCTTCCTGGATTCAAATCTGGCCTCAACAACTTACTAGCTGTGTGAGCCTGAGTAAGTCACTTAACTTTATTTACCTCAATTTCTTCATCTATAAAATGAGCTAGAAAAGGAAATGGCAAACCACTAGAGGACTAAAAAAAAATGGGGTCATGAGTAGTTGGACACAACTGAAAAATGACTGGACAACAATGTTGGAGATACTAAAAGACTGAGTGATACGCTTGGGGTCACACAGCTAGTATTTTCAATAGATAGGACTTGAATCTATCATTATTCCACAATACTTCTCTTTGCATGGTTGTACAAAATGATATTCACATATGTGTGTATGTGTGTGTATATGTATATGCATACACATATATGCATGTTATTTTATATGTACATGTATATGTCTATGTGTATGCATACACACAGACACACAGAGATATCTATATCTATATCTAATCTATATCTATCTCTCTATCTATAGTTGACCCATTTGAGTATGACAATTAGGGTCACATTCATTTTTTTAATAGAGTCTACCGAAAGCAAATCTGTTATTTCTTTCAGTAGCTGGTTAATACCTAATCATAAGGCAATGCACCAGACATTTGGTCAGTTGATTCAATTTAATATGTGTTGTTCAACATTTCATTATTTAACAAATATGTTTTTTTGATAAATTTGTCCCTTTCTTCAAGTTACCTTGAGAAATCAATTCCTACAAGGAGATAATAAATCATATATACATGTTCTTAATATTTTTATTCTCTTAAATTGATGATAAAATGAATACACACATATATACACATATGCATACATATATTCATGTGTGTGCATATATGTGTATCTTATACACATGTACATTAATAATACACATATGTTTACGGGGGCATATTTAGATGTTTAACTCAAAGTCCTTCATAATCTGTCTCTCCTTGCCTTTCCAGTCTTCTAAACTCCCTCACCTACCTCACCATACTTTTCAGTACCGTAATACTGGCCTCCTTTTGGTTTCTCCAACCAGGCACTCCCTCTCTCAGCTCTGGACGTTTTCTCTGACTGTCCTCCATGCCTGAAATACTCTGTCTCATCAGTTCTGCCTCCCAAATTCCTTTGGTTTCCTTAAAATCCCAGCTACAAATCTCATAACTAATGAGATGTCTTTGCAAAATCTTCTTAATTCTAGTGCCTTCCCTCTGTTAATTATTTCCTATTCATCCTGTATTTAGCTTCTTTATACATATTTTTTTTCACATGTTGTTTTCTTGGTTAGATTGTAATCTCCTGGATTTCAGGGGCTGTCTTTTATAAGTCCAGCCCTTAGCCCAATGCTGGATCAAAGTAGACATTTAATAAATGCTTATGATGAGGTGATGCATATATGTATTTTTGTTTGTGCATATATAGTTATATGTGTAGGTAGATACATGTGCTTATGTGTATAAAATATATAAATGACTGTAATTTAATAATTAATATTAGTGGCTAGCTTTGGAGTTAGGAAGGCCTGGGTTCAAATCTTGCCTTTGAAATACATAGCTGCATGATCAAGGGCAATTCAGGATAGATGTTGACTTGCATTAGTGATAGGAGTTTCCATATCAGGAATTCCTCATACATATCACAATATTGGACCAAACTAGATAGACTGATTGGTCAGTAGATTGTTGTTGAGTTGTTTCAATCATATTCAACTGTCTATGACCCCATTTTGGGGTTTTCTTGGCAAAGATACTGGAGTGGTTTTCCATGTCCTTCTCCAGATCATTATACAGATGAGGAAGTTGAGGTAAACAGGGTTAAGTGAGTTTTCCAGGGTCACACATCCAGGAAATGTCTGAGACCAGATTTGAACTCATGAATTTTAGACTTTTTATTCTAACCCTATTGTTCTATCCACTGTTACTATCCACTAGATATATAGATAGATGGATAGATAAGCTAACAAATAACTTTACACAATGCCTTCTTTCTATATGCTATAGAATTATAGCAGAGGCACATCAAGATTATTAACCAGATTAACACTATGAATGCAAAGAACATTAAATGTTAGGAAAGCACCAACAATAAACTTTTGGTAGAAAAATTCCATTTCACAATCAGTAGTGTGATAGGGAAAAAAAGGTAGAGTGAGTAACACTAAATTTGGTGTCATAAAAGACCGAGTGAATTATGTTAAAGTTAATTTGGACAGGGGAGGAATGGCCACACTTTACATTGGTTAATCCTTCATTCAATGCTACAACAGTAGCTGCCCTCTATGTTTTGTATTCCCAGTTCACTGAAGAAAACCAAGACACAGGAACATGCAGTGCATTTGTTTGTGGTTACAAATGTAATGCATTAAAGCTGTGATGTGAAATGAGGTCTCCTTAAACTTGGACCAGATTTTTCCCCTCTGCTAACATCACCTGGTAAGCATTGAATCACTTTTCAAGATCTTTAAAAATAAATAAAAAATGTTTCTATGAGAATGTCTGCATAAGAGTACTAAAAATGGTGAAGATAAATTTTGAAGTTCATACAAATAGGACTAATTTGATTAAATGTATAGATAGAGAAGTTGTCTTTATATGTACTTTTGAGGAACATTTCCTATTACAATTATTTAATATAGTTTTGTCATTAAATATTGTTGTATATGTTATGTGTATATATGCAGATATAAATATATACATATATGTGCATAGGTGCACATATATGTATATTTTTGTGTATATGTGTGTGTATTCCTCTACTTACTCAAGGGCTTTTAAGAAATATTTCTAGAATGCTTCTGAATCCTTGATTTAGATAAGCCAAAATAGGTGGAATGCACTATGCAACGGAGTCCCATAAGAAAAAAGAAAGGTTTTGATCATAGTCCAATAAGACACAAAAGGATAGATAGACAGAGAGATAGATGAATGGATACTAATTCAGACCTTATTTTGCAATGCATAGAGAAAATATATCATCTAACCAATAACTAAATCCAAAACAATTGCTAATATGCATTTTACAGTATCAAAAGTAAGTGTGAGGGAGAGGATTCTGGGAAGATGGTGGAATAAGTCGGAAAATTTCAAGCTCAAGATTTTCCTCCACAAAAAATGTAAAGCAGGATCTCAGGGCAAGCAAAGAGTGGTTAAAAAAAAAAAAACTAAAGAAGGGGCAGGAGAGGGGTCTTTCTGAGACAATTGGAGAAAATCTGAAGAAAAATTCCAGGACAGGAGGAGGTTTGGTCCCTGTAAAGAGGAAACACTTCCAGGCTAGGGAACATTTGATAAGTGGCAAGTGCTGGGGTTAGCTGAGTTGAAAGGCTGCTTCTCCCCCAGCCACAGGAACATTTACTCCTAGGACAATGAGGGGAGTTGGGCATCTGAGTTGGGGAAGATTGAGTGAACCTCTTCTGAGAAGGAATGCCAGATACAGCTGTGTTGCAGAGATATGGTCAGGTGGGAAGGAACAAGCACATGCTGGGTGAATGCAGAAGCAGTGGGACAAGGACACTGCTGGCTGTGGGCACTTACAAGAGGCTGTAGGTTTTGTTTTGGATTAAAGGTCAGAGAAGAAAATTGAAGGAGGATCTAAAGCCAGAGGCACCCCCATACACACCCCAGTACTAGAGGTGATTACAAAAAGTAAGCTATTACCAAAAAAATACACAGGGAAAGGAGAAAGAATCCATTCATGCTATGGGAATAGAGAAGACCAGGATTCATTTTCAGAGGAGGATAGTGAAGCAAAGAAACCCTCTTCCACCCCAAACAGTAACATCAAATGGTCACCTGCTCAAAAAGAATTCATAGAAGAGCTTTAAAAAGACTTATTTAAAAATCAAATGAGAGAGATCGAGGAAAAGCTAAAAAAAATCCAAGAAAAACATAAAGAATATGAAAAGAAAGTCAACCAATTAGAAAAGGAGATCCAGAGTCTTAAGGAAGAAAATGACTCCTTGAAAATCAGAATTGGGCAAGGGGAAGCCAGAGAAATTATAGAAGAACAAGAAATAACAAAACAAAATATGAAGAATGAGAAAAAATAGAGAATGTGAAACATCTCATAAGAAAAACAAATGAACTGGAGAACAGATCAAGAAGATAAAACATAAGAATCACTATGCTACCTGAAAGCTATGGCTAAAAAAAGAATTTTGATAAAATAATACAAAAAATAATTAAAGAAAATTGTCCTGAAGCATTAGAACAAGAAGAAAAAATAGAAATAGAATGTGTGTGTGTGTGTGTGTGTGTATCCACCAATCATCACTTAAAAGAGATCCTATGAGGAAAACCCACAGAAATATTATACTCAAATTCTGAAACCCCCACCTCAAAGATAAAATATTATGAGCAACAAGAAAAGAACAATTTGCATATGTTGGAGTCACAATTAGAATCACACAAGACCTAGCAGCGGTAACACTAAAAGGCCACAGGTCTTGAAACACTATATATCAAAGATCAAAAGAACTGGGGTTCTGGCCAAAAATATCATATCCAGCAAAGCTAGGCATAACCCTGAATGAAAAACAGATATTTAATGAATTGTCAGACTTTCAGGACTTTGTTTAAAAAACTGAACTTAATACTTGGTTTGATATACAAGAGCTAAAAGAAACGTATGGTATATACCAAAGACCAATTACAAGGGACTCAATTAGGACAGATTGTTTACCTTTTATGTATATAAACGTGATGTATGACTAAGATTGTTTTTAGTAATTGGGTAGTTTATAAGAAAGATTGGGGTGGACCCAAACATGATATGACTTGCAAAAGTAAAACCGTTCAGGAACAACTAAAAAGAGTAATTATCTTATGCAAATGAGGCTCCGGAGGAAGAACCAGTATAGATAAATTCGATGGGGAAGGAGAGCTGTTAGTTCTGGAAACCTACTTTCATCAGGAATGAGTTCAAGAAAGAACAATACATATACATCTAGAAGAGTATTAAGGTCTTCCAAATTTAGAAAGAAATAAAATGCTAAGGGAATGGGTAGGGGTGGGGAGCAAGAGGATAAGGGAGGGATCTTTAGAGGAGAGAGTGAGGGAATAGGTTAAAGGGGGATATAGAATTATATTTAAGATGAGAGGGATCCTTAGGAGGATAAGGAAGGGATCATTAGAGGAAAGGGTGAGGGAATAGGTTAATGGGGCTCAGGAAAGGGTGTTTTGTTTTGCAAGAAGGGGAGGATAAGGGAGGGATCCTCAATGGTAGAGTACATTAAGTAATAGGCGGGCAAGTTAGCTTTTTAGACATAAAGTAGAGAAGTCTGGGGTGGGGAGTAAATAAAAGATCCACATAAACATAAAAACAAAGATTAGGAGTAGAATTTCTTAGGGAAAGTATATGTTTTTATAGGTAGGTATGCATGTGTGTGTATCAATATCTATATATAAATATATCTATGTCTAATTGTAGCCTCCAGGGGCAGGGGGAGGAAGTGGAAGGGGAGAAAAAAGTAAAAAAAGTATACAGCACAGAACAAAAGAAAACCTACAAGGAAGCAAAGATGGACAACTTTCAACACATGTAGTATTTAATATATAGGCTTTCTCGAGATGAAAATTTATTGCTATATATTTTGAATCCTCTCAAGTTCTGCTGTGCATATAACATTTTTCTATTTTTATTTTATATTTATGTTTTAATATTTAAGTTTATAATATGTTTCTTTTTCTTATTATGTATTTAAGTTTTAGTATTCAAGTCTATTTTTTTTTTAAAAGATAATGAAAGAAAAAGTGTGGTTAGGTGTAGAAAATGACAAGTGTTCTTACTAATAAGAAGTATTTTATACCACGTTATAGATTTTTTTTGTTGTTTTTAAAGAAGTGAATCTAATTAAAGGAATGGAGAGCCTCTTTGATCCAAAGCAAAGATATATGAGTTTCACATAAAACAACCAGTATAGACTATAACACAGTAAAATGATGGACTTGCTTTTTATTTTTTTACAATTCTCAACTTACATATGAAAAAGAGATTTTCCACATATACATTAAGATGCAAAAGAGGTTGAAACTGTGAGTCTCCATTTCATTTTGCTTGCTTTTTAAAAAGATATGTATAATAAATTCTTCATATTACTTTCAAAACTGGCCAACTTATCTGTACTTCCTTCCAAAGTTATTTTTATTCTTTTCTATGCAATTAAAAATACATATTCAATGGCATCCCCCTTTCTTGCATCACTCCTCCTAACCCTGATTTCCTTCTTAACCTCTCAAAGACACACTTTAAAAGTAGGAATTGAAAGAAGCAAGGCAAAAGTTTAATAATGGGCCTAATCAGTTATTCCTGGCAGTAGAACTGGAGACCACATGTTTCCTCTTTTAGCTCAGATAAAAGAAAAGGTTCTTATTGTCCCCTGAAACATCCCTACACCCTAAATTTCAACCTAGACTTCCAGACTATTAAGGTCCTTTGGAATCCTGATTGTGTAACCCTTTAAATGAACGCCTCCTCCCACCTTTGTATAATCTGAAATTTTTATACTTTTATGCCCTCAACTAAGTTAATATCAAAATGATGAACAAGATGAGGCAAAGGAGAGATCCTTAAGGTCATTTTCTATAGAGTTTACTCAAAGACAAACCAGATGTATTAATCTATGCGCTGGAGTCTACTCAGTCAACTGGTTTCAAATCTAACTGAACACTTATTCCCTACAAATATCTCATTATGCTCTACCAGGTTATTATGAGAAACTCTTTCAAAGGTTTTCCTGAAATGCAGATGTTACATTCATGATACTCTCGTCTTCCTTGATTGTTTCATAATAATAATATAATAAAAAGAAGAAAAAGAAAAAAAAGAAGCATACTTTTGTAAACAAAGGACTATATACTATAAAGCATTTATTATCAACAGGTTTAATTTTGATGTTATTTTGTGTTTTATGCACTATTTCTCCCTCCCACCTGTCCCTCTTTGAAATAAACTGATTACAGAGGTCCTAGTAAAGATCCTTTGTAATGTCCATGATGTGGGTGTTCAGGAGGATGTGGGAGAACAATGATGGATTAGGATGTTGAGGATACAAGCTACCCTACAAACATGCCAGTAAAATTCTAAAAATGCACTGGATTGAAATTTAAAAAATGAACAAAATGAGCCATAAACTCCTCTCCCTCAGGCCAATGCTTAAAAACTATCCTTTCAGTGTGACACTCAAAACAAAATGAGAGCTTGAAATATAATGTTTCACACAGCAGACTATAAAGACATAACCAAAACCAACCTATCTGGAGATAGCTAGCTAGCCTAGGTGTACTCACATAAACACACACAAATACAAAATATAAATATATAAATACACATACATATACATATATACACATACACATATCAACACATATGCACATGCATTCATTCACACATACATATGCATACACACAAAAATATGAATACAGAACTACACATGGATATATACATACATACATATATACATACATATACCCATATATCCATATATGTGTATGTACACATGTATACATACACATGTGTGTTTGTATATGATGTGTCAGTAGCAGGTTTTGAATTGCAATCTTATCTCCAAGCTTGGCTCTTTCTCTATTAAATCAAATTGTCTTCATGTTCTTGCTAACAGTCAATGTGAAGAGAAGGTATGTCCATTTGAAATTCCAAAGTTTTTATGAGCAATTTCAAACAAAATACAATTAAAAATATTTATTAAATGGGACAGGAGATGGAGATTGCTGACTAAAGTCTAAAATAATGGAAGTCATAGTTTAGACAAGATTCAAATCAAATCTTTGAATTTTTTGTTTCTCGTTTGATTGCTGGCACGCTTAAAATGTCAGATCTACATTTAGGGAAACAAGATAAACTAACGAATAACATAATAAATGGTAGGTTTGCTGTGGCCATCTTAACAAATGGTATTAATCACTATATGTTCAATAAAAATTACTGCAAAATAATTACAGCTGTGATACCATGGAATTAATTAGAATTGATGGGCTGTCATAAATCATGCCACCCTCACTACAATGTATATTGCTTGGCTCATTCATATCGACAAAACTATGTGAGTTGACATAGAACATAGTTGGAGTAATGGCCACCAAAGTTTCAATTCTTGATTGGACATTTACCAGCTGTTTGACCTCAGTGGTTCCTTAGTACATCCAGGATAAAATATAAAATGTTCTGACTTTTAAATCACTTCATAACTTGGTCACTTTCTAACTTTCTAGTATTTTTATACCATACTCCTATGTATTTTATGATCCAATGATACTAGTCTTTGCTGTCCCTTGCAGAAGACAGTCCACCATCATACTCATTGCGTTTTTGCTAGTTGTCTCCCATGTCTGCATTGTTCTCCTTGTGTCTATGCCCTGGTTACCCTGATTTCCTTCAAGGGTCAACAAAATTCATTTTTTCAAGAAGACTCTCCCCTTGAAGTTATTGCCTTTCTTTGGAGTTTATTTCTGATTTTCCTGTATATATCTTGTTTATACAGAATTGTTCAAATATTGCCTTTCTCGTTACACTGTGAACTCCTTGAGAGGAGGGACTATTTTTACCTTTTATTTCATCATGTTATTTTATCCAGTAAAAAAAAAAATAAGCACCTACTATGTACCAGGATATAAGAGCTGGGGACAAACACAAAGAGATAAAAACAGTCCCTGCCCTCAAGAAGCTTACAGTGTAATGGGGGGAGACAATTTGTAAGCAAATAAATACAAAACAAATTATATATGAGATAAATATAATTATGAGGGAAATCACTGGAATTAAGAGGGGTTGGGGAAGGCTTCCTGTAGAAGGTGTGATTTTAGTTGAAACATTAACTGGCATACAGTTTGTACTTAACAAATGCATATTTAGTTGACTTGACCTTGAGAAAGTGAGGTAAACAAATTCTTAACCTTTAAAATGGAGGTAATAATATCTATAGAACATATCTTGCATGAATTTTGTCAGGATAAAATAGAAAAATACATAAAATTGCTATGTAAAACTTAAAGGAAAATATAAAAGTCAATTATCATAATGATAATACTAATTATTATTATTATTAGTCAATGAAATATATGAAGCCAACTATAACACAAGAAAGATGGGGTCAATATTTTGAATGATAAGAAACTGATTTTTTTTTGCTGCTGGGAAGTATTTTGGCCAATAATTTTAGATTTTATTCAGCCCCACCAATTTCTAGGTTTTCATAGAAGCCAGAGTTGGACTTATCTTTTTTGACATAATAATAGCAAACATTTATGTAACCCTTTTAAGTTTCCAAAGTATTTTGTGTGTTATCTCAATTGATCCTCACAACAACTGGGATATAGGTGCTATTTATTATCTCCATTTTACAAATAAGGAAAATAAAGCACAGAGATGTTAAGGTAGTTGTCCAGCATCACACAGCTAGTAAATATCTGAAGTAGTAGTCAAACTTAGGTATTTCATAATCCAAGTACATCCTTCTTTCCATTGGGCCACCTAGAGACCTAGGTGTTGAAAACAGAGAAATGAATTATTTATTGAGTAGTACATACTAAAGAATTATATGAAGCTAGGTCCAGAGTTGTCAAAACAATTGGCAAATTTCATTAATTTGGCTACAACCAAAGAATAAAACTATGAATAAAATTTTGCATATCCATGACTGCCTCTGGATTGTCTGACTTACATGTTCTCTCTCTCTCTCTCTCTCTCTCTCTCTCTCTCTCTCTCTCTCTCTCTATCTATCTATCTATCTATCTATCTATCTATATATATATATATATACATATATATATATAATGTATGTATATGAAATATGTGTATATATCTCTATCAGTCTATTTCTTCTGGAATGTTGACTGTTATTTCTTCTAGCCTACTCACCATTCCTGCCATTCTTCTTAAGTCTCCAAGGACTTAAAAATGATGCTAGGAAAGATATTCTTCCCTCTCCACTATCTCTTGACTTCTTTTAAGTTTCTCTCCATACATTATAATTTCTAAAGTCAACGCTCATATAAGAGAACAGTAAAATAAACAAAGAATGAAAACTTGACCAATATGATTTTTTCTAGGAGGATTAATTTGTACGTAGATTAGACTCTATTTCAGTTTAGCTCTACTATTGACTATAGTTGTCTATATGGAAGTTTATAGTAGTCTAGTCTATATAGCAGAGATGTTGATATTGCCACAAAAGTCTAGAATTTCTCTTTTTCCGGAGTCAGTAATGGCAACTAGCATAGACAGTGAGAAATCTAGACCCTGCCTGACTAAACCCCAAAGTGAAAATGAAACTAGAATCAAAGAATAGAGTTTTATGCTTTGACAATACAATCAAGAAGTTCCTTAAAAAAGAGAGAGCTTAATCGGTAGATCAAAAAAAGGCATGTAAAACTCTGCATTATATCCCTCAAGATGCCAGACACTCCATTAGGAGCTACAATTTGTACCAATTAATTGTAAAAATGCACATTTAAATAAAAAAACATTTAAAGTGGGTTGATATCTCAGCTCAAACTGACAAGGTTGGGGAACTTGAGAAAAGATACATTTATTCATCAAATTCAAATTTTGGATAATAGAACCTTATTTGAATGTGGAGTTATGCCACAAAGACTTTTTCCTTTGCCATATTTTATGAACCATACTAAAGTTGGATAACTTTGAAAAAATACTTCTGAAATGCACACTGTATGCCATAAATGCATATAAAGGTAAACTATTATTTGCATGGAGTTGCCTCCTTAATATACTTCCTTTTGATACTGACATAAGATTCAGCCTTTCAATGTGGTTTCATTAAGTATAACCTACATGTTCTATTTAATATCTGAGAAAAGAACAAAATAATGGCATCCTGGCGTGCACTCGTTTTTTTAATCCAAACTCATTCAAGCCATAATCAGCCATTAATCTTCACTGGTCAGCTTACCTCAGGAGGATGAATGAGTCAGGTCACTAAAGTATCTTCTGCATTATGTGGTAAATGAAGGCAGTGGTATGAAAAGAAGGAATGCTTTAAGCCATTGCTGAGAGGGGGATGGCATCTTGCTATCAGAGAAAAATTGACCCTAACTTTCTTATTAGAAGGCATCACATAGCTTTTTTCAAAAAATGAGAACATCATTGAAATTTAAAATATATATGTATATTTTATGAAAGAATATGTGTTCAACATCCTTTAAAATGAAAACAAGGACATCAGTTGGTATAAATCATCCTGCATCATCTCTCTTTTTCTCCTAAGGATCCTTCCTGCTTTAAATGTCATGACTATATTATGAGCTTCAGCTTTAGCATTTTCTCACAGGCTGCCACCTCTATACAGGGAAATTATGCAATTGGACACTTCCAATATCATCCAAGAGCTAAACTGGATTTAGATTGTGCAAGAGTATATGCTTTTCTTCCTACCAAACAAGATTTAACAAGGAATATCTCTTCCTATTACATCTGGGGATGGTATTTATGTTATTTACTGTTTACTGTTAGGGATAGATTTGGCAACCAAATTATATGGAAATACTTCAAGGGCATACGTCTTTTCAGCCTTGCTCAGGAAATAATTTTGTTTAACAAATATTTTTAAATGTGTAATATTATGATATATAATTTTGAGAATAATCTGTTATTTCATTAAAATAGGAAAGTTCTGGTGAGACAACTCAATACTTCAAGCGAGGAAAGATACTTGCAGAGTTAGAGTGAGAGTTCCCTTTGCCATACAAGTAGTTTATTTTTATAAGTATTGGAGCAGGAGCAGAACTGAAGCTTTTTTATTACAAATCCAAGTAAGGTTTAGTGAACATATTATTGGACTTAGAGTTAAAATCAAGACTTGGGTTCAAATCTGACTTTTGATGCTTGAGAATTGGGTAATCCTGGCTGAGTCTCTTGTTATCTTTAAGCTCTCCTGTGAATAATGAAGATCATAAGAGAACCTGCCTCCCAGAGTTACTGTGGGGATCACATAAGAAAAAAGCATGAAAAGTGTTTTGCAGAACCTAAAATATTGCAGTAGTATCAGCTATTAGTGTTAATGCTATACTTCTCCATTAAAATATGAGAACATATTATAAACATGTGTAGGGTGAATCTTCTGTAAGTCAATCATTTGTAAAGGAAGTATGACATAAAAGAGTGCTGGATCTGAAGTTAGAGGATCAGGGTCCAAATCCCATCTCTATTACATACTACATGACCCCAGACAA
>CM053626.1:264532966-264573095 GCA_028646595.1 Phalanger gymnotis | reverse complement strand
AAAAAAAAATTTAAAAAAAGATCAAAGGGCTTAGAATTCAGTATTCCGGAGATCAATGGAGCTAGGATTAAAACCAAGAATCACCTACCTAGCAAAACTGAGTATCATACTCCAAGGCAAAATATGGACTTTCAGTAGAGGACTTTCAGGCTTTCTCAGTGAAAAGACCAGAGCTGAATAGAAAATTTGACTTTCAAACACAAGAATCAAGAGAAGCATGAAAAGGTAATCAAGAAAAAGAACAAGAAAAAGAAATTGCAAGAGACTTACTAAAGTTGAACTGATTTGTTCACATTCTTACATGGAAAGATGATGTGTATGATGCATGAGACCTCAGTATTAAGGTAGCTGAAGGGAATATGCATATATATATATGTATATATATACATATATATATAGTTTGCATATATATATGTATATGTGTGTATGGATGTACATATGTATGTGTATATATATATGTAGAGAGAGAGAGACTGGGCACAGGGTGAGTTGAAGATGAAGGGAAGATATCTAAAAGTAGTAAAATCAAATTAAGAGATGAGAGAGGAATATCTTGAGAGAGGGAGATAGGGAGAGATAGGATGGAGTAAATTATCTTGCATAAAAGTGGCAAGAAAAAGCAGTTCTGCAGAAAGAGAAGAGAAGGCAGGTGAGGGGGAATGAGTGAATCTTGCTCTCATCAGATTTGATCTGTGGAGGGAATACCATACATATTCAAGTGGGTATCTTACCCCACAGGAAAGAAGGAGGAAGAAGTTAAAAAAGTGGGGGGTGGTGATAGAAGGGAGGGCAGATGGGGGTGTAGGTAACCAAAAAAAAAACACTTTCGAAAAGGGACAGGGTCAAGGGAGAAAATTTAGTAAAGGGGGATAGGTTAGGAAGAAGCAAAATAGAGTTAGTCTTTCACAACATGAGTATTGTGGAAGGGTTATACATAATGATACACATGTGGCCCATGTTGAATTGCTTGACTTTTTAGGGAGGAAGAGTGGGAGGGAAGGGAAGAAGGGAGAGCATCTGGAACTCAAAGTTTTAAAAAACAGATGTTCAAAAACAAAAACAAAAAAGTTTTTTCATGCAACTAGAAAATAAGATACACAGGCAATGGGGCATAGAAATTTATCTAGCCCTACAAGAAAGAAAGGGAAAAGGAGATGGGAGGGGAGTGGGGTGACAGAAGGGAGGGCTGACTGGGGAACAGGACAACCAGAATATATGCCATCTTGGAGTGGGGGGGAGGGTAGAAATGGGGAGAAAATTTGTAATTCAAACTCTTGTGAAAATCAATGCTGAAAACTAAGTATATTAAATAAAAAAAAGAAAACCTACAAGATAGCAAAGAAAAAATGGACAGCTTTCAAATTATCACACAGTATTATATATATATATATATATATATATATATGTTTATATATATATATACATATATGTATAGGCTTTCTTGATAAGTTATTGCTATATATTTTGAATCCTCTCCTATGTTCTGCTGTGCACATGGCATCTTTTTTTCCTTCTCTTATTTTATATTTGATATTTAGGTTTATAATTTTTCTTTTTCTTTTCTTGTTATGAATTAAAGCTTTAGTATTTGTCTAACAGAAAAAAAACTCTCAGGTTTTATTTCTATTTTGAGAATTAATTTGTTCACCTATTCTAGATCCTTTTATTTTTATTTAATATTTTATTTTTGTACAGTTACATGTAAAAACAAATTTTAACTTTCCTTTTGAAAACTTTGAGTTCTAAATTCACTTTCTTTGTTCCTCCCAAAACACCCTGACCATTAAGAGGGCAAGCAATTGCAAATAGGTCATATATATGCAGTCATGCAAAACATTTCCATAACAATTATATTGAGAAAGAAAATTTAGACAAAAAACCTGATGAAAAATACAGCAAGTGAAAAAAGTTATGCTTAAATCTGTATTCAAACACCATCAGTTCTTTCTCTGGTGATGTATAGCATTTTTCATCATAAGTCCTTCAGAGTTTTTTAGATCATTGCATTGCTAAGAATAGCTAACTTATTCACAGTTCATCATCTTACAATATTGCTGTTATTTTTTAAGTCTTTCCAGGTTTTTCTGAGAGCATCTTGCTCATCATTTCTTACATTACAATAGTATTCCATCATAATCACATGCTGCAATTTGTTCAGCCATACCCCAATTGATAAGCATCCACATGATTTCTAATACTTTGTCCCCCAAAAAGAAATTGTACATATATACATAGGAGTCCTTTTCCTTTTTGATTTTTTATCTCTTTTGCGATACAAACCTAGTAGTGGTATTGCTAGGTCAAAGGGAAGCATGTTTTTTATAGCTTTTTGGGCTTACTTCCAAATTACTCTGCAGAATGGTTTAATCAGTTCACAACTCTATCAACAATGCATTCATGTCTTGTTTTCCCCGTATCCCCTCCAACATTTGTCATTTACTTTTGTTGTCCTGTTAGATAATCTAATATGTATATAACAATATCTCAGAATTGTTTTAATTTTCATTTTTTCAACCAATAGTGAGCGAGAATTTTTTTTTCATATGGCTATAGGCAGCTTTGATTACTTCTGAAAACTGATTATTATCTTTTGATCATTTTTCAACTGGGGAATGATTCTTAATTTTTTTTTACAAATTTGAGTTAGTTCTCTATATGTTTGAGAAATGAGGCCTTTATCAGAGAAACTAGCTTAATTTTTTTTTTCACAATTAAAGTTGCTAACTGTAATTCCCTCCATCCTATCCCTCCCCCATTTATTCTATTCTCTATCTTCTTTCACCATTTCATTTGCCAAGTGTTTTGCTTCTGACTACCCCCTCCCTGAATCTTCCCTCTCTTTTATCACTTCCCATTCTCTTAACCCTTTCCCTCATTTTCCTGTAAGGTAAGATAGATTTCTATACCTAATTGAGTATGTATGATACTCGCTCTTTGAACCACTTCTGATGAGAGTAAGATTCACTCTTTCCCTCTCATCTCTCCTCTATTCCCCTCCACTGGAAAAGCTTTTTCATTACTCTTTTATGTGAGATAATTTACCCCTTTCCCTTTCTCCCAGTACATTCCTCTCTCACCCCTTAATTTTATTTTTTAGATATTATCTCTTCATATTCAACTCACAACTGTGCCCTCTGGCTACAGGGTGTCCCTAAAGTCTGGACACATAGGAAAATTGACCACAATGTGAAGTTATTGCATTGAGTTCAAGTGAATCTTACAAAGCTCATCAACTCTTGCATCACAGATGATGGAAATCATATTGAAGATATTATTTTAATATGCTAATTAAATTTAATGTAGTTGAAATTTTCATTTATTTCATTTCTTGAAAATATGGATTTTTGCCTATGTGTCCAGACTTTAGGAATACATATACTCCTTCTAGCCACCCTAATAATGAGGAAGGTCTTATGAGTTACAAATATCATCTTCCCATGTAGGAATGTAAACAGATTAACCTTATTAAACCCCTTATGATTTCCTTTTCCTGTTTACCTTTTTATGTTTGAGTTTTGTATTTGAAAGTCAAATTTTCTGTTCAGCTCTGATTCTTTTCTCAAGAATGCTTGAAATTCATCTATCTCTTGGAATGTCCATTTTCCTCCTGAAGAAATATATTCAGTTTTTCTGGGTAGGTGATTCTTGGCTGTAATCCTAGCTCCTTTGCCCTCTGGAATATCATATTCAAGACCTCTAGTCCTTCAATCTAGAAGCTGCTAATTCTTGTGTTATCCTGATTGTGGCTCCATAATACTTGAATTGTTTCTCTTGCAATAACTTTGTCAATTGAATAACTTCTCCTCAACCTGAGAACTCTGGAATTTGGCTGTCATATTCCTGGCAGTTTTTGTTTTGGAATCTCTTTCAGGAGGTCATCAGTGGATTCTTTCAGTTTCTATTTTACCCTCTTTTTTTTGATCATGGCTTTCAGGAAGTCCAATAATTTTTAAATAATCTCTCCTGGATCTATTTTCCAGTTCAGTTGTTTTACCATTGAGATATTTCACATTGCCTTATATTTTTTTCTTTTATTCTTTTGGTTTTGTTTTATTGTTTCTTAATTTCTCATAAAGTCATTAACTTCCATTTGCTCCATTCTAATTTTTAAGTAATTTTTTTTCAGTGAGCTTTTGGACCTCCTTTTCCATTTGGCCAGTTCTACTTTTTAAGACATTCTTCTCCTCATTGGCTTTTTGAGCATCCTTTTTAAGAAGAATGATTTGGCCTAGTCTAAGGTACTACTTTCTTCAGTATTTTTTGGTGTCTCTTTTGCCAAACTATTGACTCATTTTTTGTGACTTTCTTGTGTCACTCTCATTTCTCTTCACATTTTTCCACTACTTCTCTCACTTGTTTTTCAAAATTCTTTTTGAGCTCTTCCATGGCCTGAGACCATTTTATCTTTTTCTTGGAGGATTTGGATGTAGAAGCTTTCACACTGTCATCTTCTGAGTGTCTGTTTTGATCTTGTCATCATAGTAAAATATAGTATGTATGTATAAAAATGTACAAACTCTCCATAAATTTCTTTGTTTGATATATTCACTGTAAATATTTATATAATCTTTTAATTTTGGTTTGGGTTTTTTTGGTATAACAACACATCTTTTCTTTCACCTCTGCCCATTTATGCCTTCTATATCACAGGGATCTGGAAAATCTAGCAAAATATTTTGGTCCTCCCTTTGTACCAGAGAAGAAGTCTGAGTTATTATGGCATTAAAAGATGAGACATGTTGATATTATACAATACTAGACATAGTTTCTTGCATTTCTGAATTTCTAAATTTTTCTGTGTTGTCTGCTGGCTTTCATGTGTCATCTCCAACCTCCATAAAACTCCCCCAAAGTTCCCATTTTATTTCTTATTCCAAACCTCAATATATGAAGATTGCAATAGGGAAAATCATGATGTGGAATTGATATCTATAGTTAAACTGACTTATTTTGTCTCTAATAGTTTCCTTCTGCTTTGCTTACCTGAAAAGCAGACTTGTATGCCATAGTTTTAACATAGTTTGTTTCATCTATCCTTTTATTTTAAAAGATAGATCAGAGAGGTGGCACCCTTTTAAAATTGTTTTGTGTTTGAATCCAATTTAACCATACATTTTAACTCCCATAGGAAAATACCCTCAGCTAAGTCATAAGTCATTGACTATTGCTCTAAAGGGTAACCTTTAGAAAGGTCAACTGCCTTTCAGTTTTGTTTCTAAGTGTGTTTGTACTGGCTTAAAGTAAATGAAGGAAAACAGAAGTGACTTCAAAGCTAATAACATGTAGTTTAAGCACATAGCATTTGTCATTTGAATTAGAAAACCATTAGTAGCAAGTGGCTGAGAATGTACTTTCTCATGATTACCTATTTTATTGAATTCCATGAAAATGAAATACATATATACATATGGGTTTATATGTATATTTATATGTACCTGATATATATGTATGTATGTGTATATATAAACATGTATGTATATATATATATATATTACATACATGAATATATTCACATATACTTAAAATATTTCAGGTCTTAGAAAACCATCTATTTATCTTGATATATTTACTAAATATAAAATTTAACTTCTTGTTTGAAATCAAGAATATAATTACCATATTTCTATTTTCTTTGGATTTTTCAAAAATAGTCATGTTATTTGAGGAGCAAAAGAGAAAGATATATGTAATCATTTTAAGCAACTAATGATCTAGGTAGGAATCTTGTTTGAATAATTGCCAATGAGTTAAATTATGAGACAAAAGCTCATCCAGCAGGACAGCCCCAAAATGACTTGCATGAAACAAAAGTGTATAGTCTGCTATTAAATGGGTTTTTAAAAACAAACAAACATAAATACATGTTCAGTGTAGTTGGACAAGTCTGCCATGCTAATAATATAGGCAAACCATACAAACCACTATTTATCTCTTAGCTTAGGAATGTACTTACTTGTAACTTGATTAGCTTGTGACTTAGGCTTAGCAGAAGTGACAAACTGAACAAGCCAGGTCTTTGGGAGTACACTGAAGAAAATTCAAATTTATTTATAAAGTTTAAGGATTTCTAGTTGTTGTTCTAGGTATCTCAATTTTCTCACATCACAATGAAATAGGATGATAAAAGTAAACTTTTTTCTCCTAGTAAAGTATGTAATAACAATACACAATCATTATAAATCTGTCCTTCAAAATGCCTCCATTTTTAATAAATAAGTGGATATCAGAAAAAAAATGTAACCGAAGTGTTTGGTTCAATGGCCTCTGGTTAAGACACAAATAATATAGGGATAGCAAACACTGTACCACATAATGGGCCTCACTGAAAGCAAAATTATTAGTCTACTTTAACATCCCTCTTTTCCAATTATACATGATATTGTTTCAAGCACTAGATTGTGGGAAAAGATTTGAAATGGAGGCAGAATATATTTTCTTATGAGAGAGTCTATGTGGGTATCATTCCTTCTTATATCACATGGGAGTGATGAATTTAAGAGCATGGAGGAAAAAGATCTGAAGTCTGTGGGGTATACATCATGATCAGGCAGAAAACAGTAGAAGTCACGGGGAAGGTTTTCTAAGCTAAATCATCAGCAGATAAGAGAAACTAATGAGTTTTGATGCCAAGTTTACCTGAAATCTTGAACCCTTCAATGAAATTAGCTCCAGGAATAAAATTTAGGGTGAATCATCACCTCATATCAATTTCAGGAAAACTTTCTAGAAGAAAAAAAAATTGAAAGCATAATGAAACAAAAAAACACCCAGTTTTTCTAGTGACAAAAATGGAGATATTAGATAGAACACAGAAGACTTGACCTTTGCTAGAATTATGGAAAAGGATGTTAAGTATTAGAAAAAGGAAAAGAAAACAGCATATACTAGAAAATGGAGTGAATGAATATACAAGTAAAGCTTCAAAATAGATACAATGCTCATTCCAAATGAGTATCAGATAGAGAGTTTACTGCTCAAAAGGGAAATGAAGCTCTTCACCAATTTAAGAATGAGATAGCTGAATAACAGAAGGTATCAAGTGAGAGTTTATATAGTAAGAAGCCAGTGAGAAAAAGAATAATCATAATAATTGGTGATTCTCTGTTTAGTATTACTGGGTTAGCTATTTGTCAAGCTGATAATAACTATAAACAGATCGGTTGCCTCCCTGGGACATGAATCCAATTTATAATAGAGAACTTCCCAAGATTTATCAAAATAGATGGCAACTACCCATTTATGATGATGCATACAGAGTACAAATGACATTTCCTACAGAGTATTGTCAATTAATATGAAGTCTTGGGCTAGAAACTGAAGACCATATGGACATAGGCTGTGTTTTACTAATTCTGCTAAATGAATTCAAATGAATTCAAGTGATACAGGAAAGGGTAAAAATTGCATTTGGTAAGTGAAGAATTAGCTAAGAAGGTTCTGTCTAAGAATGATATTTGTATTTCTGAATCATGACTTCCAATACAGGGTTAATAAATTTCTGGCTAGAGATGGAGTATATCTCATAAAGTCTGATGGAGAGGAAGCTAGATGATTCATTGGATGGAGAACTGGCCCTGTAGTCAAGAAGTTTTTAGTTCCAATCTGGCCTCAAATGTTTATTAGATATTTGACCTTGAGCAAGTCATTTAGTCTCTGTTTGCTTCGATTTCCTCAACTGTAAAATGGGAAACATAATAAGCTTACCTCTCAGGGTTATTGTGAGGATAAAATGAGACAACTTTGTAAAAAGCACTTAGCATAGTGCTTAGAACATAGTAGACAATATATAAGCCTTTATTTCTGTCCACTCTTTCTCTTTCACCCATGATAACAATGTATTTGCCAGATGGTTTGAAAATCTAGTCAAAAGTAATTTAAACTAAAATGAATACCAGGAGGAGAAAGTTACATATTTATATACTATAGCAAATAGGAAGAAGGAAAAGGAGGAAGAGGGGGAGGGGGAGGGGGAGGAGGGGAAGGGGAGTAGTTGCTGAGAAACCTAGAAATTAATGGGAGAAAAAAAAAGAAGTTAGTAGTAAAACTCATATGGCTTCAAATGTCTATATTCGAAGGCTCAGAGTTTATACAACAAACAAAGGGAACTATGTATAAGAATATGAAGGTACAAATTAAACTTTATATCTACCAATAAGACTTGGTGGAATGAAACTCATGACTGTACTGTGTCTCTGGATGGGTATACCTTATTCAAAAGAAACAAGAAAATGAAAAGTGGGTGTGTAGTGGAATTGTGTATTGAGAAGGTATTCATATGAAGAAATCCAGCACCCACAGCAAAGAATCATGGCAGAGAATATTTGGATGATGTTCAAGGAGCGTTTTTAACATTGGAGTTTACTACAGACTACCTGGGGGAAAAAAAGGAAAGAGAAATTCTCAAGAATCAAAGAAATAATGTAGCAGTGAAGAAATAGGCTGGAAAATAGCAAACAATGAAAAAAGAACTTTACCATAAAGAACTACTATGGCGTCAGGGAAGATCAAGATATAAACTCAGAAAAAGACAACAATCTCAAAATAAAACATCAAACAAAAATATGAATTGGACAAAAACCCAAGACTTCCTGGGTAAAATTTTAAAAAAATCAAATAGGAGAGGTAGAGGAACAAAATTGGAAAAGAAATGAGAGAAATGCAAGAAAAATATGAAGAAAGAATCAACAGCTTTGTAAAAGTGGCACAAAAATACTAAAAAATAATTGTCCAAATGGTAAAAGAGGCTTCAGTGCATGCACTGAAGAGAACTCCCTAAAAAGCAGAATTGATCAAACAGGGAAAGGGGTACAAAAATTAACTGAAGAAAAGAACTCCTAAAAAGTTAAAATTGGGCAGGTGGAAGCTAATGACTTTACAAGACATCAAGAGACAATGAAATAAAATCAAAAGAATAAAAAAATTGAAGATAACATATAATATTTCATTGGAAAAATATCTGACCTGGAAAATAGATTGAGGAGAGATAGTTTAACTACACAAAGACCATGATCAAAAAAAGAGCCTAGCCTTCTTTCAAGAAATTTATCAAGGAAAATTGCCTGGTTATCTGAGGACCAGAGAGTAAAATAGAATTTGTAAGAATCCACAGATAACTTCCTGAAAGAGATCCCAAAAGGAAAACTCCCAGGACTTTTATAACAAAATTGGAGAGACCCTAGATCAAGGAGAAAAATATTTCAGGAAGCCAGAAAGAAATATTTGACATGTTATGGAGCTATAATCTGTATCACACAAGATTTATCAGTTTCCACATTAAAGAATCAGTGTACTTGGAACATGATATTCCACAAGGCAAAGGAGGTAGGATTACAAAACAAAAAAGCAACAACAATATCAACAACTTACTCAGCAAAACAGTATAATCCTCTGAGGAAAAATTGGAAATTTAATGTAAAGGACGTTAAGCATTCCTCAGGAAAAGAGCAGAGCTGAATTGGAAAGAACTGAACTGAAAGAAAATCTGACTTTCAAATATGACTAAAGAGAAGCATAAAAAGGAAAATATTAAAAAAAATTCATAATGATTCAATAAGGTTAAACTGTTTATACTCCTTTTATTCTTTTTTTTTTTTGGAGGGGGGAAGTCAGGGCAATTGGGGTTAAGTGACTTGCCCAAGGTCACACAGCTAATAAATGTGTCAAGTGTCTGAGGCCAGTTTGAACTCAGGTCCTCCTGATGCCAGGGCCAGTGCTCTACTCACTGAGCCACCTAGCTGCCTCAACTGTTTACACTCCTATATGGGATGATCCTAGTTACAATCACTAAGAACTTTATCATTGTTAGTGAAATTAGAAGGAGACAGGGCATGAATATGGGTTGAATATGTTGGGAAGATTTCCCCCCCAAAATAAAATAAAGTTAAGGTTATGAGAAGGAGGAATGTTCTTTGGAGAAGGAGAAAGTTGTAGGAAGAATGTAGTATAAAAGAAGCTTGAAAGAAAGATCTTTTATAGTAGCAGGGTGGGTTGGGGATTTACAGATAATGCTTGAACCTCACTCATTTGAAATAGCTCAAAGGGGAAAAAAACACCCTCGGGGGGTACACAAATATATCTCACACAACAGGCAAGTAATATCTAAAGTGGATAAAGGAAAAGGGAGACTTATAGAAGGGAGGGCAGATTAGGGGAGGCCATGGTCAGAAGCAAAGCAGACTTTGAGGAGGAATAGGGTAAAAAGAGAAGAACACAAGACTGAAAATAGGATGGAGTGAAACATGCAGTTGGAAATTATAAATATGAATATGAATTGTATGAACTCACCCATAAAACAGCAGTGGATAGCAGCATGGATTAAAAACCATAATCTAGGGGCAGCTAGGTGGCACAGTGAGTAGAGCACCGGCCCTGGAGTCAGGAGGACCTGAGTTTAAATCAAGCCTCAGACACTTGACATACTTACTAGCTATGTGACCTTGGGCAAGTCACTTAAACCCAATTGCCCTGACTTCCCCCCTCCAAAAAAAAAACATAACCTAACAAAATAAACAAAAACAATTGGTCTATGCTAGTGTGTCCATATGGAATTTTTTTCCCAGTATTCCTAAGGAATTTTTTTTTTCCAAATCCTAAATTGGGATAGGAGGAAAGGAGGGGGTGGTAGGTTAATCAGGAAAAGGTATTATGGTTGTCTTGCAAGAATTGAAAGTTAATAATCAACATAAAGACAAAACTCATTTGAAGGAATCCACTGAAATAAAATAAACTTAAAAAACATACAAACCAGGAAATATTGACACAGAGTTAAAGGGTAAAGGTGACATTTTCAGGAAATGAGACAGGACCATGTAGGTGGGAGGCAGTCAAGGTCTAATTAGTCAGTGTTTCTTGTAAATGCCATGTTATAAGTGTGTATTAATGGCCTAGTCTGCTATGAGTCATTTTTACAAATAAAGTAAATATTAACAAGTTCATACACATGCTTAATAAATTCTTATTTCCCTCTCTCCTTCTTTCCTTCCATCCTTCCTTCTTCCTTTCCTCATGCTTTCTGTCTCTCTTATCTCTCCTTCATTTTGTTTTCTCTTTTCTGAGTCTGTCGATACTTTGCCTTTTTTTCTGTTTTTCCTCTCTTTGTCTCCTCCTCCACCCTGTTTTTGCCTTTCTGTATCTCTTTTTGTACATCTCTCTTCTGTCTTTGTATCTCTATTTCTCTTTCTGTATGTCCCTGTCTCTCCTTTTTCTCTGTATCTCTTTTTTGGTTCTAGATCTTTGCCTTCATCTATCATTCTTTCTCCTCCTCCTCCTCCTCCTCCTCCTCCTCCTCCTCCTCCTCCTCCTCCTCCTCCTCCTCCTCCTCCTCCTCCTCCTTCTTCTTCTTCTTCTTCTTCTTCTTCTTCTTCTTCTTCTTCTTCTTCTTCTTCTTTTCTCTCTCTCTCTCTCTCTCTCTCTCTCTCTCTCTCTCTCTCTCTCTCTCTCTCTCTCTCTCTTTCTCTCTCTCTTCTCCTCCCTTTCCAAAGGTGATAACCCTCTAAGTTGCAGACAGTTTTGATAAGGGAGGGGACAGGATTAAAGATGGTTGTGAGAGACACTGAGAAAAGATATTCTTTCAGAGTAAAGATGCAATAAGGGTCTAGCTTCTCAGCATATAATTGAAGTGCAACTGATACAAGGACTTTAAGAGTGATAGTCCGTAGATCTGAATACTTAGAACTAATGATGGGGCAATTATAGTTTATCTTGTTGCTATATGGCTGACAGAAGTGTGGGTTTTATTTTCTTAGCATAAGATTCATTTACCTGAGACTCTGCTATAGAGCAGTAGAGTTGGCTACTACCATATCTCCAAGTGGATGTGGGAGGAGACCAGCAAAACCTTAGCACTACCGCCTGTTGCTTGGAAGAGCAAAATGGAGTTGGGAGATTGCTATTGGAAAAAGATGATTGGAGGAAAATGGTGAGAGTTTCTTTACATTTCTCTACATACCACCTAATACCTGAGATGGAAATGCCTCAGTGCCTAACAAGTGGACCAGACCAGGAAAAGCCCTGCAAATTCCACATTCAGAGGAGAAAACCAAGGCTAATAGTGAATAAGTGACTTGTCCACAATCACACAGCTAATAAGTGTCTGAGATCATATTTGTGCTCAGGTCTTCCTGAGGGCCCCCTACCTACAACAGCATACCATATTGTGCCATAGTTTTCCCAGTGTCTGAAAAAATGTGTTCAAGGTTTTAAATAAAATTGCTTAATTCATAAGTCTCCTTACTTTTCCTTCCTACCAAACATATCTCCACTCATATATATATATATATCTTTACCTCCCCCTATCCCAATACATATACATTTCAATCATTCACATATTTGGGATTTGTTTTTTGGAGGATTTTTTTGGAGGTGGGGTAGGAGATTGCCTTAATTGTCCAGATATTGGTGTCATCTGGTATAACTGCAATCAGAAAGTATAAGAGCATTATTTACAAAATAAACCATATATAAAATCTTCCATAGTGCCTCCTATTAAAAACAGAGCTGCTCAAAAAGGAATCGAAAAATCCAAGTTATACTTTGAAGATGACCTTATCATGGGACCCTATCCAAATACCTATACTGAGTATAGTTTGTAACTTATGAGGTAGCCTAGTCACCATTTTCCAGCAGTATTTTAAAGTACGTTGTGTTCTTGATTATTTTGATCTAGCAGATGTTGCTATCATGCTTTGCATCGAGCCTGTCATTGTTCATTTCACCTGTAATCCCTATTATCGTGTTTTCAGAAGTAAATTGTCAGTGAGTTCAATCACTTGTGTCATGTAATATCTGAATGTACTATGATGGAGAGAATTGAAAAAGTGAGCAAGGTATTAAAGCCACACACACACACACACACACACACCCCTCATAATGAATAATTAATATCATGGAACCTTGATTATGCCAATAGAATCACTTTAAAAATATAACAGATATAGAATAAATGCACAGTGGCACTAAAAGATGTAATTTGAAAGTTCAATTCTAGAGCTTCAGCACAGGTAAATATTTAATACTTAAAAGTTCTGTAATTTCATTTCTTGATATTCTTTCCCAAAACTTTCAGAAAATCTCTCCCCTGTTTATAGTATTTAAGAGTTGCAGGAGCAGATTTAAAAGTTACATTGCCAGGCTGCCAACTTGGACATTAGATTTTCTGAATGTATCTAGGTTTCTTAATCCATAACAGGTATAACAATGAAATAGTAAGCATTCCCTTCTTGATTTGATTTACCAGAGTTTTTGCTCCACAGACATTAGATTTGAGAATTCAGAGTTGCTTCCTCATCAAACAGTAGATACAGATACAAAGTGTCTGATATATCACTGTATGCCTATTTATAACTTTACTAATAATAAAAATATTAAAGTGTTATATCATAATCTTTCATAATATAATCTATAGTATAACTTTCTACTAAAGTAGTATTCTGTTGTCTCATTGAGGCATAGCTCATATGATTATAGATTTAAAGCTGGAAGGGGCCTTAGCTAAACCAACTTCTTATTTTTCCAGATTTAGACATTAAGACCATAGATAGGTTAAATTCAACATGTTTAAAACTGAACTTATTATCTCTTACTCCACAGTCTCCCCAACTTCTGAACTCCCCTTTTACTATTGAGGTTACTACTATCCTTCTAGTCACCCAGGATCCTAGGTATCATCCTCTACTCCTCACTCTCTCTCACTTCCCCCACCCCCAATACCTAATAGTTTACCAAATCTGGCCAATTCATCCTTCATAACATCTCCTATATATGCCCATTCTCTTCACTGCCATTGCCACCACCACCCTGGTACAGACCCTTATCACTTCTTTTTGGACAACCAGAATGGCCTTTTAGATTGTCTCCATGCCCTCATGTGTTTTTCCGCTGCAGTGGAAAGACTATCCTTCCCCTACATGTCAAACTGATCTTTCCAAGATTCGGCTTTGACTGTGTCATTTCCCTATTCAAACAACTCCAGTGACTCCCTATCAGCTCCAGTCAACAAAGATAAAATATAAAATCCTTTGTTTGCCTTTAAATTCCTTTAAAACCTTGTCCCTTCTATCTCTTCAGCTTTCTTATCCTTTACTCATCCTGGAATTCTCTGCACTCCAGGGGGACCAGCCTCCTAGTTCTTCCTCCACAACATAGTCCATCTCCAAATTCCATGATTTTTTTTTTCTGGCAATCTCCTGTATCTGAAATTTGTCTCCTCTCTCATCTCTGCTTCTGGGATTCCTTGACTCCCTTCAAGTACCAGCTAAAATCTCACCTTTACAAGTAACCTTTCCCAGTTCTTTTTGCCTTTAGTGTCTTCTTCTGATATTATCTCTAATTTCCTCTGTATATATCTTCTTTTTACACAATTGTTTTTGTGTTGCATCCCCCATTAGGCTGTGAATTCCTTGAGAACAGGGACTTTCTTTTGCCTTTTTTTTTGTACTACTAACAATTACACAATATCTGGCCCATATTATTAGGTGCTTATTAAGTGCTTCTTCAATGACTCTGCCAGGTTTGTGATTTATATCAAGAATTCTCCATCTATATTTCCCATCTGTATGGACAGTCTAGGATATATTGACAGGACCATATGTCTTCAGTTATGCTTGTGTTTTATTAATTCCAATTAAACTATGCATCCCATCCTCAACCTACAATGCCACTCTTCTCTTCTTTCTATTAAATCTTTGTACTAAGATATTGTTGTCCATTAATACATTCACATTTTGAGCACCATTTGCACCAAGTCTTGGCGATAGCAGAAATAATATTTATCTTCTTGTCTTAAGCTTGTAAATTCTCTATTTTTATGGTTAACCTCTCATAATCAGTAGACAGATGACAGAAAGACAGTTGGATAGATAGATAGATAGATAGATAGATAGATAGATAGATAGATAGATAGATAGATAGATAGATAGACATTTGAGAATATGGATATTATTCCTTCTCCTTTTTACCAGTTATACAATCAAGTGAATTTCCAATCAGCTTTCCTTGACCTCCTTTTTACACTTTGGCATAGTAGATAGACTTGGAGTTAGGGAGAACTGCATTTGAATCCTGTCTCAGAAAAGCACTAGACTGGTGACCCTTTCCAACTTACTCCTTGTTCGGGGCCACAACCCCAGGGAGGGGCTCGGGCTCGGATATGTAGGGGCCGGATAGGAAGGGAGAGGGGTGGAGCATAAAGGTGTGGAGTATAAAGGAGAACAGGTTGTAAGCAATAAAGCGGATTAGTGCGGATTAGAGCTGATTAGTGCCTCTGCCACTAGGTGTTCTCTGCCTTGTCTGTTTGATCCCACTTCCCGGGTAACCACTCCGAGAGGGAAGTAGGGCCTGCGAGGAGCCCTGCTGAAGACCCAAGGACCGGTTGCTCTCCTTGGCCAGGGGAGTATGGTAGGGTAGGGCTGTGATCCAAGCAAAGGCTCGGGGAGGGCAGGGCTAGCTCCCTCGCCCCGAGCAACTCCTAACCTCAACGTGCTCTTCTTCACATTGGTTGGAATAATAAGAGCATCTATCACAGGATTATTGTGAGGGTCAAATGCATTAACATATGCAAAACAAACTTTAAAACACTGTACATATTATAGCTATTATTAGCATTATGATTATTATGTTTATTATTTTTTGCTATAACTAGTGTCCTCCAGAGTGTCTTAAGTTATAACATTATCTGCACTTTTTCAATACCAATTAATTTAAAACAATTTTGTAGATTATAAAACAGATAAAATTGAAATTGCCTTGCTTCAGTATGTGATGATAAGTTTTTAGAAACAGAATGAAAACTCAGAAATATAATTTTCACTTACCAGATGATAAGGACTGCCAGTTATTTGGCATTAACAGATATCTGATTTGTAGAACATTTAATTAGTGTGAGGGAAAAAAAAAATCCTCCCTAAAACTGAACTGTGAAACAAAACTTTCAAAATTATATGATTTGAACTCCCACAAAACTGCACTATTGATCTGTTTAATGCAATTTAAAACTATGGATGTTTAAAATAAGGTTTCTGTGAAGCTTTTGAGACCACAAATGTCATTTGTGATGCAATTAGAGATAGTACTGGATGGTATTTACTATGCCCTCAGGAATTTGTTGAATGGGATAAGCATACCTAGTTTGTGTAAAGGATGACTGGGTTCACCACATAGTCCTAAGATTCTACTTACTGATATAATCAAACAGGAACCTTACCTGTTCTACTTTACCACTCAGACAACCAAACATCAATTTCTATTACCTTTTGGTTTCTTTATTTCACATGCATTATTTATTTTGGGTTCTTTTATTTCTGCAACTCTTGTGGTATTGATTTTAGACTAGGTAAATATAAATTCTTTCACTAAACTCTGATCACTGATTTTTAATTGTATCATGGAGGTGACCCTAACTTCCCAAAGGCTAAGTCCACGGATACTAAGCTCTGTCAGGTCCTATTAAGCTGCAGCTACAGGCCCAATAAGAGCTTACTTTTCTGCCATTTAAAGATCACCCTTATAAATTTTAGTGAGACTCATCACCAAAAGGGTGACTTTTAACATGATCAATATTTTTTTTCCATCACGGAAGTTCATAAAACATCTTTTGCTGTGACTTAGATGGCTTGGAAATCTCATTGACTTAGAACTTATCTACAGAAATTAGGTGATGGTTCTTTTGCAGTATTAAAGCTAGAGAAGCAAATTAAATATATATCACCTCAAAGAGTTATTTACATCATACATTTTGAAATACTGTTTTTTCTTAAATGTTTACAATCTTAAATCATGAGCTAGAAGGGACCTTAGCTTAAAATAAATCTAGTTCAACCCCTAATTTTATATATGAAGAAACTTAAAGAGATTGAATTATTAAAGGTCACACATAGTGGTAGAGGTAGGTTTTGAGCCTTGGTTCCAACCATTCAAATATATCTATGTGATAGAAATAAGTACAAAATACAGGAAGGTTATATAGTTTGCCTATGGGCCAACCAAACTTATCCCCTCATAGGCCCGATTTTATATTACAGGGGATAGTCTCTGTTAAACATATAATGAATAAAAAATGTGTACCTAGAAAATAAACCAGATCTAGTTATTTCCTGTGCTGCTATGTCATTAACAGGAACTTAATTAGAATAGAAATATTAATATAAAACAATAAAAAAAACATTTTCAGCATCAACTCCTCAAATGAATATTCTTCCACTATTCTTTTCCAAGAAAAGTTTGAGGTCATTTTACTTTCCATATCTTTTCATTGAATTTGTGGCTGAGCAGGTCAAAGTCTCAGAAGACTGAAGTACCCACAACAAATCCTTTTAAACCATTATTTTGCTCCAGGCTGCAATCTTCTAGTCTCTGTAGAGCTTTGGCAAATGCTGCCTATTCACCTAACCTATTTGTAGTACTGTTCCTGGTCACAGGAATGAATTAAGATATTTTGGAATCTCCACAGAATTCTTAGCTTCCGTTTACTTCTATTGGCCACCAATGCAGGTAGGGTGAAATGTCTTTCCATTTTTAACTGAAACAGCATCAGGACATGGGCCAAAAGAGCTTACATGGAAAACTGGATGAGTAGATGGGATGTGAGTCATTTGCTACTCTTTAATGTGCTTTAGCTCCCACACCTAATTAGTCACCAAGGCTTTTCAAATTTATCTAGACAATAACTCAGGTCTGTTTGCTAGTTCAGACCTTCATCATCTCTTGTTTCAATAATAGCAATAATCACCTAATTCATCTTTATGGATCAATATCTCCCCTCTCTAATCCCTCCTCTCATACACAATTGCCAAATTGATATCCCTAAAGTACAGGTGTGAACATGCCATGATATTGCTCCAAAAACTTCTGTGGCTTCCTGTTGCCTCTAAGATAAAATATGAACTTTTTCTGCTTAGCATTAAACTCTTTACAATCTGGTTCCAATCTATCTTTGCAAACTTATTACAGTGTACTCTCACACACTCTATAGTCTTGAAAAACCGGCCTACTAGCTATTCCTCACACACAACATCCCATCCTCATATTCGCTTACTTTATTTTCAAAGGATGTTCCTCCTACATCCTTGTGATGCACTCCCTCCTTATTTCCTCAGAGAATCCCTTATATTCTTCAAAATCCAACTTTATTGCTATCTCTTACATTAGACTTTTACTGATCTTTACTGAGCCTCCCAGCTGATGATACATTCCACAACTCAAAATTTCCTTTTATTTTCATTGGTATATCTATACATATCCATACATACAGAAACAAGGAATATATACTGAATATATGTTATATCTATCATTATCTCTATACCTATATCTATAAATATCATCTAGTTATTTATTTTGAATGTACTAATATATGTATATGTTTCCCCTGATATAATACTAAGCTTCTTAATAAAAAGAAATATTTCATTTTTGTCTTTTTATCCCTAACACCTGGAATGGTACATAACATAGTAGAAGCTGAATAAATGCTTATTGATTGAATATACATATGTACACATACCCACATACATATATACGCATACCTACATACACATATGTAATAGACTTTCAGATTGTGTGCATATGTACATATAGATGTACAAATTTATGCATATATACACAATCTGAGAGTATATATCTCATTCCTCTTGCACTAAAATCTTGGCCTCTGCTTTGAGACACTGAACTCTGACAGGTGAATTTTCTACTTATCTTGCCCAGAAACAAACTTCCAAATCTCTTTGTAGCCATTTCTAAATCATGCCACTATATATGTATTCATCAAATTCTATTTCTCTAGTTTCCCTTTATATGTTGTCTTCCCCCATTAGAATATAAAGTTCTTAGGGCTGTAACTTTTTTGTTTATTTGTGTTTGTATCTCTTGCACTTTATGCAATTCCTGGAACATAGCATTAAATGTTTTTGTATTGATAATTCATTGATATCTCTCTTATTGACTATTTTTTCTACTTTTCACATTATTAGTCATTGTTAGAGAATGGCCTAATACCAATTTCTTTTGTTAGCTCAGATTTAAAGTTGAGATGAAATGTGGTACTCACAAATCATTGAACAGTTAACAAAAGGTTTATTTTACCCTAAAATAGCACAAGTATGCAACAAAGACATAGTGGAATATAGTTTTGCTACACCTCTTTTCCATAAGGACACACATCCAGTTAATGTGGTATAGTTTTCAGATAGACATCCACAAAGGCTTTGGAAGGATGCCATGTCCATGGAAATGGAACTTTTTGTGCCCTTAGGTAACCTGGATTTTGCATCAAGGGAGACAATGGCTAATCAGGTCCCAAAGACAACTTTATTGCCTTTTAAGGAAAACTGACCAGTATTGCAAGGAAACTAAAGAAGTTTAGCCTTATCACAGTCATTTCATTTAGTGAGCATTTTTTAATACCTACTATTAATTACATATCATGCTAAATTCTGGGGATATAAAGGAAGGCAAAAGACAATTCCTGCTCTTTCAGGAGCAGGTAGTCCTGGATTCAACTTACACTGACCCTTTTCATTTAAGTTAACTGAAATTTTGCTTTTTTTGATGGCATAGTCTATCACTGACAGGTCTAAGTTCTTAACACTAGACTATTTTTTTTTTCTTTTAAGATAAACATTTGCCTAGGACATTGATACTCTTCATTACCTTTCCAATATCTCAATCCAAGTGAATTAACTCAATAGGTCATCCATTCAAATGCATGTCATAATGTGAGCAACACACCTAATTGTGTCCATTTAGTTTTTCCTGTAAGAATTGCTAGATTGAATTCAGTGATTGGGGATTTCTTTGAAGAAGCTTTGTGTCATCCTATGCTTCCATAGAAATAGCATAATGCCATTTTCTACAGAATTTCTGGAAAACTTCACTATCCCAAGGAAATCATTGTTTAATTTGTACTTTGCCAAGAACATCTCAATGACAATGACAAGCATTTTAGTGGTATTTTTTTCCTCTTGATTTTATTGATATTTAGATCATTGAGTAAATTTACCTCTCAGATCGCATCTGTCATTGAATAGTATTTTATTTTAACATCTTTTGATGGAAGTTTTAGGGCTGTGTCTGCCCATGTCATTCAATTCAACAATCATTGATTAAATATGTATATGACAAGTGCTATTAAAGATGCTGAAGATACATAGTTAAAAGGAAATAAGACCTGTCATTTAGGAATATTTACTCAATTGGAAGGAATATTCTAAAAAATAAAATAGGGCAATATTACTGACAATTTACATATCAATCTGAAAATATAAATAATGACATTAAAATGAATTGCAGATAAAAAAACAGAAACTCCATCTTCCAATTTTTAAAAAGTACTTTTAAAAAAGAGAATAAGGTTGTTTAGTTTTTAATATTATAAGTGAAAAGGAAAAGCTTTCAAATTCTTTGTGACAATCACAGAGGCTATTATTTTGCCACCAATGAGATGCCCCTCAAAATAAAATAATAAAGTAGATGGTTGGGCATTTTTTTACAGAATAAAATAAATAAATTAAAATAAGCTTGAGGAACTTTGTAACAGGAAAATTGATTTTACCTACCAGGTTTTTGTTTTTTTTTTATGCTTCCATGTTTGTGTTCTTTCATCTTTTTTTTTCTTTTGTCCATGCTCTCCTGCTTGGTACCTGATAAGCTGAAACTGAATGATAAGCATGCCAAACACTAGGAAGCAGTTATTTGTAAAGGAAATTGATGACTATGAAAATAAATCAGTTGAATATTCATAGAACTACAAAAGTAAAGAATCATAGGACATCAGAACTCCCAGAATTCCAAGGAAACTCAGAGGCCCTCTAGTCCAATCTGAATAAGAAATGCCCTCTAAAACATTTCTGAAATATGATCATCCACTCAAACAAACATTTATGGGTAAACTGCTATTCTGAAAGGCAACCCCATTCACTTCTTGAGAACTCCATTTATTAGGAACGTTTTTTTTAATATATTCTAAATCTTATTGGCAACTTTTTTGTTTATTTCATCTAGTTATAGGAATAAAGAAAACAAATATCCCTCCTCCAAAATAAAAGTTTTTCAAATACTTAGAGACAGTTTTCATTATCATTTACCCTCCTCCATGTCTTTGCTAAGCAAAACTTTCCTAATTCTTCTAACTAGTACTTTTAAAGCATGGCCTCTAACTTTCCCCACCATTCTAGTCACATTCCTCAGGATGAACTTCAATTTGTCATTGCTCTTCCTAAAATATCTGGCCCAGAATTGGCCATAAAACTCAACAAAGCATGATCAAGAAAAAGTACGAGAGACTAAAACCTATTAATTCAGTTCAAGATTGAATGATCTGTTTGGGGCTACCATTTTACAATGCTGTTCTTGTAGCTCACTAAATCTCCCAGTTCCCTTTCCCATGAATTGCTATTCACTTGAGTATGTTTTTAACTAAAAAAAAAATACAAGTGTAGTTTTTGGATTTATCCTTATTAAATTTTATTATATTTTATGTGGCCTATCATTAAAGCCTTTAGAGATCCTTTTGGATTTTGACGTGGTTATAGAATGTGATTACTATTTCTCTTATATTTGTGTTCTCTACAGTATTGATAAACATGCCATTTCTGTCTCCATTGAATAAAAAAAAAATAATTAAAGTTGTGATGTATAAAAAGTTGAAGAGATAGCAATTAATAATTTTATTAATTATGCTAGCAAATAATTAATAAAAGGAGTCAGTGGCACTCTTGAATGCCAAAGATCCCTCATGGAACCCACTCAAGAGGCTTATATGCCCTTCCCTTGAAACAGTGGGTGTTCCTGATAATGGCAATGAACTTTGATTGGTTAACAATTGAGAGAATGAATGTTATAATAACAATAAAATAATAATACAACAATGAATATTATAATAAATTATAATAATGAATATTATAATAAATTATAATAATGACTATTATAATAAATTATAATGACTATTATAATTATTATAATGATTATTATAATAAGACCTATCCTAATGAAGGGTTGAGGGACATGACTGATTATTTTATCCTTACTTCAGGAAAGCCCTCAGCCCTGGGCAGTCTAGACAAAGGACCTACCTCACACTACCCAAGCCTGGGTACAAAACAATGGGCTTCTCATTTGGATGGTGTCTGAACAAACTGAGAGGAAAGTTAATCCAATCTCTTATCAGCAATGTCCTTCAGATGTTGACTTCACTCACTAGAAAATAAGGTAATAGGAAAGGGAAAGAAACCAGAATCTCCCCAATCATTAGTTATTTAATAATCATTTCTCTCAAAGTCCTGAGATAAGAAAAGATCCTTAGGGAATTTCACTGGAAGGCTTGTTTTAAGACTCTAGTAAACTATGAGAGAGGCCCAGTCACCTTATGCAATCTATTTTTCTGAATCTTTTTTTTCACTATAATATCATAGAAGGCTCAAATCTAGATATACTATATAGAATTCCCTGGATCTACCATTCTAGTAACACTTTAAAAAGAAATAAAATTGGTAATCTACCTTTACCAGCTGCAACTTTGCAGTGTAAAAGAACAGTATGGTGTAGCTGAAAGAGTGTTGGATTTGGAATGAGGGGACCTGGGTTCCAATCTCAACACTTACTAGATGTGTAACTTAAGTTCTCTGAGCCTTAGTTTCCTCATTTGTATATATGGAGTTAACATCCCTGATAGTATTATTTTCATGCCTTTTTAATCTTTTAAAAGGTAAATGGGTTAATGTATGTAAAGCAATTTGCAACCTTTAAAGCTCTCTCTAGATGTGAGATAGTATTAGTGCTGAGAAACAGCAAATCTGTTATAAGATTGAGCCTGGTGGTCTTGAGACCACCATGAGAGTTTTTTTTTTTTTCTTAAGGGAGGCTATACTTTATAGAATCTATGCTTGGAAACTATTGTTATAAGATTAGGCCTGATGGTTTTGAGGCCATTAGGAGAGTGTCCTTTAAAGGAGGCTATAAGCTTAAATAACATACTCATGAAAAAATACTCACAATAACATTTTTTGAAAGTTAGCATGATTGTGTCCCCTCAAAATTATTTTGTCTACCTACCACTAGCTTGTTTTTCACCTTCATGCCAAACCGAAAAAATAATCATTTGCCCTGACCCCCGATATGCTATTTAGCCAGCTCCAGAGAGGCAATATAGCAGAAGCACATCCTTCTGCTGGAGCACAACATTTCTACTGAGTGGAGCCATGTCTCTCTACTCCCCAATACAGTGCTACCTTCAAATGAATTATATTTTATGTTTGTGTAGATGCCTAAGTTGGATATTGGGGCTCCTTTTCCTCCCTTCCCTTCTTCCTCTTCTCCATTTTGATTAATAAAACTTTAAATTGAACTGGCTCCTATTGTTTTATATGTCATTCTCAGCACTGGAACTCATTAAAGTGTTGTTTTCCCAAAGTTTCTGGCTGGCCCACAAGACTTTCCTTAGACAAAAACTGGGTACTCACACAAGGACTTAAACTATTGACAGCTGCACGTACACAGGGGAACATGGTGCTGTGAACCCAGTTATAGAAAGCAGAGGCCAATGGGGGAACCCTATATCCTCCCAGGAGGGACTCCCCTGTGGAAGAGGACTATCTTGGCACAGCAAACAGGGCCTTAAAACAGTCATAGAAAGTAAAAGACTGACTTAGATTCAGGAATACCTCTGCATTTAAATCCTATCTCATTATATTTTCAATACTATAGGCAAGCAATTTTATCTCCCAGTAAGCCAGGCAACTTTCTAAAAGTATGAATTACAAATTAGTTGCCAGTCTATCAGTGGTGGGTGTATCTTTATTGGAATTTCCCTACAGTAATGAATTCTCAGAATGAGGAAAAACAAAACAACAATGACAACAAAATAATTAATAATAATTATTTCCTTTTCTAAGTGCTTTAATAATATGATCCAGTGACACCTTCCCCCCTGCCCAGGAATGACTGTTAAGCTCATTTAGACTATAATTGAAGAATCTACAATCGTTTTTTTTTTATTACCATTCATAATGACACTTCTCATCAAATTACTTATCTCCCAGAAGGCATAATGGAAGGAAAGATTGTATATTTACAGATTTCAAAGAGAGGGGTTTGCATAGATGAATATAAGAAATCAAGGAAAAGTGGTCAGGGAAGAGATCTGAGACTTATGCAAACAACACCACAGAATCCCAGAAATTCTATATAACATTAAAGGGCAATAGATTACCACAAATAACAAAAGAAAAGAAAAGCCTAAGTGAATTAAGAATGTCTATTGTTTATCCTACAGTAAGTATAAGAATAGCAATGAGCTTGAGGAGCTGGTAGCTAAGTGGCACAGTGGATGGAGTGGTGGCCCTGGAGCCAGTAAGACCTGAATTCAAATCTGACTTCCTAGATGTGGGATCCTTGGCAAGTCACTTCAGCCTGTTTGCTTCAGTTCCTCATCTGTAAAATGAGCTGGAGAAAGAAATGGTAAACCGCTCCAGTATTTTTTCCATAAAAACCCCAACTGGGGTCATGAAGAATCTGATGGGACTGAAACAGAACAACCATAACAACAACAACAAAAATAACAACCACCACCACCACCACCACAACACCTGAGGGGCTGTGACACTATTCTTACTCCTTCCCCACTAAGAGACTGCTGCTGAAGACCTATGAACATAGTCTAGAGTGGATTCTGTTCTGGGGAGTTGTTACCTGACCACTTAGAAGGGAAGTAAAATTGCTTTTCTCAAATCCTTTGTTCCATATCCTAGCACTCCAGGAAAATTACTTAAAGAAGAAGTTTGAGCTTATTTCTTATAGACAAAAGAAATGTTAAAGAGTAAGCACTCATAAGTCTGCATTGAAAGACAGGTTTTAAAAATAGGATTCACTATTTTAATTTATAAATACTCTTATACTCTGTCCAGGGAAGATAATTCTTTAACCAGTACTACTAAATATTCATTCTACATTTCACTTCTGTTTTGCATTGTCACCTCATGACTAATATTTTCTAGAAAACCAGGCCAGAGTTTAGGTTTTTCCTCCTGACTTATGTCCTCTTCTTCAGGAAGTGCAGAAGTAGCTGTCAGGGACTATTCTTCCTGCATCTAGTTAGTTTCACTAAAAGACCTAGGATCATGGAATCTCTCATCTTTACAAGGAGGTTGTAAGCTGTGTTGGTAAGCAAAATGGGCTCCTTAGCACTTAGTTCAACAAGTGCCCTTGAAGAGTTTGGCTTTTGTTTGCTTTGAGTAATTCAGCTATTTCATTGAATCTTACTATGTGCTAAGCCCCAGGCCCAAACCCCTATTAGGTGTAAAACCTATGTGTGTGTGGATTGGCAACTAAGGTGGGGCCTAAGGTGGGGCTAACTCCAGGGAGGCCTAGTTTACATGTCTGGGACAGCAGAGGCACTTACACCACGTGGGTTTAAGTCTGCCTGTTTGTAACAATTTTAGGTCACGTGGGTGAGTCACACTGACAAAGATATAAAAACCAGGGGTTGGCCTCTTCTTCCTTGGAGCTCTTTTGCTGCAGCAGTGGTGGCACACATGACTCTGGGCCAGCCCTTGCTCTGAGCTCCCGGGCTAAGCCTAGATGTTGGTAACTATGAATTGTATTGGGTCAGTCTGTTTGTAATTTGTTTAAGGGCTCTTGAGATGGTGTTGATGAAAAGACTCTGGGCAGCTGTAGCTAAGGAGCCCTCCAGCTTGTAAACCCAGATGCTGAGACTTTGTTGAACTCTGGTAACTATGCATTGGGATTTGAATCAGACAAGGTCTGTCTTTTGATGTTTGTAATTTGCTTGTATTTTGCTCTGAAGTTCAGGGTGCTGGCTTTTTCCTCTGAACTAAGTGAATGATATTTGTGTGCTGAATTAAAGTAAGCTTGCCAACCCCTTCACCTTGCTCTCTTTATTAAGGCAGATCAAAAGAACCTGTGTTTTTGCGGCATGCTGGCGGCTTTCTGGGTGCTGGCTGTGGGTGGATCTTACACCCCCACAGAAGCTGCTAGCCAGATTGTGGAAACATAAGCCTTTACAGGTCCTTTTCCTGACTGAAGGTCATTCACTTAGTATCGGGGAGCAGAAATACAGAAGAAGTAGCTCCAAACCTAAGATCAGGTTGAGGTAGACAAGGATTTTTAGTTGCCACATGCTCCTATCCATACTGTAGCCAGGGTTGCGCATGGGGTGAGCCACCTCCCGTTCCACTTGGAAAGTCGCATGAAACAATCCTGACATGGCTTATAGCTACAGAACTAAAAATAAGTATTACTCAGAGGGCAATGGAGAAACTCATGACACTTATGAGAGGTTCACAGTGTATTATGAACAAAAAAGTTTTGAAGAAAAATTGGAATAAAGGAATTTATAAAAGAAATATATGATCAAAAAGATGATAGTTTGGTTACGTGGCCAGAGCAAGAGAAAGCCATTGTGCAATCCGTATGGCCCATTGCTATCCTTAGTAAAGAGAAAGCAAGGATGTCCACCAGAAAGTTAAATGTATACCTCCTTTGAAGGAGGTGAGAGTCAGACGGTATGGGCAGGTTTGGATAAATTATGATTTGCTTTTTTGGAAGGAACATTCATATATATGAAATCACAGATCTAGCTGAGTATCTGAGTACTAGAAAGAGATTTCACACTATTCAGCACCAAATCAATGTATCCAATTAACCACTCAATACTTCTTTCTGAGTGGAGTATTTAGGAAAGAATGTCAATATCTAAGGATGTGTGAGCTAATTGCTTCATTATATTATGTTCTTTCTTATCACACCAGACTGAATATTCAACATTGGCTATCTTTTTCGAATAAATTTACAAATTACTTCAGTTCAAATTCCTCTTTAATTTTACTCCTTACTCTTCTTCCCAGAACTTTACAATAATGCTTCAGAAACCTATTCAACATAGAAGACCACTCCAGGCCTGCACTCAACCATTGAAAACATCTTACCCACCCCCCTCCCAATCTCATTCCTTCACCCCCACTTCATCTAGCAAGGTCCTTTCTTCTGATTGGCAGGTTTCTCCCAGAACATCAATTTAGAAAATAAGAACAAACAAACAAACAAGCAAAAATACCCAGGCCAGGAAAATTTTCATTCAGTAAAACAAGGAGAAAGTCTTCCCTGACTTTCTCTGTGATACCTCCAGACAAAGGACATTCATTACCCTACTCCCTTTCAAGCTTTTTTTTCTATGCTGTAATCTCCCCATTAGAACTTAAGTTCCTGAAAGTAAGAACTATCTTTTTGCTTATATTTGTATTCCCAGTGCTTAACACAGTGCCTGACACACAGTAAGCACATAATAAATGTGTATTGACTTGATTTAATTTAAATAAATGTTTATTGACTATTTGCTGTAATGTATGATACTGAGCTTGGTGCCGAACATTCAAAGAAAAATGAAAACTAGTCATTGCTCTCAGGAAGTTTACATTCAACTTATAATGAAAGGATGCAAACAAATAAGTAAACGCCACCTATTTAAGGAGTTACAAACACTAAATACTGAAGGGATTAGGAAGAAGATGCCTATAGGAGGTGAAACCTGTGCTAAATATCTCTGCCTTTGTGCTGGATATAAACACAATAGTTTGGGTTTTAATGAACAACAAAAAAATTCATTGCATACAAGGTTCATATGATGATTTAAGTCATTATAGCATCTTCATTAAATATCTATCTGATTAGCTTATTCTTTTAACTGCTACCCCATGAATGATGAGAATTGCTAAACATGCCAAGGCTGGCCTGATGCAATTTATTTGCCTACACTCTGAGGGCATGTTGCATCTATTCACGTCCTATCATTATTCAGAAAATCTGTTGTTGGGAGGGCAATGTCAGAGAACACCAGATGGTGACAAAGAGTGCAGGTTTTACAAAAACATAGAAGGAGGATTTGTTAACTGGTAACACTTGGGGTACGATAACTACTGCATCCTGGCTAACACTCACAGAATGGAAAAAAAATCCTATTGTAGCTCATTCTACAATTATAAAAGCCAATTTATTCAATTTATAATACTAGAATATGAGGACCCTAGATTTCTTGTCTAAGCTTAAGGAAAGTTCTAATCTGAGTCTGAGGCATAAAAGATTATACAAGAATGTAGCATAGTGGGGGGAAAAAGCCTTTGGCTAGGAGTTAGGACATTTGTGTTCTATCCTCTGCTATTCCAATTACTTACCATACCATTATGAACAAGTAATTGAACTACTGTGAACATGCATGCCCTCAGCCATAAAACAAATCTATAAATTGTATTCAGCTAGGGGGCCTGTTTTAAGACCATTGAAAAGCTCCAGAATTAAAAAACAATTTATTAAGCATTTATATGCCAGGCACTAAGATAAATGTTAAGGATACAAATACAAAAGTTCGAAAGTTCCTGTTCTCAAGAAGCTTGTATTCTAATTAGTGAAAACTGCTAGAATGGAATGTTGATTAGCATGTAGATTAGTCCAGAGGGTGCAGAGAAGGAAGGGTAGCCCTGAGATCATACCATGAGGGCTAGTTGAAGAAACTGGGAGCTATTTAAAATGAAGAAAAGAAGACTTAGGGAGTGGGAGTATGATAGCTGTCAAAGAGGATTTCAAAGGTGGTCATGTGAAGATAAACGATTTTTCAGAAGAAGAAAGAAATAGAAGTAATGGGTATATGGTATAAATAATCAGATTTAGGTTTGATGTAAGGGGAGAAAAAGCAGAATTGACTCTCTCAGATACTAATGGTTTTCCATGAACTAGAGGTTTTTGAGCAAAAGATTCAATAACCTCTTTTCAGATAACTGGTAGTAGGCATTTTTTTTTTCAAATACAGATTGAACTAAATGGGAGAATTTAAGTTCTGAGATTTTGTGATTCTATGATGGGATTAATCCATCTATACACATTTCTTGAAAATGCCAGGCACTGCATTAAGCACTGAAGACAGGCCAAAACTATCCCTGCCCCCAGAAGCTTGTTTAATAAACATGTAGATAACTAGCTACATACAAGATACATACAGAGGAGGTTGAAGGTAACTTTGGAAAGAATAGCTCTAGGAGTTAGGCTACAGAACTGGGAGTTTGAGATTAGCGTAGAAAGAAATGAGGGAGTCTAAGAGGTGAAGGTGAAGAGGGAGAGCATTCCAGGCATGGGAAACAGCCCCTACCAAGTTATAGATATGGGAGATGGCATGTTGAATGCAAAGAACAATAAATAAATGACTGGATCCTAAAGTGCACTGGAGGGAAATATAACAAAACTAGAAAAGTAGGAAGGGGCCAGATTGTCAAGAGTTTTAAAATCCAAATGAATGACTTTATAAATGATAATATATAAGAATCCTTATGGTTCAAATATTATATTAATCTATTACAATGCTTAGGATGTAAAATAAAACCATAAACATGTGCATGCCTACATCAAGATATATTCAGAGCATTCATGTGTACACACATATACATATGGGCATAGAGGGTTGCAGACAGAAGCACTGGAACAAAGTCAAGAATTTCTAGGGTCAGGAAGGGATCTGCACATATAATAACTTGCACCTGTGGAATGATAGCAGTGGCAGAATTACAGGTGAGTACCAGGATAAAAAGCATCACAAACTTAGGCATCCTGGGCATCGAGAAGGAGCTCCTCTATAACACTGACTTTTTGGACCAAGTAGAATTCTGAGACTCAAGCAGCCTCAGAGCATCTTTGTTGGGTCATCACCTAGGGCAGCAAAACTGGACCTTATCCTTTGCTAATACTGTGAACTTTGTAGACTATGAAATTCTTCAAGATTTTCTCCTTTTGGGGAGATTCTGTCTTAACATTGTACTATAAATTTTGAGAGCTGAATATATCCCTGAGAGAGGTAAAAAAAAGTTTGAATTTTTATAGGTTAATTACTAGTCATTTCATTTTCTGTTAGGTTAATAAAGTCTGTCCTATTATATATAAATTATACCAATTGCTGGCATGAGATCAGCTGTCAATTTTACCTTTTCTGTAGAGACAAAAGGTATATAGTCTGAGATTCCTAAGGGAGAAGTGAACTTCAGAAAAAAATGAAGTAAATTTACTCATTCATTCAGTGGCCATTTCCAATATATCCCCTATGTACCAGGCACTATACCAGGTGTTGGGGATACAAAATCCAATATGAAAGAGACCCTTCTTTCAAGGGGCTTATGTTCTGTTAAAGGGATGCAACATGAGCACAGATGACTCCTTATACAGTATATGGGTCTTAAGTAGGACACTAGAAAGTAAAGGATCAGAAAAGGACTTATGGAAAGTTACATGATTTGAGCTTTTAAGGAAAGTGGAAAAATCTATAAGCCAGAGGTAAGGAGGAAAGAAAATCTGTGCAAAAGCATATGGCTATGAGATGGAATATCATGGAGACCATTTGGGAGGAAATATAGTTTTCATGATGAATGGTATGGTAATCCTGGAATGGTAGGATGGGTACAGATTCGGAAGAACTATAATGTGCTACAGAGGATTTTGTATTTTATCATAGGTGCAAATGGAATCCAGTAAATTTTCTTAAATGGGAAAGTGTTGTGATGCAAACTGTGCTTTAAGAATATTAATTTGGCATATATATGGAGCATAAATTAGGAGCTAGGAGAAACTTGAGGCAGGGAGACAATTTAGAAGGTTATTCCATTAGAGGTGATTAGGTCCTGAATTAGGACAGTGGGTGCATGAGTGGAGAGAAGAAGATCTACGTGAGAGATGTAGACATAGGCTCAATACAACTTGGCAATGTTGGTTATGGAGGTGGGGTGGTCAAAAAGGATTATTCAAAGATGACTTTGAGGACAAAACCTAGGGTGACTAGAAGAATGGTGGTGCCTTGAACATAACGTAAATAAGGAAGTTAGGAAAAAAGTGCTGATTTGGCATGGGCAAAGACAATCTCTAGAACAAGTTGAATTTATAATGTCTACATAGACCTACAAATGAAATAGGCAGCTGGAAATGAAAGACTAGAGATCATGAAATAAACTTTGGCCAGATACATAGTAAAGGGAGCAAGCTTCATAGAAATTATTATCGAGCTCACAACAGCTAAGATCAGCGAGAGTGTTTGGGTTTATATGTATATGTATACATAGTTTCATAATACTATTATAGGTACACTATATAGTATATAATATAAAATATGCGTACATACTATATACATAGCATACTATATAAAACACACTATACACACCTATACATATATGTGTATTCCCAGAACAGAGCTCTAGGAGACACCCAAAGACAGGGCAGAAAAAAAAGGGAATAAAAAAGAGTGACCTGATATCTAAGAGAACTGAGAACTAGGAAGGAGAAAATATCCTCTAGTGGTCAACAATGTCAAATGCTTCAAAGGGATTAAGCAGGACAAGGACTGAGAAGAGGCCATTCATTTGACAATTAAAAAATCATTCGTAACCATGGTGAAAGCAGTTTCAGTTAAGTTCATTCAGAGAAGGCATCTATCAGGGGGTTAAGAAGTGAATGAAAGGAGAGCAAATAATGCAATGAGTGCAGATAGCTTTTCTAGGACTTCGACTAGGAAAAGCAGAAGTGATGAAGCATGATTGTTTGAGTGCATGGTAGGGTTATGCATGTTATTTATGGCTCAGCTTATTATTTGGAGTAGCTGTTATATGTGATTACAATTCCGTAGCTGGGCTAGATAATTGACAAGAATCACTATTTGTAACTTCAATGTATTGTGACTGGAATAGTTTTTATCTCTGGAAAGAACTGTAGAGATCAAGTCTAAAGCCTTATTTTATAGACTTATGATTGCCCAAGTTCACACAACTAACTGGTTAACAGTAAAGACCTTAACTCAGTACTCCCAATCTACCACCACAACCTCCACCTTAAGATTAGACAATTTGTGCTTGGCATTAAGAAAAAAAATAGTAAATTGGTCCTGCTGTCAAAGAGTCTAGAGACCCTTTCGTGGGTGACCTTATTATAAAGGGAATTTGTAAATTTTCTGATTTCTCTGTACTTGCTAGAAATTTATTAGAAAAAAAGTGTTTGGATAGCAAGAGGTCAGTAAGTGACCTTAGCTGAATTTTCACTTGGGATAATGGGGAGAGAAAGCAGATTGCAATGCATTATGGAGGAAACAGATAGTAAAGAAATAGAGGTATCAGAGTCATCGATCTAAACTACTTATAAAGAGATTTGACTGGGAAATTAAAATATTTTTAGTGAGAAGCAGCTAATAAGTGGAAGAAGCAAAAGGTCAAAGAATATTTTCTTTGGTTTTTAAAATAATCCATAAAACCCTTCCTAGTTTTAATTTTGTTTTTAAGAGCAGGAGAACTACATGAGCAGTTGAAGGCAGATTAAGGAGAGGACAATTAGGATGATGGGGATAGCAAATACCATGCTTAATAAAGGGGCACATTTGGATGGCTCGAAGCAGTCTGAAGATATGTCTATGTTGTATGCATTCTCAAGTACTCTTCAATGCTGGCATTAAATGTGGTGGTTTACACAACTCTCCAAAGATCCAGGAATAGGAATGACCTTTCATTTGCAAGAAATGACAGATGATCTTGACTCTTTTCATTTTTTTGTATTAATTAGTTATTGACTTATTACTGAGGTGGCTAAATAGCATGGCTTTTTTTCAGTGGTGTTTTTTTTTCTCAATTTCAGGTGCATTGTTTTCTTTTTCTAAAATATATAAATCCTGCCTATTTACTATTGCTCACAAGATTTCATGAAATCAATTAGTGACATTTGACATATATTTTAATAGTTTATCAATGAAATAAAATTTAATCCAAATGAAAATGCTAAATGAAATAAATCTTCTTTTTGAACTGAAAAAGTACACATACATTTTATAAATACAACCATGTAAAATAATTTATATCATAATTCAACAATTAAAATTATGATTATAAATATGCTTTTATTATCCTAACATTCAAATGTCTAACTAGAAGACACAATTTAGATGATACGTTTTAGTTAACTTTCATGTGTTTTTTAGCATTGATTTTTGAGAAAATCGGATATTGAAATCATGCTTTAGGGTTTACATAGCATTTTCTCAGTTAATTAATCCACAAACATTTATTGAACAGCCATTATATTTTAAGAATTCTTCTAGATCCTAAGGATAAAAAAAAATAAAACTAAATAGTTTCTTGTCTTAAAGCAGCTTAATTGGGTGGTAGAGTGGAATGGAGGAGAGTGGGAATGGAATATGGTATATACTTATGCACATATTGTTTGTGTACTACATAATAGGAACTATATATGGAGGTAATTATGCACATATGTATATATGTTTGTGTGTAATTACATGCTTTATATATGAAATTATCCATAGGTACTTAGTAACAAGGTTGTATTTGTAATAACGTATACACATGTGTGTGTATGTTTGTGTCTCATTCCAGGAAGTACTAACAACTAGAAGAATCAGGAAAGTTCTCGATCTGGATTTTAAGGCAGCTGGCTATGTTAAGAAATGGTGATGAGATGGTGGTGTATTCTAGGAAAGAGGACAGCCTACATGAAAGACATAATGTTGGGTTATGGAATGTTATGTATGAGGAATTTTCACAAAAGCTCCCTTTGTAGTAGTATAAAGAATACCATCTCTATTTAGAGACTATGATAAATGAAGTTCAGAAAGGTTAAGTGACTTGTGAATCATAGGTATGTATAGGATTAGGGGGTTGGAAGAGAACTGAAGAGATCAATTGGTCCCCACACTCCTGTTTTACTGGAAACTGAGGCCCAAAACAGCCAAATGACTTGATCTTGGGATCACATGTGTAGTATGTGGCAGAATGAGGATCTGAAATTTCACCTCTTGAGTCTAAATTCCTTCCTCTTCCATCTGTGCTGTGATGATTTATCTGAGGTCACAGAAAAAAAAGGGCAGAACTGTGACTCAATCCCAGTTTTTATGTGTCCAGTGTTCTTTACACCACACAGCATACTCTCTCTCACATTTACATCTATGCTTAAGATGCTGTAATAGTAACTAAGGTGGGACTTTTTGCTTTTCTTCTTAAGCGCCTTTAATGATTCTGTCCTTTTGTTTGAATGAGGCAGATAAAGTGGGATCTTTTTGTCTTGGTTATTTCTCAGCACAGAAACAATTGGGAGTCCTTGATTTGTATATGATGTGATACTGGAGATGGGGAACTGTCCCACACCCAGCCTGAGGCCAGAGCCCTCAGGGCTCTGAACAGGATATAACTGAGGACAGCTTGGCATTTGACTTTTGGGGCTCACTCATGTAAGGAGTGTCGAGACTCTGGACAAGCTGTAAACTGCCCCCCAGCTTTGCAACCCAGAAGTTGGTACTGGTAACTATGTATTGTGATTTAAATCAGAGGTCTGTCTGTTGATGTTTGTAATTTCTGTTTGTATTTGCCTTGAAGTTCAGGTGGCCGATCTTTTCCCCCTGAACTGTGAATGATGTTTGTATGTTCGATTAAACTGAGATTGTTAGCTCCTTAAAGTTACTTTCCTTAGTAAAGCAGATCAAAGAACTTGTGTTGGAAGCTTCGTGGGTGCTGTTTGTTGGTGGATCTTATACCCCCACAGCAGCTGCTAGCAGATTCTTGCTACAGATGCATGTAGCTTACTATAACTGTTTATTATCACCAGTGTACAATCAGTAGGGAATTATATCTTATATAAGCTTACAGATTTATTCTCTCAACTCTTATCTTCTGTGGTTGAGTAGATTATTTTATATAGCAACAAAGCAAACCATTGTGTTAAAACCTTACAATTGAAAAAGAAATACCATCTGCCTTTCTATCTACAATAACTGTCACAAAAAGTATTTATCGTTAAGCTAATTCACCATCTTGTTAAACATTTGTCTTTTCACTGAAATTTAGGATTTCAAATGCCATCTCAGTAAGATCGTAGTACTTTATGTCACTTTGATCTTTTAATTCATCTTTGGTTTGATACATTGACCATTCTCATGGCTCAGTTCAAACAAGGCATATAGGAAAGGTGGGCACCTTCCTAATCATAAAATGTGTGGCATTAGATGAAGAGATAAATACAGTTTATAGAGATGTAGATATACACATATATAAATAGATGATACAGATGAAAGTTGATAGGTATAGAGACAGAGATGATATAGATATAGGCATGGATATAAAGGGAGGGGTAGAGGTAGATATAGATTAGATATGGAAATGTATATTGATATCGCTATACATATAGGTATTCTTTCTAGTTTTGCCTGTTAGTATGTACATATGTGTATAACATACAGGTACATCATCAGAAGTAGAACCATGAACACACATGCTTAAGTAGCCATGCTGTCTCCAGCCAAATTTTATCAGACTAAAGTTCTCAGCACTTCAACCCTTTGCCAAACTCTCAGTCACTAGTTTAGTATTCCTAGGGGAAGAATCAAACTACAGGAACCTCAAGGACTATGAGGAATTATCCTCTAACCTGTCCTTGGCTCACAACAACCCCACATCTTTTGATGATATAGAACTGTCTTGAATTTAGATCATCAAATATTTGTTGAACTATTAATATTTCCAGAGCACTACACTATGTGGTAGTGTTATAAATATGAAAATATATATATATATATATATATATATATATATATATATATATATATATATATATATATATTGTTGAGGGGGGAAGGCAGGGCAATTGGGGTTGTGACTTCCCCAAGGTCACATAGCTAGTAAGTGTATCAATTGTCTGAGGTCAAATTTGAACTCAGGTCCTCCTGACTCCAGGGCTGGTGCTCAACTCACTGTGCCACCTAGCTGCCCCATAAATATGAATTATTTAAAGATGAATAGTCAATTTCAGCCAGAATTGTCATCATTTCTATCCCACTAAGCAGTTTCTTCTCTGTTGGCAAGAATCAGATTCATAAATTCCTCTACTTCACTCTTCCATCTTTTGGAGGATAAGATTTTTACTATGACAATTCAAGACAGTCATTCCTGCTTATGATTCCCATTGATCTTTGCCCATAAGTTTTTTTTTTCCTTTTCCAGTCTATCAACCTTAGTGTGCTCTCATTTCCCTCCATTCACACCAATTAACCAATTCAGCTATGAACTCTACTGCATATTTGACTTTCTCTTTTTCCTTGTTTCACCCTACAGTTAAAAAAAAATAACAATAATAAAGAGACTAAGTAATGGGGCAATTCAATATGGTAGCATAGTGTTTTATAAGTCAAAGAAAACAATACCTGTAGTAAAGGTTCCCTATTTAACAAAAAGCTACTAGAAAAATTGCAAAATAAACTTGGAAAAAAATAGGTTTAGACCAACATCATACCATGTAAACTCCACATTGCTCTCCAATCTAAATTAAGAAATAAAAAGGAACATTTAAAGAGATGTATCACAAGATTATAATTGAAGGATAATTTTAACTAAAGATAAAACAAACATTTTCAATTATATAAAAATATTTTGCATGAATAAAATCACTGCAACTTGGGTAGAAAAGGGAAAGAAATCTTTGCCTTTGTCTCCCACACTGAGCCACTCCCACAATCCATGCCCCACCCCCACCCCCATGCTCCCTCAGGTCCACTGCTGTTGAATACTTATGGCGTTATGCGCCAATGATATAGATATACAGTGAGTGGTTCAACTACAAATTCATATTATTTACTATATATTATTATCTTATCTAAAAGCAAATAGTTTCTTGTTACTGAATGGCAATCTTAGCGACATAGATTTGGGGCATCTTAAGTAATATTTAACTCAATCTCCTAATTTTACAGAAGAGGAAACTGACACCAGAAAGAATAAAATGCTTGCTATAGATCACACAATAATGGATAGTCCTGGGATACAGACCCAGTTCTCCCTATTCCACTTTAAATTGAGTGATTTTTCCACTGTACTGCAAATTCCTTATGATTTGGTTCAAAAACCCAGAAGTGGAACTTCCTAGGGAAGCTCTACCCTTGCCTATGAAAATGTGGCCCATGTCAGTAGACCTGCATGAGAGGAACTACTCCTTATGGAAACAATCTTCACTTTTTCAGAACTGAGCCTCAATTTCTGCTTTATGTGGCTCTTTAACTCACCATTCCAAATTCTCAATGATAGTACAATCTCTTTCTCATCTTACCAGTTTGATCCTTTGCATCTTATCACTAACCATGCTTGTCCTAAACTCTACCTACTCAGGCAGTGCTATCTTCTGGCTGCTATCCCTGGGTCTCAACTTTCTTCTAATCGTTGTCTCTAATAATTCTCTCTTTGAGAAAATATTCTTGCTTTTCTTTTTGCATTTCCAAATGCATAGCATATAATAAATGACTACTTTTTTTTTTTAATTCAATTTAAGTCTTTCCCTGGTAAGGGGTCTCTTTGGCCATTCCTTTTCCAATCTGCAACTCTCTTTAATTATTCCTTTAGTGATTTCCTTTCTCTTCTATCCTTTCCTGTTAAATCATACTCTAGTCCTGCTCTAGCTCCACCTAGGCCACACTCTCCATTCCTACAAATCCCTGGGACTGAAAGCACAGTAACTACTCATAAAATCAACACCAACACCTTTGGGAAAAGGGAATATTAGCAATTCAATCATTAAACAAAGCCTAAAGTGACAAACAGATATAAGTGAAATAATGAATAAACAAAAAATGAACTTGTTTCAAAGGTCAAAGTGAGATACTTAGGATTTGGATCTTTTATGTCTGTTAAAGCAATAGAACGGTACATTTTGTTATTTTTTAATGTGTCCATTTATTCTGCTTACTTTAACTTAGAATATAAATGGTTCACAGGGTTTGGACAAATTTCTGCCTATAAATTATAACACGCACAATCCTATTTATTAACACTTCCCATAATAGACCAGGTCTGACTCAGGTCAAAGTGGTAGCTTAGGTTTGAGATTGTAATGTAGAATACCTGTCACACACACACACATGTACATTTTGTTATAAGAGGGGATAGATATTCAGAGTAGGGAAAATGTATTCAAAAAGAATGCAGCATTAATTCAGTTTAATTAAATGATTGTAGTGAGACTTTTGTATTCATATGTATATAAATATGATTTTTGGTTGACTACTTTTCTTCTGGGTCATAAGAGTGAATCTCTGATTACATTGAGGAAGGAAGAGTTAAGCATTTGTATGCTGCCTACTCTGTGCCAGGTACTGTATTAAGCACTTTTTTTTTTCCTTTTACAAATGTTATTTCATTTGATTCTCAACAACCCTGTGAGGTAGGTGCTATGATCACATACATTTTTGTAGTTGAGGAAACTAAGATAAACGAAGGGTAAGGAACTTGCTCAGGATGACCTCAGCAAGTGTCTGAGGTTCTATCTGGTCTTAGGTCTTCCTGTTTCTAAGCTGAATTGCTATATCACCAGCTGCCTCTGTACGTGGGATACAGGGAATTCTCAGATGAAGAAAACCACTCTACAATTGTAGGTTGGCACTAGGAGGTTAAGACTTACCCTTCCCTGGGGTCATACATCAGTTAACAATAAGTCTACAAGTATTTATTAAGGACCTTTTATGTGCCAGACTCTGTGCTTAGCACTACTGATTCAAAGAAAAGACTGTCCCTGCCTTCAAGGAGTTTACAGTCTGACACATGTACAACAAGCCTTGTCCTCTGTCTTCTTTGCCTGCTGCCTCCCCATGAAAATAAAATGACAAAGCTAGGGTATATTGAATAATTATTTCTCCCCAAATATGTGTCAGGGACTTTCATATAATTTTTATGTATTAAAAAATTGGACACAGACCTGAAAATCCTGTTTATACACTGGTAGTTTGATACAATATCATTTCTGAACTAGAGATTAAGGGAAATGCTATTTTCATTTAGATGAAAAATCTTATTTTATTTGTAAATGTTCCTTAATATTCCCTCTCCTTTTGTTCTTTAAAGCTTTAGCTGCTAAATCTTCTTTAAAGTACAGTAATTCAGATTAATGCTACAATAACTGACGTTATTGAACAGAAGATCTTAAATGAGAAGGTTGGAGAACAGGGAGGCTTATTGGATATTGCCAGCATCTATCTAGATAAAAAATAAGAAAACAAATATATTCAACTAATATGCAATGCACATCACACTTTTTTGTACTATTACCAAAAAAAAATAAGCTAGAACACTCTCTTAATTTGAGTTTTTCATACTTAAAGTAATGGATTAAATTTACGTTACATGAAAAGTGAAGCTATTTGCAGTTTTCTGAGGGGGAGTTAGTCTGTAGACTATGAAGCCCTCAACACAAATGTCTCAATTGAAACCATTTTTAATTAAATCATTTAGATTAGAAACATTTTCAAGGCTGAGAAATCTTCATTGAAAGAAATATTGCAATTTGTGGTCCCGCTTTGTTAGTCTTTGAGTAAGGTGTTGAGAGTGAGAGCCACTGCAGGTGCCTATGGTTAATTGCTGGGCACTGAAGGATGCTTAAGCTTGATCAACGCAATTACATAGCCATCAATTCCTTTTACAAAGAACTGCTCCTGCTGAGGTTTGCCACATCTGTCAATCAATTAAAACCATTAGCCCATTGGGTAGTAAGAAAAGAAGTGTAGATGCAAGGAAGAGAATTGGTTTAGCTTAATGCTATTATTTAAGACAGTTCTCTTAATTTTTCATCTTGCTTCATGTCATTATTAGGAATTGCAAAAGGTATGTATTTCCCTATATTTATTAAAATAATATATTTAATAAAATAACTTTCATATGGGCATTGTACTTTTTTTTCAAAACAACAGAATGGGGCCACACATCCCAGAATCTTTCAGTTCATTGGGACTATGCTTCAAAGGGAAAAACAAATTACTCACTTAATAGGAAGCTACATCTATTTATTCTGTTGATATTAAATCAACATCCTTTGATTTGTGAGAATGACTTTTGGATGGTCTTTTGTGAATGGAAATGAGGCAGCATAACATAATAGAATGATTGTTGAATTGGAAGCCTGGATCAGTTACTTATTGGCCTATTGAACATTACTTGAATTTCAGTTTTCTCACATGGAAAACAGACATAATATTTTAAATAACTGTGTTGGTAAGCAAAATGGGCTCCTTAGCACTTAGTACCCTTGAAGAGTTTGGCTTTTGTTTGCTTTGCTAAGCCCCAGGCCCAAACTCCTATTAGGT
>CM053626.1:264511490-264532466 GCA_028646595.1 Phalanger gymnotis | reverse complement strand
TAAGCTTGTCAACCCCTTCCCCCTGCTTTCCTTAGTTAAGCAGATCAAAAGAACCTGTGTTTTTGTGGCGTGCTGGCAGCTTTCTGGGTGCTGGCTGTGAGTGGATCTTACACCCCCACAGAAGCTGCTAGCCAGATTGTGGAAACAATAACACAAGAGGTTACTCTGATGAAAGTTTTTGCTGTTATTAAATATTTATCTAATTGTATATAAATTACTAAATACCTAAATAATTTCTTTTTGATCATTCTAATATAAGAGGATGGGATGAATTTGCTTTGAGCTCTTGACATGATCCATATAAATTTCAGGGACACAGAAATATAATTCTTTCAATTTTAGCAGTCATAGTTTTCTGGTAGGGCAGCTAGGTGGCACAATGGATAGAGCACTGGTCTTGCAATCAGGAAAACTCATCTTCATGAGTTCAAATCCAGCCTCAGCACTTAGTAGCTGTGTGATCCTAGACAAGTAATTTTACTCTATTCGCCTCAGTTCCTTATCTGTAAAAAGAGCTACAGCAGAAATGGCAAACCACTCCAGTATCTTTGCCTAGAAAACCCCCAAATGGGGTCACAGAGTTGGACACGACTGAAACGATGGAACCAAGATCTGCTAGTTAGAGGTTACACTGTATAGTGGATAAAGAGTTGGCCTTGGAGTCAGAGAGACTGAGTTTAAATCCTGCTTCTTACACATATTGTGTCGTCTTAGAGGAATCACTTAAACATATGAGTACCTCCCCCAACTCTCTAAGACTATAAAGGTGAGAGTCACTGGTCTGAGTCAGTGGAAAGAATAACCACATAATCCACGTCCACCCGCCATCCAAACACACCCACACAATGAACTCACAGATTTGCGCCGACCTTTACTATTAAAAACATTAATTAGGTCTAATTTCATTATATAGTTGTCCTTAGTCAAACAATATCAATATGTAGTAGAGTTAATAGTGTGAGAGAGTCTTTCTACGTCCTCATATTCTGTAGGATGAGGAGAAAACACTTTGGTTTGCCAGCAGAGCATCAGATCAATGGGTTCAACTGAAAAGTGAAAATTATGTCATACCAATTATTTGTTGACATGCAGAGAGATGGAAAATATTGTTTTACTAAGTTCAGTACTTTTAGTCAGTTTCTTTATGAATATGCACAGCCTTATGGTATGTGAGTGAATATGCCTCTGTGTATTTTAAACGAAGGCAATCCATTTAATTTCTACATTATGGTCTCCTTCAAGTATATTATTAAAAAAAATAATGCCATGAGGGTTATAGAAAGATCTAAGACTGGGTCTTTTTCTTGAACCTCCTATAGCTCTGAAAAGCTTGTCCACTTCATCAACTTTCTATTTCGTGCCTGATTACAGGGTTCCTTTCTACAGTATCTCTTAATATCTTTCTCTTTCAGTGCCTTGTCTCATGGCTCACTGCTTTTATAACTTGCCCTATAGTACTTAAAGCCACGCTTCTTAAAAATCATGGTTCATAATATTAAGCCTGCAATTATTGCTTTTGAATATGAACATTTTATATTTGCATACCCAATTTGAATATAACCACAAGGTGATTTTTTTAATCTATAATTCACTTGCATAAATTGTCCACAGAGTTTGTATTTTAGAAAAGCAATCCTGTTATTCACATGGCTGAATATGCAACCAGCAGCGCAACTAAGTCTTTCTCTTATTCATGCTATGTGATCAATTAGATCGATAGATTAGATGAGACAGACCTAACATCACATGTAAAAGGATTAATTTGTAGATTAAGATTTAGAATATGCTCTAACAGCTTTATAATTTTTATATACTATTCTTCTGGCAATACTTAATACCTTATGTCACGAGTCACATCTCAGATTATCCTGACTTTACTTGAAATAAATGCAGAATTTATTTTCCAGGCTGGAGGCTCCTGCTTTCCCTAGGACTTTTACCTTTACCTCCTCCCGTTCTTAGCGTCCACATTCCAATTTTTATTTCCTTTCTGGAATAAGACTGAACACCTCCTAAACTGCAATATTCATCACTTGAGATTTTGAACCTGTGTGAATGTACCTTCTTTCTTTCTCTCTCAGTGATGACATAGTTGGATTTTTTGTTCATTTGTTTTTAACTCAGCCTATGAAAACCTAGAGCTATTTGCAAAGATATTCCTATATCATAGAATCATTGGTTTGGACTTAGAAGAGAACATTTATTTCCTTATTTTATCAATGACCTTATTTTACAGATGGGGAAACTGAGACCAAGAAAAATAATTTGTTTAAAGACAAGGAATCATAGGAGCAACAATATGGAGGTATAATGTACCTTAGACCCAGACTCAGATCCTCATTTTACAAGTGAGTATTCTAATGTCCAAAGAAGTTTAGTAACTTCTCCAAGGTCACACGTAGTAAGTGGCTGTCAGAATTTAAATTGAAGTATATAATATCCCACTCCATTCCCAATCTACTTCTATACTGTATCCCTTTATATAGATGTGACAATGAGAAAAGTATTATATCAGGAATCAGAAGTCATGGGTCCTAGTTCTAACTATCCAATTAGCCATGGGACATTTGATTTTGTTTAATATTTCTGGTCTTCACAGTCATTATTTGTAAAATGAGGTTTGAACAGAGAATCTATAATGTTGTAGTATTCTACAAATGCTGGTCCTATAAGTTTTCATCCCTTTCATACCTACTTAATAATATAATCATCAGATATGGAACTTGAAATAATATTAAAGATCTTTTTTTTTTTAAGAGAGAGATAGGATGGTGTCCTGGAAAGAGTGTTACCTCTGGTGTCCAAAGAAACCTACATTCTAATCTTGCCTCTGAAACTTAATAGCTGTATGACTATAGACATGTTGCTTAACTGCTCTAAGGCTATTACTTCTTCCATAAAATGTGGATAAAAATATCTATAGTACCTAACTCACAGGATTGTTATAAAGATCAAATGATATGAATTATGTATAGCTCTTTGTAATATTAGAATTCTGCATAAAATATAATTTAAAAATCAAAACCTACATTTTCCCAATAAGGAAACTGAAGGCCAGAAAGGTTAAGCAATCTTTACCCAGAACATAGACCCGCATCTTATGTTTTCATATCCAATCTCCCCTTATCTCTCCTCCCTCCTTCCCCCTCCCCCCAGGAGATTAGGTAGGATAGAGATAAGCAGACATCAGGATTATGTAAAGAATATCTGAAGATGCCTTGCTCAAAAAATTCACCTATACATATTCAATAATAGTGATGATAAATGTTTATATGGTACTTTAATTTTGAAAGGTGCTTATACATATCAATCCTGTATAATTCCTATTTGATAAAAGAGAAAACTGTGGCTAAGACAATTTAAGAGAATTTCCTATGGTTACATAGCAAATGTCAAATAGTAGGATTAGAACTTCTTGAGAAAACTGAGCATTTTATCCATTAGGCAACACTATCTCTACATAAATTTTGTTGGAATTTATTTGGACTGCTTCCATTTGTGAATACCTATTCAGGAAGGTTAAATCTATTGGTCATTGACTTAGCAATGTGTATTGCTTACACCAAATTAACTTCTAACTATTTACAAAGCAGCAGTGATGGGTAGAATGTGACTTAGAAAAGATAAAGAGGACAAAAGTTTTTTTTGAACAAGGGCAGGCCTGAGCCATGTGAGATGGTTCAGTAATAGTGGACAGCACAGGATTCTGAGTAGAGAATAGAAGAGTGGAGAGAAGAAATGAGAGGGGTAGAGAGAGAACTTGGCCTACTTTGAAATTTTGCATAGGGCCCTGGGAATGGCTGATATGTAGCTGAGCATGCTATAAGATTGCCAAAGTCTGACATATTGGGACTAACTTAAAAGACCGCAAATTGCCAGTTCATCCAAGTTTACCAATTTCAATCTCCTCTAGCTTTCTCGTGTCTTTCCAGTTCAGCCTAGTATCTTTCCAGCTAGTACCCTCTCCTCTCTGGAAGGACAAAGGAAGGAGAGAAAAAAGAAGGAGAAAGAAGAAAACAAATAAATGTTCCCTGCTTTTAGAGGGAAGCATGTCCAAGGCAAAGCATATCTCACGTCTCTTTACTCATCCTTCATCATTTATTATTATATTATTATGACATTTCCCTATTGACAGAGACTTCTAGAATTTATCTGCAGTTACAGTAGTCAAGAAGATAACTAGACAAAGCGAGGGAATTCTCAGCCGAGGCTAGTTTAGGCTCTTGGAATGTAAAAGAAAGGTCACCTCAATGTTATTTATAATAACCTTGCTGACTATATTTTTGTGGGCAGCTAGGTGGAACAGTTGATAGAGTGCCGGTCCTAGAGTCAGAAAACTCTTGTTCTTGAGTTCGAATCTGGCTTACTAGCTGTGTGACCCTGGCCAATTCACTTAACCCTGCTTGCCTTAGTTTCCTCATCTTTAAAATGAGCTGGAGAAGGAAATGGCATACCACTCCAGTATCTTTGCCAAGAGAACCCCAAATGGGGTAAAAAGGTGAGACTCTACTGAGAATGACTGGACAAGAACAAGAAAAAAACCTTTATTTTAAGAATGCATTATTATAAACACCCTATCTCAGGTATTCAGGAGGATATAGGCTTTAGAGTAAAAATAGAACTCTATCTTGTGGAGTGAGACTTTAGTTATTTGCATGAAGTAGAAAGCCACAGGAAGATGAAAGGAATGGAGAATTTATGGAGATCATATCTAGTTAGAGAATGACCTAAGGTACCCATAAGCAAGAGTAGTGGGTTCGTTAACAAAACAAGGAAAACATGAGCACTCAACCATACCACTAATGGGATATAGCCCGGGCAGGGTTATACTAGAGCTTACCGCTGATAATATAATGAAAGGAAACAAAAAAAGAGAGCAAGGACAGTAAGAGTTACCAATTGAGGGGCACTTTAGGAAATTTGAGAGAAGGGTGCCCTGTGTGTTGTGTGAGTAGGAGGGGAGGGAGAATTAGTTAAATATGAGATGCTATATCCATAAGGAAATTTCAGCTTGAGCAAATGTGTTCCCCATTGCTTTTTAGTAGGGGATATGTAGGTTAGGTTCCATAGACAATTCAGTTGAATTCAATTCAGCTCAATTCAATTTAATAAAATGACCATTAATTACTTTTATACAATGTATAAATCTTTCATTTAGGTCTGGTTTTAGACCTTAATTCAAACTCATTAAAAGTCAGTACCCCTTCCATGCTTAGAGTGAGAAGTCTTTACGTACCGTCTAACCTAAAAGATAATCACTCTCAGAGATAAGTAGTAAAATATGGCGATTCGTGTCAAAGTCAGATCAACTGGATTAACCCAAAAGTCCCAATAAGTACTGGGGATATAGCAACAACATAGAAACAATATCAACAATTTCTTCCTTCAAGGAACTTGCATTCTATTGAAGGAGGTGCAGAGAAAGACAGAGAATATTAAGGACTTAAATGTGTTCAAGTTTCCTCTTGGCCTACCTTGTGACTCCAACATCTTCTGAAATGCTGAGATTCCTTCTGACTCATATGGACCTATATTTTTACCATTCCCTTTGCTTATGATCATAAAAAAAAAGAAAATTGTAAAAAAAAAGAGGTGAATTATGCAAGGAAATTTGGAAGCATTTACATTGGGTAGACATCAGTACCAATATTTTTCTAAAGTACTACAAAATATCCTTTTTGATGTTTTGAGCTTTTACTGTTCATAGGTTCTTTGAAGAAGCCTGTTAGGTTTTGATGTACCATGAAACCCCCAAGCCAAAAAGAAGGAAATAATGAAGCATGTTATTTTGGCAGATTAAATATGTAAGTAACATCTATGAAATGTGGGTTGTTAAAGTAAGGGATAATAGAGTTTTTACTCCATTCGTACCCTTAGAACATAAAAAGATCTTAATAAAGTCATACTTCTGGCAGCTGGATCTTCTGACCTTCGGGAGCTCAAAAGGTCATAGCCTAGTTCAAAACTTCTTTACCTGAAAACAGAAAGGAATAGACACAACAGAAAGGGAAGCAATAGCAGCATCATGTGCCTTCAGGCCAAGTGGCAGTGACTCAGGTAGGAAGATAAAGGCCATACTTCTCTTCTCCATCCTTGAGACTTAGAGAGATCTTCTCTTCTCTCAGGCATCTGTTAATCTGGTCAACAGTGTCCAGGCAATGTATCCAATTTAATCAACCAAGCATTTATTAAGTCCCCATTTCATGTTAGTCACTGGATTAGGCTTTGGGGATACACACACACACACACACACACACACGGGGTAGCGGTGGGGGACAAATCCTTGTACTGAATGAACTTACAATGGGAGACAATATGTGCATCTATGGGTATTGTGAGGATTGAGCCATTGCTAGGCACTAGCTGAAAAAAGTGACTCCTTGTTTCGCCACTGATTGACCCACCTGTGTGCCAGAAAGCTCCAGCTGACTTGGTCAGGATTGGTATGCAAAGTTAGCAAGCTATCAGCTTAGGAAATTTCACAGTGTCCCACCCACACAATCCCTGTGAATCTGCCTAACAACCATAGTCAGATATAAAGGCAAAGACTAGAGAGATCTGGACTCTCATTTGAGGTACAAAGGCCATCGTACACCCCAATTAGTTATGAATTTCCTTGGGAATAAAGGGTGAGGGGATCACATAAACATGAATACCTGGGGGTAACAAACTGCCTGACTTATCCTTTGACCACTTATATGCCTTCTAAATGCCTCGTCACACAGTTATCTCATAACCATAAACAAGACACATATCAATAAGATATAAGATAACCTTGGAGCAGAAGGGATTAGAAACTTAGAGGAACTAAAGAAAGTAGCTGAGGATTGAAGGAAACCAGTGATTTCAAGAGGCAGAAGTGAGGAGGGAAAGCATTTAAATTATAGAGAACAGCAAGTGTGAGTGCAAACACATTGATTGAGACAAAAATAGAGGGTAGTGTGTAAGTGACAGATAGTAGGGCCAAAATGTACTAAGAGTGGGAGAACTACAAAAAGCACTACAAATCTAGGAAGGAACCGGTTGTGGAAGCTTTAAATACTGAAGGATTTCTTTTCCCTTAGAGGTATTAGGGAACCATTGCAACTTATTAAATAGGGGTAAAAACTTAACATGGACAGACTTATGCTTTGGGAAAATGTTTTTGTTGGTGAAATAGAGGAAGGATGGTAGTGGGTAAATATGAGGGAAGGATGCCAACTAAGTAAATATAAATTAGTCTATTATTCATTTTCCAAACTCCTCTAGATGACATAAAAGTCATCTATACTTTTTATCCTTTGACCTTTTTACTTGATTTAAATGTTTATAAAATGACATTTGATCCAAAATCTCACCTACTCCATTATGTAAATATACAAATTTATGATTCTGCATGTTCCTCAACTGATAGAAAACACAGATTCTCTATATCTCAGTAGATGAGCTCAATGAGTTGTTTTAGGGAAAAACAAAACAAAATGCATACTTATACATACACATCCCTTTGCAATCAACCATTCAACCTCATTGAATGTAAGTAAGTTGATGGAAGGAAGGAAGGAAGGAAGGAAGGAAGGAAGGAAGGAAGGAAGGAAGGAAGGAAGGAAGGAAGGAAGGAGCAAAGGAAAAAAGGAACAAAGGAAAGAAGGAAGGAAAAAAGGAACAAAAGAAGGAAAAATTATGAATCACCTACACCCCAGGCACTGTGCAAAGGCCTTTACTAATATTATCTCATTTGAACCTCAGATCAACTATGGGAGGTAGGTGCTATTCTTATTCCTGTTTTACAGTCAAAGTAACTGAGACAAACAGCAGTTGAGTGCTTGAACCAGATTCACAAAGCTAGAAAATGTTTGAGACTGGATTTGGTCTTCTTGACTCAAGGCCAAGTACTCTATCTACTATGCCACATAACTACTTTTAGCTGTTTCAGATGACAGGGACGTAGTTTCTGGTCAAGATCTAATGTAAAACCTTTCCAGCTTGGTAAAACTTAGGAGAGCTTAAACTTTGCTAAAAATATTTCCAGTGAGTTCTGAGTCATTCCTACATTCTGAGAGGGGTATTTGAGTAGAATTTTACTGCACTCAAAAACATAGAAGCAGAAATAATTAAATCAAATATCTTTTAACCTTAACCCTTTTCCCAAAAAATGCAGAATTAAAAAAAAAAACTAAAGTTGCATCAATATACCTCAAAAAGTATATTTGTTTAATGAACTATTAAGCCACCTGGATAATGGATTCATTTAGATACATAGCAATATTGGGGTAAGGTGATGAAAAGGACTTGTCAACAACTCATATTTGTACTCACCCTACTACTAACTCATCATCTATATTGGTTTCTAGGTATAAAGAATTATAAAAAAAATATATCTTGCACCGCAAGTTGTAATATATATATTCCCTCTCTCTCCATCCCTCTTTCCCTCCATCCCTCTCTTTCCTCTTTTCTCTCTCTCCCTTCCTTCCTCCACCATCCTTCTCCCCACTCCTAAAACAAAAGGAAAAAAAAACTTATCATTAAAACCATTTCTCTCCTCTCTAGGGACATCCTTTTCTCAATTGCATTTTTATTTCAAATAAATACACAAAACTAGAGAAAGTCTATTATTGACACTGTTTATAAAGACAAAGTATAAATGTGAAAGATATTAAGATAAACAGTGGCACAGTGGATAGAGTTCTGGGCCTGGAGACAGGAAGATTCATCTTCCTGAATTCAAATCTGGTCTCAGACTCTGGGCCAGTCAGGTCACCTTTTTTTTGCCTCAGCTTCCTCATCTGTAAAACGAGCTGGAGAGGAAAATGGCAAACCACTCCAGTATCTCTGACAAGAAAAACAAATGGGGTCACAAAGACTGAAAAAAAGCAATGAATTACAACAAAAGATAGGCACACTTTCCTATGCCCAAAAGAAAAAAAAAGTCAATTTCTAAGAAGCAGCTCATGGGCAGAAAGGAGAAAAATGATTACTGCCTTGGGGTCTGTACAGATTACAGCCTACCCGGCATCTGTCCCAGTACTCAAAGCGCACCATATACCCACAAAACTTCACTAACAGAATTCTGATGCTGTCCCTGGTGGTGACTACTTCTTCCTGTGTTTGTGCTCTTCTAGCACAAAGTGGCTTCTTTCAAATTCTCTTTTCCCAGCTCCATTAGTTTTCTACACATCTCATCAGGAGCTGGATTCTCCTTTGAGTTTTTTATTTTTCTTTCTTATTTTTTTCCCAAGGACTTGATGAATTGACAGTTATAAGTCACCCAGACCTTTCACTTATTTTTTTTCCCTTTGGCATTGCTTACCTTTCTGATCCACCAAAGGCCTTATTAGTACCTCACAAAGGGATCAACTGTCATGGTTGAAATATTTACAGTGAGTTTAACCCCTTATTATCAAGACCCTCTTTTGTGATTAGTTTTGTGCCTTTTTTTAACTAAAATTTTAATATTAGGTTTAAAAAAAGTAAAAGCTTAAATCAGAAGAGATGTTATACTAATTATGTCCTGTTGAAATGGAATCAAAGTTTCTCCATCTCAAGAATCTTGCTCTGGGAAATGACATTAGAACTTAAGAATGCTTGCCTTAATGTGTGTTTATCTGATCATTGCTGAACATTTGATTTTTTTCAAGATTATATTTAATACCAAGAGAAACAGTTTAAAAGGTTTTTTTCCCCTTCAAACACTTGTCCTGGATGTTGGGTCACCAAATGAAAATTAAGACATCGTGATCTTGTTTGTGTCTGGTCCTGTTTCCTATACCCTACTGGTTATCATTACCATCACTATGAAGTCAATCAAGCTTAATTATTTAAGTCTGACTTTAGCACTTAACTCTGAACTGAAGTTCAAAAGAAAGTTTTCATTCAAATATCCATTGAATTAAAGGGAAATTATCTCCGAAGATTAATGGAAAGGAGGCACTCTGCAAACTGTAAAGCACTATATGAATGTAGGAGTTACTGTAAACCACCACTAGACATCAATCATAACTTTATAACAAACCTTTTTATATGATTGACTCCCACAATGTTCTCATCAAGTTCAATTAGGTTATTGGAATATAATGTTTGTAAGTATTTATAAATCAAATAAATATTGAAAAAATAGAGCCAGAAAATGGGGTTACATGTTTGTTTAAGCTTTGCTCTTTATCTTACTGTATTTTTTGTACTTTTTTCTTTTGCTACTCCTACTCACAGCCTCACCAACAAATGTTCTGATTAAAGTAATGTTGATTAAAATGATTTCATAAAAAATGACACTACACCATGTGCACATTTTAACTTATGTAAGGAAGAAATTATTAATCACATTAAAAGCTGACCTTTAAAAATATGGCTCTTCTGAAAAAGATATCTTGCCATTTTTTTCTGGTTCTTCATATGATATATTGCATACTTCCAATGGTAGCAACAAGCCTTAAAATAAACTTTCCTATCATTGTTAAAGAAGTGATCTTATTTACTGACTGTTAAACATTGAAAAATTCTTTAATTCTTTAAAGGCCTCAAACTGAAAACTCACTAAAAAAAAGCCGTAGAGACCATTAAATTCTGTTTTATGTATCTCTCTCCCATACCTTGATCCAATGGAAAAACAATGAAAAGGAATTTACTTTTAAAGAGATGGATGTATAAGAATAAACAGGTACTATGGCAAGTATCTATTGGAGAGGTCTCTTTGATTTGACTGAGTCTCACTGTGGTGGAAGTATCTAGTCTTATAGCTGGTAACACTTATTATCCTTTTTCATAATTTTCTAGTCTCACAATCGTACTTCACAAAGACCTTTTTACCTGCTATGGGAAGCACCTTCTGCTTTCATATTTCACATTATGACAAGAAATGAAAATGAATGGGAAACATCTGGAATTCAAAAATTTATTAGGGCTTTTATGAAATAGTGCCATCTATTGCAGAGAATGCTGACATGGCAATCAGAAGAGCTAGTCATAGTTTAGTTTGTTTTTTTTTTTTTTTAAAAAAACTAATTTGTTGCATTGACTTTTTACTTATTGAGTTAGACTGGGTAATTATCAAAATCCTAAGACCCACTTGGCCCCCAGCATTATTTGTTAATACAGCCTCAGGAAGAAGGACAGTCACCCATCACTAATTGGGTCGAACTGTCAAAGTGCATACATTAGATTTTGTTAGTGTAATGAGGACAAAGGCAAGACAGAGAAACAGCTCTAAAAGAACTCTTAGAATCAGGAATCCTGGGGTTGAAATAAAATAGCTGTGTGACCAAAGATAAGTCATTTTAACTTGCTGAGTCTTGATTTCTCCATTTGTAAAGTGAATGCAGTAAGATTTGCACTACCACCTTTGACAGATGAAGATCCTGTGTATCCTGACCTGCCCCCCCCCACATATGGTAGTTGTATTCTTACCTTGCTCATAACAGATATCTAGAAATATCATTGCCCCTCTTCCCTGATTATCTCCTTTAGGTACCTCAAATTAAACTATAGGCTTTGTGTTATGAGTGAAAATGTGCCCAAAATAAAGTCATATTAGTTCAACTTACTTTTATGTTTAATATTTCTACAAAGCTTTTTAATCCTGCAATGTGCTATATCAGGAATTTGAAGAGGAAAATCTATTTTATGGCAGTGTATGACAATATTAGGCACACACACACATATATGCATGTATATAAGTGGGCATGTATGTATTTATATAAAGTAATTAATACTGCAGCATAATCATGCAATTTACAAGTTGTCACAGGCTTTGCTAGCATAGAAATCAAGGACTTAAAACCACCTTATTCTCACTCTCATTACAAATCAGCTAGCATTTTCTATTGGTACCTATCCCTATGTTCTTCCTTGCTTTTTCATTCTTACTTCTACCTCATGTCTAAAGTACCAATCAATCATTAAAAGAGAAGTCATTAAGGGTCTTTGATATGCTATGAGCTACATGAGGTGCTGAAGATAGACTAAAGAAAAGCAAACTCTGCTCTCAAGGAGCTTACATTCTATTGGGGAAGAAAATACACATATACAAAATAGATATGTAAAAAAAGATGTACAAAATAAATTCTAGGTGATTATTTTGAGGGAGATACTAGAAAATACAAGGTTTATAAAAGGACTGTTGGAGAAAGTATCATTTAAGCTAAACTTTTTGAAGGAAAAAAAAAGGGACTCTGTGGTATGGAGTTCTGAAGGAATGCAATGCACATAAGAGGGAAAAGAAAGTCTGTGCCAAAACACAGAGATGAGAGATGGATTGTCTTATATGAGAAATAGCAAGATGATCAGTAATAAAAGGCCAAAGTTAATGAATAAGAATACAGTACTGAATAATGAGGATGGGAAGGTTGGATTGAGGCAAATTGTGAAAATCTTCAAATTACAAAACAGAGTTTACATTTGATTCTAGGGGCAAGTGAGAGCTACTTGAGTTTATTGAATAGCGAATTGGCATAGTTATACCTGACATTCTTTAATAATACCCCTTTTCCTACTGTGTCAAGGAAAGACTGGAAAAAGGAAATACTTGTAGCAAGGAGACTAATTAGGAGGCTATTTCGATAACCTAAGGTAGTCATCAGAGAATGTATTAGGATGGTAGCTCTCCGAGGAGAGAGAAGGAGATAGATGGGAGAGATGTTAAGCAGGTGAAAATCAACAAAATGTGCAAAATATTTGAGGAGATTGTATAATAAGCTGAGGAGGACTCTAAAGGTCTGAATGCTTATGATGGGAAGGGTGGTGTTCCCTAGAAAAAACAGGGAAATTCAAGAGAGGGTTGGAGTTGGGAGACAAATAATAGATACGTTTTAGTGTGGACATTTTGAGTCTGATATGTCTACAAAATATCCCCTTCAAAATGTCTAACAGACTGATGAAGCAGGACTAGAAGTCAGAAGATAGAATAGAGCTGGATAAATGTATGTGGGAGTCATGTGCATAGAAATAATATTTTGACATGAGAATTCTTGAGGAGAGAGAGAGAGAGAGAAATAGAGATAGAGATAGAGACAGAGACAGAGAGATGCAGAGAGGAGGGACCAAGACAGAAATTTGGGGTTGGCTACAATTAGTGGGCAGATATAGAAGACACAGTAAGACAGGTAGAAGAACATAAAGAGGTGTCACAAGATCTAAAGGTTTGGGGATATGGAGAAAGAGGGAGTTCTCAACATTATCAAATATTTCAGAGATATAAAGAAAGGTGATAACTTAGGGATTAAAAGACATTGGATTTAGCAATTGAGTAATCGCTGATAAATTTGAAGAGAATAATCTTTGTTGAGTGATGAGGCCAGAAGGTTAAATTTTCAAGGACTGAAACAAGGATCTCTGACCCCTGACCCCAGCCTCTATGTTGATTGCCTTCTCTGAGATGATTCAAGTTATAATTCTAGTCCACATGCACAATGTCCATTTGAAGTGCTGAAATTTAGAGCTATAGTTATCAAAATGATAGTAAGCTTTACAACTTCAAGGGACATTAAAAATAATCATTCATTTAAAAAATATACAAATACCGATAGAATTAGTGACTGACCTAAAGCTGCATAACAAATAAGTGGCAGTCAAAAATCCTTGAGAAAGCAATCTGTATCCAGTGTTGTCATTTCCCTTCCTTTCACTTGATTCTAAAAACTGAACTTGTTTCTAATCTCATCATTCAACTGAAACTGTTCTCTCCAACCTGTTTTCTTTTCCGTAATCTCTTAATTGCTCATTAAAATAGCCTTTTTTTTTTCCATTCTTACAACTCTAGTATAGGCCTTTATCATTGCTGAAATAGCCTTGTGACTGCTTTCCTTGCCTCAAGTTTCTTTCCACTCCAGTCCATCTTCCAGTTAGTTGACAAAATGACCTGCCTAAATTGAAGGTCTAACCATGTCACTGTCCTATTTGAACAATTCTAGAAATGCTCTATTACCCCTAGGATTAAATATAAAAGCCTCCATTTGGCTTTTAAAGCTCTTCATAATCTTGTCTCTTCCTACCTTTCCTATGTTTTCACAGCTTAATCCCATCCACAAGCTCTAATCCAGTAAAACTGGCCTCCTTACTGTTCCTTGAACAAGATACTCCATCTCTCAATTTTAGTCATTTCCACTGGTTGTCCTTCATACGTGAAATGCCTTCTGTCCTTATCTCTGCCTCTTAGCTTCTTTGTCTTACTTCAGGTCTCCAGCTAAAACCCTACCTTCCTCAAAATCCCTTTTCCAATCCTTTTTAATGCTAGTTCCTTTCCTCTGAGACTTTTTGTAATTTTTCTGGTTTATACCCCAATAGACTGTGAGGTCCTGGTCTGTAAGAGGATAATGGGTTTTAAAAAAATCTTTCTTTATGTCCTTAGTGTTTAGTAAAATGCTTTGCACACAGTAGGTAATAAATGCTTATTAGTCTGACTTGATCTTGACCTGAGTAAGGTTCCTTAGTATTTTAATTCTTCCTTTCTTCTTTTCGTAGTATTTTTTTTTCTTTGACTTGGAATCACTGGATATGGACTATAATGTTCCTGGGAAATTTCATTTTAGGGCTTTTTTTAAGATGATGACTGGCATATTCCTTCTATTTTCACTTTCCCCTGCTGCATATTCTAGGTTTTTGTCAAGTAGTTTCAAGAGCTGGGTTAAAATGTTTCCTCCTGCTCAACCGCCTTGGATAGTTTCTCTTGGCAACCAGATTTTAGCAGCTGTTTGTTCTTGGGGAAATCATCTAACATTCAGGGAAACAGTTTCCTCATATATGGAATGGTTGTAGTGTTTCTTTTTCTTTATCTCAAAAAGGATGCTATGAGATACAAATGAGATAAACATGAAAAGCTAAACCATAACGCTGTATGTGTGAATGTTATTGTTATCATAATCATCATCTAGTTCTCATCATTTCTTGTGCAAGTCACATAGAAGTACTTGTAGATGTCACTATCCTGCTATTATTGTTGTATTTTATTTTTCAAAATAATTTTATTGATTTTTTTTGTTTCTTGCATCCATAGTTATTCCAAGTATCCTTCTCCCTACAAAAGAGCTGTCCTATATAACAAATATTATTTTTAGAGAGGAAAAAAAAATATTGTTTTATACTAAATATTCTGTAGAACAGATGTATGAGATTACTGCTTTTTTGAAACTGAATAAGAGTCCTATGGTATAATCTAATTTTCTGAACACAAAAGCTCCTTTGTGCCAATTTCTAATTCCAATAGCAGACAGAATGGTGGGAATAATATACCTTATCCTATTTTCACGTTGTTTTGATTCTCCATTAGGTCTTTATATCTTGAAAGTTTTTAATTCCATTTCCCTTTTGAAAGCTTTTCACTCTGCTGAATATAGACACCTGTGAACATGTTCTTAAATATTTATGGATCAATATTATATCCAGGCAGTTGTGGGTAACAACTTTATCAACAATAATGTTATGGTTCCAATACAGCTTGTCATTTATTTTTGGACTTCTCAAAGATATCTTAGTTGTCATTGTATGTGTGCTGGAATTTGTAGTCAGTTTGTAAAGAATACTGCGCTCCTTTATAAATGTAGGCAACCTATTATTTCTTTCTAAGTATCTGCTTGTTACTAAATTTGGTGACTTATGATGATATGCTGTATCGTTTCCAACATTCCTTTACATAAGACTCCTTAAAAATATCTTTTCTAAAACTCTATCAGTGACCTGAACCTGATTCACTATCTTAAATTCAATTTCTATAAATAAATGTAAAAAACCCAGCAACTTATTTGATTCTTCTTTGATGATAAATTTTTAGTTGAGTTCATATGAATATTGTTATTAATTCCTATCATTATTGGTATAATTATATATAATTATAATGTTTAATCATATATTGCTCATATAATATATATTTTTATGTAACTATGCATTAAATATTTATGTAATATATCTATGGCCATATTTATATTACATATAATTTTACATAAATATTTTACATGATTATAGATAGTTAAATTATATAGTAGTACTATATAAGATAATGCTTATATCATGATATGTAATTATACTTATTAGCTATAATAATTATAAATTTTTTTATCATCCATTTTCTAGATCTTCAGACCAGGTACCAAGTGTGCTTTTGGCTTCTCAGGAGAGTCACTTAGGAGAACTCGAGAAAATTTGTAGGAAAATAACCCTAGAAAAGGAACAATGACCAAAGAAAGTATCCTAAAATAGGTAAACTCTGGGTATGACAGAAATTTGGACTTATCTTTCACAGAGTTTAATGTAAGGCAATAAAATTCTTGATGAAATCTGAGAATATGTAGTCAGCCAGATATCTATATTTTAAAAGTGTGTAGATATAGTGGGATGAGACATACCACAATGGAAAGAAAGAAGCACTGAACATAAAGAAGATCTAGGTTCCGGTCCTGGCTCTGCTGGTTCTACTAACGATATGCTTTAGACCTCCATTTCTCTGGGTCTATGTTTCCTCATCTGCAAAATTAATGTCAGATAAAGATGATCTCTCAGCTACTTTCTAAGCCTAACTCCAAAAATGATTGAGTGACTTAATACCCACTTTTCATGTGTCTGTTTTGACACTGAGTAGAGGCAGCACTTGTACAAAGAAAAAAAAAAGATATGCAAATGATCTCATTCATTTCAAGACAAAACAATGAATGTTAACCTTGTTTTCAGACATTAAGAATCAAAGGAGAAGATAAAGACTGAAAATGTCTTTACTTAATTCTTGATAGGTTGCATGTAATGAATTAAGCCAATTGTAGGAAGACCCACATGTAGTAAAGCCCATATGTTGCAAAGGGTAAGGGGGAACTCCAAATTCTAAATACAAAGCTTGACCCCTTTCCCAACAAATATCAATTCAACAATGAACACAAATAATGAATAGCAAAGAAAATACATTTAGCCAACTTGATTGCAAATTGAAAGTAAGGTATACATAGGAGAATATATACTACACAATTCCAAATGAAGCAGCTTTCCCTTTGGGAGCAAGCTCAGCTAACCTGAGAAAGTCTTGATCTCAACCAAGGGGAAGTTCCCCAAAGTCTTTAGTACAGCAAGCTAAGAACAGGGACATGACAGAGACTTGCAGCTCCTCTCACATCTTCCCAGATTCTTTGTTCCTTTAGCAACTTGAACTGAGACTGGACTCATCCATCTGAACCTGTAGACTATAGGGACCAAAGTGACTCAAAGGTTGAAGAGAAGTTGAATATAACTGAAAAAAATGAAGTGTTCTCTCTCTGTGTCTTTGTTTCTATTTCACTCTCTCTACTTTCTCCTCTCTTCCCCCTCCCTTTCTCTTTCATCAACTCCACACTGCACTTGTCACAGTGCAGGGCCTTCATCTCTATCTCCATCAATGAGAAAAGAGTCCCATGCCAATTTTGACTTTGTGACTGGGGTTACATTCCTCCCCAGGGCCAAAACTCTTTACAGTAACTGCAAAAATCAGCTGGGGCAAATTCAAAACTTGTAAGTGTAAACACAAGCCTCAGTGCTTTAGAAACAATAAAGATGGATTTCCTGGTGTCCTAGGTAACTGACTTTCAATGCCACTAATAGTGAAATAAAACAAATTTATATTACCAGTACATTCAGTAGACGTGGTACTACACAGAGCATCACCAGGGAGGATACTACAGTGACAACATGACATATAACACATGTGCACTTCAAAAGTACATGCATATCCATAGTATGCAGCAATCAATCAAAAGCAGTAAGCATGGCTAACTAAGAAAACACAGCTAGATAGCTATAACAATAAAACAATCAATAGGCCTATATGTAAAATACAGCTTTATTAGTAGCATAAAAGAATTGACAATAGACATAGCTATAGCATGAACACAACACAAAACATAGCTAAATGAACATGAGAACAAAACAAAAAAAAACATTCAAATATACAGAGTGTCCCTAAAGTCTGGACACATAGGAAAATTGACAGCAATGTGGAGTTATTACATCGATTTCATGTGAATCTTGCAAAGCGCATCAACCTTTGCATCAGAAATGATGGAAATCATTTTGAAGATGTTATTTGTTAACATTCCAATTAAATAAAATATGATTGAAAATTTCATTCATTTCTTGAAAATATGCATTTTTATCTATGTGTCCATACTTTAGGAACACCCTGTTCAATAATTTAGATATACAGCATAAAAATACTCAATTATGTGCAAAACACTTTTTGCATGGGCAATCTCTAGGTGTTGCCACCTAGAGTATGTGTAACTATCTTCAGATTTGGCTTAATGACTGGTCCAATTGGCCTAATTCTCTTTCTCTGCTCTTATACCAAAACTAATAGTTTGTATGGCCTGATCCTCAGGATCATTATAGATTTATGTCTCTACACCTGAGTTAACAACTATTGGAGGTTGGCTATTGGTATGTTCAAATTTTATGAGTTGAATCTTTATTAAAGGCCTCTGTAGCAGGAAAGAAATTAACTCTAGGTTCAGTTTTCCCACCCTGCAATAATACACACATTTTACTTCACTGCATGCCTCACTTTTTGTGCCCACATCTGCGTCAGAAAGTCTTTGGTCATGTAGTAGATAGTCAGTGTCTTTTCTTCAACCTTTGCCTGCTTAAGTGTTCTCTTTACATCTTTGTAGCATGCAAAACCACTGGCTTAGATGTGTTGGAGAGGAATTCTCAATTGATACACGTGTTCATAACTGGACAAGTTTTCTTAAAGTAAGTACAAAAAGGTAGTGTTCAAACTTAAGGACATTTGAAAATTCAGAAATTTCATTGAAATGCTTTTTTTGGGCTGGAGGCAATGCGACATAGCAGATACTAGGATGGCCAGAGTCAAGAAGACCTGGGTTCAAATTCTGACTTTTATAGATGCTATAAGACTATGACACTTAATTTCTCAATGCCCTTGACAACTCATTCATTCATTCATTTATTTATCTATCCATCCATCTATTTCTCTATCTATCTATCTATGTGTTTATCTCTCTTTTAAGCTGCCCAAGACTAGCTGATCTGCATCATTGAAAGAGGAGTTACTTCACTGGGAATTTGCAGGTCCAGAAATTCTCCACTTAAAAGAAAATATAACAAAACAAATTACAACAGAACATATGATGTCTGTATGACTTCCACTGTTAAATCTGATTTTAAAACAAACACATAGGTTTCATGGTAAAAGAAAATTTACTCATTATAATCCATCTTATTTCAGCTAAAGACTTTTTTTCCTCAGGCTACATTTTTCTCTTTTCCACAAGATTTGAGCTTTCTTGTATGTTAATCATTGTACAGAAGCATCATCTGATTCATTATAAATTGTGTATAGACCCCTGAACCTTTCAAAGGGCAGTTTTGGGAGGGAAGCCCAATTATATGAAATTGAAGTTCCTATAGAAAAGAGATGTCAAATGTACATCATATAACACTCCCTAGAGCCACAGGAACAAGTTTAAAATGTAATTGGGAAGTATTTAACAAAATCAGTAAAAATACAATAAAACATATATAATATTACATTTTTAAAACTAAATCAATATGTGCCTGCAGGGATCTTTTTGTATGGATGAATAGACTCTGTTTCTATTTGAGTTTGACACAATTGATTTGGAACACACAGAAAAGAAGGGAATATTTAAACTGAGGCTCTTATTTAATAAAATTTTCTTGACATCTTTTATTTTGATTTGACCAAAAATTCTCCTAGTTGTTCTTCCTTCTTCTACCAATGAACCATTTCATATAACAAAGACTATGTTTGAAGATGAAAAACATTTTAATATTCATAATTTATTTATTTTTAACATTCATTTAAAAAAATGAGTTCAAAATTCTTTCCCTAAGGAAAAAAAATAAAACAGAAGAGAAAAATAATCTGAAGAAAACTGATAATACACGCCAAAGGCCTGAATATATATGCAATGGTCTATATCTATGAATCTCCCACTTATGTGATAGAGTAGGTACTATCTTTTTGTATACCTTCTTTGGGACCTTGCTTGATCTTTTTAATTTGGAATAATTGATTTGCTGTTCTTTCCATTTACATTGTTGTTGTTACTGAGTATATTGTTTTTTTTTTTCACTCTGCTTACTATACTCTTCATGAGTTTATGTAAATCTTTTCATGATTCTCTGTATTCATCATATTCTTAATTTCTTACTGTATTTTACTATATTCACATACCACAATTTACTCACTCATTCCCTTATCAATTGCTATTAACTTTGTTTCCAGTTCTTTGCTACCATAAAAAGAGTTGCTACAAGTATTTTGGACATATGGGAACTCTTTCCTTATTGGTGATGTTGTTGGGATATATGCCTCATAGTAGAATCTCTGAGTGAAAGGGCATGGAAATTTAATGGGCTAAGCTATGACGATAGAATGCATATTTATGTAGCACATGAAAAGAGTTCTGGGCTTTCATTCAGAAAGATTAGAGTTCAAATCCTACCTCAGACTCTAGCTATATGAGCCTGGGAAAATCACTCAATGTCTCTTAGCTTTTGTTTCATCATTTATAAAATGTGGTTAATAATAACACCTACTTCATGGGATTGTTGTGAAGACTACTTGAAATAACATTTAAAATTCTTAGCAAACTTTAGGGTCTCATTAATCTTTCTAGTCTTCACTTTCCCCATCCTCAAATGAAGGGGTGGGAGGTGGGAATCTCAAAGGTCCTTCCTAAGTCTAAATCTATAATCCTATGATTGATCAGTCAAAAATGCTTATTACTAAATTAATGGAAGGGCTTATTATGTGCAAGGGAACTGGGACAGATAAAATGACTCTGTCCTGAAAGATCTTACATTCTACTGGTGATAGTGAAAGGGATACAGTGTGCACACACACACACAGATGAGAGAGAGAGAGAGAGAGAGAGAGAGAGAGAGAGAGAGAGAGAGAGAGAGAGAGAGAGAATGAATCTTAGGAGAAAGAACTCATTAGGACAAGCCGCTAGCATTAGAAGCAAGGTGAGGGAAGTCTTCATGTTCATTATGGGGTAGCAAGGG
>CM053626.1:264481787-264510990 GCA_028646595.1 Phalanger gymnotis | reverse complement strand
GGGTTGAGAAGTCTGGAACCAATGAAGCTGCCAGTGATTCAGTGCCCTGAGGCCTGCTCCACTTCCATCTGTGTTGGTGTGGCCCAGGCTGGGCTGCACTTTGCTCTGAGCATGGTGTTATAGAACCTTCCTGTTGGCTTTTCAGATTGTCTTTGTCTGGACATCTACTTCACTCTGTCATTTCTGGTGCTGTAGAATTTGTTTAGAGTCATTTTTTTACAGGTATTTTGAGGGATTTGGGGGAGAGCTCAGTCAGGTCCCTGCTTCTACTCTGCCATCTTGGCTCCACCTGTGGTTATCAGAGATTTTACATGGGGTAATTGAAAGTCAATATATTTTCCTTTTTTTTTTTCTTTTTAAACAGCTCATCACTTATTTCCTCTAGTTTTAGTTTATCTTCACCCTTCACATCTATTGCATACACTTTCTGATAAATGTCAGATGAAGGTTCACTGAAGAGGATGTAGACTTAACTAAGCTCAGTGTATGCCTGTCAAAAGGCCAAAAGTACAAGACTGAAGCCTTTACTGAAATGATCCTGAAATAGTGCACCTGAGGTTGTGGATTCTTTCCCTATAGGCAAAAGTAGGATCAAAGGACAAATCAGCTCCTCTCCAGCTGCAGTTTATTTTCTGGTTGACTTTGCTTTTCCCTGGGGACTCTGTTAAATAGCAATATGTCATTTAGTGCATTGCATTTATGGCAAAATAAGCCATAATTTAATTAATCTGTTCTTTAATTTCATTTTCTTGCTGAAACAGCTTTGCAAGATTGTTATTTAGCAGTCTCTAATAGGGTCTCTCTCTCTCTCTCTCTCTCTCTCTCTCTCTCTCTCTCTCTCTTTCTCTCTCTCTCCTTTCATATACACCCTACAATTTATTTTTAATGTAAAATGTTTGTTTGCTGCAAGGAACAGAAACCTTATGATAATGATTATGCATTTGAAAATTCAAAAAGCTGGAAAAATTGTATGAGGCTTAAATAATGAAGTACTAGATTTCTACTTGCATTTGTCTGATAGGACTAATTTAATTTCTTTTTAAATAAGAAAATTTGTTTTGCTAAAGATGAAAATATAATGTATTTAAGCCACCCCCAATTGTGAAATCTCTTGTTCAGAATGCGTAAAAGTAAAATATATAAAGTTGCTTGAATAATAAAAAAAATTTAAATAAATCCATTGAAATGTTTCTTTTTTGATCTATTTTTTAAACACTTTTTCAGTGACATACAATAGAAAATTTGTTGAAGTTTGTCTTTCACTTCTTTCTGAGTAGTAATTTCTCAGCTCAGTTCACTAAACTAAACTAGTAACCTACCAGTTCCACCAACCCAAGTGACCTGCAATTTCAAACTGTAACATGATAGGATTGCATGAAAAGTGCTTTCCTTTTTTTCTCTTTTGTCTTTTTTATACTGCTGTCCAAAACAATGTTTGTCTTTTTAAAAAAAAAACATAAATGAAAGAAATTTATCTTTTCATAATTCTTCCTAATTTGATTATTGGTTTCCAATCTCTCCTCTTCCCCATTGACCTGCAACATAGATTCAGAATAAACTTAATAAATAAAAAGTTTGACAGTATTCTTCCCTATTCAAGAAGCTCCAGGGGCACCATATTACCTCCTAAGCTTGGCACTTTAAAGTGTCTTCAAAATTTGGAGCCAGACTACCTTTTTAGACTTATTACATATTACTCTCTTTTACCCATTCTATGTTCTAATCAAATTTACATTCCTGTTATTCCAGAAAAAGCCCAATTTATGTGCCACATCCGTGTGTGTGTGTTTGATTGTATGTGTGTGTGTGTGTGTGTATTCTCTCTGCTTGATAAAGCTTTCTCCTCTATGAATTATCCTGCATATACTTATTTTTTTGTATGTTATAGCCCTTTCTTGACAAATATAAGTTCCATAAAGGAAAGATCTTTTTTTTTAAAAAAAAGAAAATAATTTTAACTTTGTATATCTGGTTTATATCACAGTGCCTTGCTTGTGGTAGGTGTTTCATAGATGCTTATGAAATTGCTTTGTTGAATTATGAGCACATGTCCTAAGTTAAGTAGTTACTAATGCTTCATTGGCAGCTTGCTGACTATAGCCATATTTTCATGGTTTACTATAAGTAATAGTTTTTGAGTAGACATTAACTACTAATTACTCATCAAACAAATAGAATTCAGGCAACTTTGCCTCACTATTACTTCTCATCACCTATGAATTTCTATAAACTTCTTTTATTTGCCACCATTAAGCATTTTGGCAGAATTCTAAGCCATATCATCAAGTCATAAGTAAAACTCATTTTTCTAAATATAGTTTCATGTTAACCTTGAGTATGAGAAAATTAGTATTCAGAATTTAGCTTCACAAAACCTCAGCTCCCTACCATCACAAGCTAGAAGATGAAAGAGGGAATATTTTATTACTTAAAATATGTATGGTCACCTTTTTGTATACATGAACATACCAGTCTTCTTCCTGTCTCCTTTCTGGAAAGTACTAACACTCAAAAACAATTGTAGTTTAATATTTCATTGGGGGAAGACTTATTCCCTAAAGTTTGTTTTCTGGAACTTTGTCATATTCAATTTTAACTGCCTCAAAGGAATAGGTCCCCGTGGTTTCCACTGAAATACCAAAATGTCAAAAGAAGGAGGAGGTTGCCAGTATGATCATAAAACCTGAATGCTTCTGGTACATTTCAGATAAATATCAAGACTTACATGTGCTTATCAGCCTTGAATTAAGCATCCACCATTTTTCATCACTTCATAATATCAAATCCATTGCATCTTGCATTGCTCTTTTAGAGAATCCATTATAGATTTGATCTTAAAATTCAAAGATTTAGCAAATGTCTAGATTTTTGATTGGATGTATGACATTCATAACAGAGAGCATTAAGTTATTTCAAGCTTCAAAAAAGGTTTACAGGTTTTCATATAAAATGGAGAAAATTTTTAAAGAAACATTAACTATTAAAATGGATTATAAGACCGGATTAACATTTATTTTTGTAGGCTCTCTATATATGGAAAAAAACCATTCAGACTGCATAGCCTCAATATTTTGTGTGTTATGTACTACATATTTGTATTTAGTCTATTTTACATATATACATATATACATTTGATTGTATATACATATATACAAACACATATATATGTACATATATATATACACATACACACATATGTGTATATACGCATATACACACATATACACACTCATATATAATATATATATATACATACACACATATCCACACACACACATACATATATACAGTATATATACCCTATATATGTGTGCATGTGTTTAGATGTGTGTGTAGGTGTATTTATATATATATATATATATATGTACATATATATATATATACTGAATACTTCTTTACTATTCAAGTAATATCAACTAACACAAATTATTGTTGTAGGATCCCAGTATTGAAAGAGAGCTTAAAGATCATCTGATATAAGCCATTTCCTGATCAGCTAATCTTTTTTTTTTTCTAGAACTGATGAAGATTTTTATTTAGAATTTAATTTTGCTAAAATTCCATTCTATGACATCAATTTATAGAGGGTTGCATTCTTTGAACAAACAATTACTTATTGAGTAGCTATTATGTGCAACAAAATGTGTTTCAGTATCTATAAGAATACATGTGACATAAATTCTACCCTTGAGAAACTTATTGTCTAGTTGTCCAGTTATAAAACATATTTAATAAATCATAGAAGGAATGGATGTAGTCTATGTTAGTATTCCACTAATAAAATAAAGATAATTACTATTTTAATCTGATAACCCCACTAAAATCTTGTACTGATGCCTTATTATAACATAGAGATGATTCTGTATTTGTGAGGCTATGCCTTTGGAGGGCTAGTTGTAGTAGATAATAAAAATACAGAAAAGAGTTTGGACTACAGACTCAGAAGTATATGTGCTTTTCATCTGGGATCAGAAAGTTATTTCTAGAGATTTTCCTCACAGGTTGAATATAGGATAATGATTTCATTAGCCATAGTAACCCTTAAAAATTATCAAATCAAAGAGGTTGTGTGAACTGTGTCAACAGAAGGAAGAACAACAGTAATGAAATCATAAATCTTGAAGCACTGAAATAAGTATTAGACTATCAAACAATACTCTATAGCAGTAGTGTCAAACTCAGATAGAAATACAGGTCACTACTCTGTATAGAAGAATCTCTGTAGGCCACATATTGACTTAGTTTTAAACAATAATTTTATAACTATTTTTATTGTGTCCTTACATTTATTTTGTTAAATATTTCCCTATTGTATTTCAATCTGGTTATGGATGTACTCCCAAGTTGAGGGCCAATGAGGCCAATGGGGTCTACAATATACTTTGCTTTCAACATGTAGTTTAATTATTTTGGTCTTTCATAAAACATTTGACAAAGTCTCTTATTATATTTTGATTGACAAGGGGGAAAAGGTAGGTTGTGTGATGATATGGTAAGCTAAATTTCAAGCTGCTAAAATGACTCCACATAAAACATAGATATTAGCAGGTAAATACCATTTAAAAAGTGATTTCTAAAGAAATACTTTAAGAATATCTTTTTGCTTCTGTTATGTTCAACATTAAAAACAAATAAAAAACTTTGTTTTTCATCACCTTCATTTATTATGTATCTTCCATGGATCCTTACCCAGTGACCCATCCTTTATGGCAAAGAATTCAAAAGGAAAGAAGAAGTTCAGGATTAAGTAACACATTAATTAATTGTGATAGTATTTCTAATATACCACTCCCATCATCCTCCAGTTGTTCAACATTTTTACAATGACTTACATGAAAGCAGAAAAAGTATATATATATATATATATATATATATATATATATATATATGTATATATATATGTGTGTGTGTATATACAATTTGCCAATGATGAAAAGATAGAAGGGAAGTTTAACATTGGATAACAGACTAGAATGAATGTATAAATTGAGTAAGATAAAATTTAATAGGGATAAATGTAAAGTTGCATGCCTTTTTAAAAAATCATGTATATAAAATACATGGAATAGTTCTAGTCAATAGTTCATATGAAAGAGATGCAAAAGTATTAATAGGCCATAAGCTCAATATATGTTAACAGTGTCACATGAAGTAAAAGGATTAATTTCAGATGGATAATTTTAAGAAAGAAAGAGGTGATAATCTGGCTGTGCACAATTCTATTTATACCATATCTAAAGTATAATGTTCCTTTCAGGGCATTATATTTTATAAAGGTGAACTAGAGGACATCCAGATGGCCAGTATGGTGAATGAAGTGGAGTCCATGATGTAAGTTGAAGTGTTGTTCAAAGTAAAATGTGCTGGACCTTGAGTAAGATGAAAAATGATTTTGCATCTCAGTTTCAACAATTGTGTTTTATGTGTGGGTGTGTCTATGTGTATCCGTGTCAATGTGTAATCACGGGCAATTTAATACCTCTGAATATTATTTCTGGCTTGCTTCCAGGAATGGTTGAGGATGGTGTATCACTTGAGCTCTGGAGTTCTGAGTTTCAGGAGGGCTAAGATAATTGGATATCTGCACTGTGTGGCACTAATACAGTGAGCCCCTGGGAATGTGGGGCCATCAAGCTGCCTAAGGAATGATGGATCAGCCTGGGTTGGAAATCAAGTAGGTCAAAGTTCCTCAGTTGATTCTAAGTGAAGTTGGTCTCATAAGTTTCTGTTGCATTTAAAGCCTGGGAAGTATACAGACCCCAGGCCCAAAACAAAAGAAATCAGAAAATTGATGATAAGTATGTTCACAGTGCATCTCTTATTGAGGATAATGTTTTGTAAGCCATAAAAATTGATGTAAATGTGAGCTGTTGGTCCTATTATTAATTGGCTGATTTGGAAATAGCCCGGAAAAGAGAAGGTTTGCTGAAGGGGTAGGGAGAAGTGAAAAAGATGACTGATATCTTCAGTTACTTAAAGGGCTGCCTTGTGGGAGATTTTCTATGCTTGATCCTACAAGAAAGAATGAGTAGCAATCATGGAAATTTCAAAAATATGTTTTTATTCATTGTTAGAAAAAAAATTCCTAAAAATCAGATATGCTTCTAAAGGGAATAAATATCAAACTTTCCATCTATCACTGATAGAAAAAAATCTTCATACTAAGGCTACATGGTGAATCAGCCAATTCACTACAGATATTTATTAAGCATTCAGTGTCAGGTACTTAAGGAGTATTGGAGTAGAAGAGATTTTATTTTGGGCACAGTATGGATTTGATGATTATGAGCTCTTTCTCAGTTCTGAATTCCTATGGATTCAGAAGATGGAGAGATAATTTTAATTTGTAAGGAAGGCTTCACAGAAGACATGAGATTAGAATTCACTCTTAAAGGATAAATAAGAGGAGGCAGGAAGGCATTCAAGTAATAGGAACTGTATTATTGTGGAAGAAGAAACATCTATATTAAGGATCTAGTAGAGAAGCAGTGAAATTAAAAGTTGATATAATAGATACTTCCGCAACATCTTTTTCCAAAGCCTTGTCTTGGCATAAAAGTCATCTTGGATTGCCCAAGGCTATCCTGGCAAAATACAAGCTCTAAAAGCTCACACAAGTCTAGGAATGTTTTAAAGGTCATTTGAGTGAAAGAAAATACCTGATGTCCTCAAAAACAGAGTTAATTACCAAAAAAAAACCTCTCATCACTGGTATCTTGGCCATTTCTTGCTTAGAGTTCTGAACCAATAATTCCACTAAATATGAAATGCCTCTTGATCTCATTCAACTGCCTTGAAGGTTTGCAATGACATTGGCATTATGGGTCAAAAAGGAAGTAAATGGTAAGAATTTCACAGATTTTAGAATATCTATAGACATTCACTTGACCTTTTACTCTAAATATGAAATCCTTGTCCAATGACCAACGAGTATAAGTAAAGCTAGTGTAATTATGTTATAACCATCTTGATAGTCTCATCATACATGAACCAGAAAACATAATGAAGTTTCATTTACATTAAAGGATGCTAAGTTTTCCTTGGAGTGGCAAATAAAGAACTGATAGTATTAGTTTTACTATGCATCCAAGGCAATTAGAAACAATATTCTTGACTTATTTGGTTAACTCGAGCACTGAAATGAATGAAAATTTTCAGAAAGAATTTTTCTGAAATTTACACCAACATCTAATTCATAGGATGAAAATAACAAAAACTTCTATAAAAGACTCAATAAGACTTTCTAAATTAAATCAACACACATAATGACACTCAGTGACTATGCAAAAGTTGACACAGAGGAGAATGGCAAAAATTAGGCTGCAAAATATATTTTACAACAAGTATTATCAGCCCCCCCTTTTTAATATATGTCATGGACCTGTTTGGTGGTCTGGTGAAACCTATAAATTCAGTCTCAGCATCATATTTTAAATACATATAAAATTCAAAGGATACAAATTATACTGAAATGCACTTATTAAATTAGAAAGAAGACCAAAAAAAGTTCATGGACTTAAAGTTAATCTCCATAGGTTAAGGAGTAAGAGTTGTTAAAGACATAATTTAGAGGAAACTAGATGGATAATTGGTTAGGATACTGGACCTGGAATAAGAAAGATGAGCTCAAATCTGGCCTTAGTTGTGGTACCATGGACAAGTCAATTTCCTCATCAGTTATAAGAGGATAATAGGACCTATTTCCAGGGCATTGTGGGGTCAAACAATAAAATGCTTTGCAAAACTTAAGATACTATGTAAATGTCAGTTATTAAATAAACTAAAAATCTCATACCTAACCAAGAATATTTTTTAAGAAAAAAAGAATTAGAAGACACTAGATATGGTGAGTTCCAAATATCGTCATGAAAAGTTGAAATGTATTATACAGTATTTTAAAAGGCAAAAGACAATTCATTATTGATATTACAATCAATCCAGTCCATGAGTACAACTCATTCCAGTCCAGAGATTCAAGCTTCGAATTAGAATGTAGTCATGCACTCATGGGCTATAAAATGTAACAGTAACTTTTATAATAATAAAGGCTAAAAAGAGGATATAACTTCAATGTTGAAAGGAAGATAATTCAGGAAAAATGGTCATTCTTATCCACTCCATACTGAACATGATACTTAACCATTCTATATCAAAAAGACATCCCCAAGCCCCGTAGGAATTGACTAAAACCTTTTTCACCAATTCCCATAGGCTGGACCTTTTGTGCCTCTTACTGCATGTGAGGCAAACAAATAATGATCCTGAGCCCACACATTTTAAATAAAACCAGTTTAGCCTACATAAAATAGATGCTGTTTCTACTGCTACTGATGTGGGAGTCACTCCTGAATCAAACAATAAACAAGTATTTATTAAGTATCTACTATGTGTAAACATTTTGCTAGGCTCTGGTAATACAAGCACAAAGCAAGAAATTATCTCAACAAGGGAGAGGGTATAGAATCTAGAGAGAGGAAGAATGATTGAGGATGCAATATCCTGGAGAAAATGAGAGTCAGTGGGATCAAGTACACATGTAGAGGAATGGATGTTGAACTGCCATCTCATTTTTAGGGAGTGGTTTCAATCTTTTTGTTCTAATTCAAATAAGAGACAAAGTCCTTATCTTAGTGTGAGTTATGTTGATATATTGTGAGATTCCAAGATGGAAGACACAGTTTTTATGGAGTGTGAGATGAAGAATCACTTAGAGAGAAATAAAAGCACTACCATATTTTAGAAATGGCACAATTGAAATTCTTAACATGAATTTTAAATTTATGTGGTCATCATGCTTATGGGATTTCCTTCAGATTTTTCTGCTATTTATGATAATGAGTAGAGAAGACAGATGATCTAAGTAATCCGGGGCTCAGGTTTGGCAGGAGAAAAATAGCAATAGGAGAAGTGGGAAAATAATTTGAGAGCAAGGACCATGTTAAGTTGAAATGACTAACTACTGATTTGGTGTTGGAGAGAAAGGAGAGTGACTTTAGAGTACGAAAGATGATCTGAAAAAGTATTGAAGGGAAGAGCTGTGGGAAATGCCAAGATCTAATGTATGAATAATCGTGAATGTGGCTGAGGTCAGTCAAAGCAGTAGGTCATGAGATTTAATGATGAATTAGTAAGTTTGAAGGATCATTTATATAAATATTAAAGTACCCTCAAGTAGGCAGGAGTTGTGGAGAAGTGGAAGATGGTGAGCCAAGTCCTGGTTTCCTTGAGAAAGGAAGGAGATCAGTATGTTACAGCTACCTTACTTTTTGTTGGATGAAGAATGATAATAATTTGTACTTCAAAAGAGGAAAAAACACTGAGTGAAGGAAGAAAAGAGAAATTCCAGATGAAAAAAATGAAGAATAAGAAATATCCCAACTCTCTCTTTAGGATTAGTGTGATGTGAATGCGAGAGAAATTATAGTCAGTGCTGAAGAGGATAGCCAGGGATGCCATGTCATCAGAAGGAAGCCAGGTCTTCCTGTGAGGCCTAATAGATGGAAAAGTGTGAGAGAGTGAAATTGAAAATGAGAAGGGGTTTATTTGCTTTGGAACAGGGATTTCAGAGGACACAATGAAAAGAGTTGGCAGGATTGGATTAAGGCATGGGTTTAGGGGAATGGGATTGAGAGAACCTGAGGAGGGGGTCAGAAGACAGTTTTATTTTACATGGTTACAAGTTGACTATTACAGAGATAGGGAGAGAAACAGAATTTTCTATTACTCTATGACCTAAAGTTAATAGCAGGTGGCATATGGGAAAAGAAGTACATACAAGGGATGTTGCAGAGAGAACTGGTCACATTCTATGTCTATTCCTTCAGAAGGGAGTTGTTGGAAGGGTTTCAGGCATTAAGGGATATTCCCCAGCCTAAGAGAGAACACTGATTCATAGCTAAATGTGGAATTAGAGTTGATTGTCAGCATATAAAGTCAGACACTGGACTTGTTAAAATTCATATTAAAAGTAATACAAAGTAAAAGTAGATGATAAAAATGAGAAAAAAAGATATCATATGCAATTAAAACAACTTCAACTTAATCTAATTAAACAAGTTATTGATGCCAAAAGTGGGGGAAAGGTATTAATGCTGGTTACAAAACTTCACTAAGAAATTTAAATTATATATATATATATATATATATATATATACACACACATATATATACATATATATGTATATATATATACATATATATATACATATATATATATATAGCCATAATAAAGAGAATAGAATTACCTAAAGATAATTTATCAAAAACCTGATTTATTGTATATAGAAAGAAACAGAAGGCAAGGACAACATTGATTAAGAATATAAAATTGATTATAAAAATCTTATGGAAAAGCATGGTGGAAGATTATGAGAAGTGTTACCTCATAAAATACTGAGAAGTAGAGGATGGAACAACAAGCATAAAGCTTGGTGAGAGATCCAGGTAAACAAAGACATTCCAAGGACATTTAAATATGAAAACATAAGGACAAAAAAGAAGATAAAAATGGAAACACATACATGCGTGCATGCATATTTTTTATTAAAAAATCATTTCACCTTCAAAGATAGTGGAATTACCTCTCATTCAGACCCTAAAATCACAATTGCAGATATACTGCATGAGATAGTGGAAAGGGCAGGCACAAACACAAATACACACACACACACACACACACATACATACATACGCACAATGTGAAAGCACATCAAATTCCTACATAGTAAGTCTGACCTAAAGGTGACAAAACCTTTTCTTTGTTTTTTTTGTATTTTTTTAATTTTCTGAATCATCAAAAAGCCATATATTTCAATATACAACCAAGAACATGAAAGTGCATTGTGTGTTATGCATGTACCTTGAAGACAGGGACTGTCTTATGCCTTTCTTTTTATCTCTAGCATGTAATCCAGTGTCTGGCATACGAAAGGTGCTTAATAAATGTCTTTTGATTATATATGAAAATAGGAAGTTCAGGAACACACAATAGTTTAATTGTATAATAAATTTAACAAGATAGCTATCACACAGCACTGTTTGTGTCACATTCTGAATATGTTTTTGTTTTCCTCTTTTTAAAATTTTATTGATGCTCTTTTCTCTTTTTTTTTTTTGCTCCGTATCACCACTGCCCTCTTTCCCATCTCATCCTTTCTGCAACTTAGTAAATAAGTATAGTCATGTAAGACAAATCAACACATTGGTCATGGCTGAAAATTTACATTTCATCACTTCTCTGCCAAGAAATAACTTTCCAAAGTCAGGATTGGTTATTTTGTTGAACGGTGTTTTAAAGCTTTTCGAAGTTGTTTTCCTTTATATCATTATGACCATCACATGCATTATTTTCTTGGGCTTGCTTATTTCACTATTCACTAATTCATTCAAATAGTTCCAGGTTTTAATTCTTTATATCAACAATTACTTTTGGTGCCATAGCATGCCAATATGTTCGTATACCACAAGTTGTTCAGCCATTCCCCTGTTAATGGGCAACCAGTTTGTTTCTACTTCTTTGGAGCCAAAATCAGTGCTTTTACAAATGTTTGTACATGTGTATCCTTTCCCTCTGACTTTGACTTCTCTGGGGTATTTCCCTAGTTTTATGTCTGGGTCAAAGGGTATATTCAGTTAAGTGACTTTCTGTGTATTGTTCCAAATTGTTTCCCATAGTGGTTTGATGAATTACTGCTCCACCAGCACTATATTATTGTGCCTGTCTTATCACGGTCCTCCCATTAAATGCCAACTCAAATTTTGTCATCTTTAAAAAGAGCTGACACAGCCTTATAACCACTGAAAGATAAATTTTCAATGTACGTGTAAAGGGATAGATTAACAAGGGTTTGGAATTTTTTCCAAAGTAATTATTGTCAAATAAGTTGACTTAAAGAATATCAAATCCTACAAAATTGTGTAATTATTTTTCTATATATTAAAAAAAGATGAAAATAAACTACATATACAAAGGCACCTTTGAAGAATGTGTAAGAAATGAATAACAGGTAGGCTTCTGTGACTTCACATCTTTAACATCATATCTTTACAATGTATAGTGAATACAATATCTCAGTGTAACTATTGTTTTGTTCAATGTTAAAATGGTGTTCTATTTAAGAAAATAAAATACTGATTTAAAATGATCCCCCCTTCTTCCTGCTCTCTCTGTCTCTCTCTGTCTCTCTCTCTCTCTCACTCTCTGTCTCTCTCTCCCTCTCTCTCTTTCTCTCTCTTCCCTTCTCCCTGTCCCTTCCACCCCTCTCCTTCCCCCACACACATACACACACTTTGAAAGATATACTAAGAAAGATACACAATTTGATGATTCTAAAATTATTGAAAATAAGAATATCTGAAACAGGGAGATATTCACATGCTGAAGACCTTTGGAGGGCATTTGAATTGTAGGAGGAATTTTTTTTGAAAAGTTCTCTATTTTTTTTAATGATCCAAAGTTTCTCCCTTTAACAAAAGTCCATTTTAGCTCCATTTTTTTCTCATGATATGTTATACTATGTCATGTTCTAACACAATTTCCAAAGAAGCAAAGTTGAGGAATGGGAAATGAAGTTCATGGTGGATCATAAGAAACTGTGCCACAGTTGAATTCATAAGAATGCAAACAATTTTCCAATTGGCAAATGGTCAAAGTATGTTAATAGGTAGTTTTCAGATGAATAAATCAAAGTTACCTATAGCCATATGAAGAAGTGCACTAAATCATTTTTGATTACAGAAAAGTAAGTTAAAACAACTCTGAGCTACCACCTTACCCCATCAGATTGGATGATATGAGGAAAAAAAGGAAAATGATAAATGTTGGAGAGGATGTGGAAAAATTGGGACACTGATGCACTGCTGGTGGAGTTGTGAACTGATTCAACCATTCTGGATAGGACTTTGGAACTATGCCAAAAGGGCTATAAAACTATGCATACCCTTTTATTAAGCAATACTACAACTAAACCTGTATCCCAAAGAGATCTTTAAAAAGAGGAAAGAACCTACATGTGCAAAAAAAATTTCAACCACCTTTTTCATGTTGAAAAAATATTGGAAACTGAGGGGATGCCTATTAATTGTGGATTGGTTGAAGAAACTGTGGTATGTGAATGTAATGGAATACTATTGTCCACTAAGAAATGATGAACAGGCAAATTTCAGAAAATCCTGGAAAGACTTTATGAACTGATGCAAAGTAAAACGAACATGTGATGATCAACTATGAATGACTTAGCTCTTCTTAACAACACAATGATCTAAGACAAGTACAACAGGCTCACAAAAAAATGTTATCTATACCCAGATAAAGAAATGATGGTTTCTGAATACAGATTGAGGAATTTTTTTCACTTATTTTATTCTTTCTTGTGTTTTTATCTTTTTCTTCTTTCACAACTGTGACTAATATGAAAATATTTTTGCATGATGGTAAATATATAAATTATATAGAAGTACCAGAACAGGGGATAGGAGGGTGGGAGGGAGAAAAAATTGGCACTCAAAGTCTTATAAAAATGAATGCTAAAATTTTTCTTGATACATAATTGGGGAAAAAGAAAATACCACATGAAAACAGAAACTTCACCACATTGCACATGAGGAGTTATGGGGAATAAATGTTATAGAATATGCAGTCAGAGAAATGTATGAACAGAAAAGGAGATAGCCGTGGTTTTCACGCCTTCGGCATCCATCCATATCCACATAATCTGCAAAGAAAATGAGGAAGACCACCTGCCTTGATAATAGCTAGACACCTCCCACTCTGCCCTCATTATGAACATATGGGAAAATATGGAGAGTCATAGGATATGGGGTATAGATACAAAAGAATTGGTTGAAATTAGCATAATAAGAGGGAATATTTAATTTATGTTATCACAGATCCATTAGAAGTTAAAGTGCAGTAATTTTGAACGACCTTGAAAACTAGCTTGTCACCTATTCTGTAGGCCTTGGGATATATCTTTTTTGGGCAGTCTATTCCTATAACTCTATAGAACACAGCAGATGATGACACTAGCCTGGAGGGGTCTATGACTAGATACTCAGACACCACCCCCCCAACTGAAAGCAAACAGTTAAATATTATGATTGCAGTTTTACGGACCAAAACAGGAAAAGTCAGTGGAGACTTTTGAATAAACAACTATCAATCCTAAAGAAGGAAATGATTCCTCATAATTCCTTAAAATCCATGCCTACACTTCCATCACACAGGAATAAGAGGCGTGCTCTTCTGTCTTTCTTGAGATAACTACCATTGTTTGTGGTTTTCCATAGTCTGTGAGCTTACTCAAACAGGGTAAGAATGAGTCCATAGTTTTAGTTCCATGGACAAGATGAGGGTAAACAAATCCATAGGCATCTCTTTAAGTGCAGCTTCATTACCATGCTCTCCCCATCTTATTTCCCCTTTCATTTTCTTTCTGTTTCCCACCAGTTACTATCTCCACATATCTTTTTGCATGCTCTTCCAGACACCATTCATTATTTTCACTCTTTCACAGTAGGTTAGCTTTAAAGATTGCATAACTTATTCAATAGTTAATCAACACTTCAGAGTTAGCATACTACTTATTGGCCATCTAGTCTAACCTTGGTTTTACAAATAAAATGTTTAATATTCAAATATATTTCATATATATGTATGTGTTCACATATTCATATGTAGTCTCATATATTTGTGTGTACAATAAAAATACTATATCTTGGCTTGTTCCCTACTTTAACAGCTTCCTCATATCAACTTTGTAAGGTCAATATCATCTTCATTTTGTAAAGGAGAAAAACTGGAAGATGGAGAGATTGTGATTTGACTACCATCACAAAACTATTGAATGCTTGAGAGAGAATTGGCACTCAGTTTTCCTGATTCAGTATTCTTTCCTATACACTCCCAGTACTGAATTAATTGTTTTTGTTTGCTTTGTCTTATTCAAATTCCTAATTCTGAGTCTATTTCTATCAATAATCTGTTCACATTAGAAGGCAAACTCATTGAAGGCATTGACTTTTTTGTATTACTCTAATAGAGTACAGTAATTACACATAGTCACTATATGTATATTTTCAGAGAAAATAGACTAAAAAATAAATGTACCCCCTTAGAATACCTTCTAAGAATCTTTTTCTAGAAGAATCTGTCTTCTAGAATACCTGTAGAAATAAATCATATACAAATTATATATGTATAAATATTATTTTAATTTTTTTACATTTTGTTTTTCATTTTTTAACTCATACATGAATTGGATTTACTTGAGGCAAAGTTACCTGAAATTGTCAGCGTCACTCACTCTCTTTTCCAGAGTCATCTGAGTCTAGTGGCAAGACAATAGTTCTGACAACTAGTGATGGCTTGGGATGTAGTGGATGACTTTGGCATATCCTGTGTCTAACTGAGTTCAAAGTGCTCCATGACAGTTACTTTTAACACCTTCATGGCCTGTTGGAACAAATTATTTACCTCTAGCTACTCCACTAGAAAAATTTTCACAAGCTTATGGTAGGATCCCCACTAACTCCCAATAGTTTTGAGGCCTTTTGGTTCCCTCAGCTTGTCTACCAAAACAATTTTACTAGGGTGAGGCTAGTTGCCTATGTTGCAGCTTCTTGGAATCTCAGGTGAGAGTTGGATGGCAAGTGAACACCAAAGTTAGAAAGTAGCCATGAAAAAGGGTGTACAGGTAGAAGACTAGTGCCTGTTTTTCAATTATTCCTTGCCTGACAAATATAGTTTTGACTATACTGTACTAGTTGGTTTCTTTGAACAATTCGATTGAAACTAGCAAAAGTAAGATATCTGATTTCAAAAATATTACAAGAAGGGTGTGGTGGGAAGAAAGACAAAATGAGGAAACTCTATTTGCAATTTTTTTTTTAGTGTGAAAGAAAGGGAAGGGTTTAAATATAAATAGGACCTAAATGTACCAGGAAGTGAGTCCAGAGATTTTTTTTTTACAAATATTAATCTCATTTGATACAACAACTATGCAAGATAGTTACTTTTCTTATCTCCATTTCACAGTCAAGAAAACTGAAGCAAACAGAGGAATGACTTATCTAGGGGTCATACAACTAATACATGTCTGAGGCCACACTTGGTCTCTGGTCTTCCTGACTAAGGCTGAGTGCTCTATCCACTGTGTCACTTAGCTGTGTACAAAAAGGAAAATATATTCATTATACCTTTGAGCTAGGAATTAACTCTGCTTTACAAAATTTTTACATATGTGAGTATTTGAAATAAATGTATGAAAAACGACAAATATGTATGGAAAAGTATATTATGTATTTAGAAATTTACTATATATTTGGACATATGTCTATGTGCATTTGATGTATGTGCTTATGCACACAAATATACATATACATACAAATACATATACACATGTACATACACATATACATATATATGCGTACATATATGTATGATAAATGCCTATTCTAAATCTTGGCAGATTATTGAATTAAACAATTAAACAAAAATTGAATTGACTGAAGGAATTTGAAGAAAGTTCATTTTAAAAGGATGAAAGAAAATGAAAAAAAGTCTGAAGAATAAAATCTCTGGGAAGGTATTTAGATAAAGTCAGTGAAAAAAATAGCATTTAAAGCAAGTGGAAGTAGAAAACAATTTAGATATGCATAGTAATAGAGGGCAGATGGCAACCAAAGAAAAGCCACTACTATCTTGTTACAGACATTTGAAAAGTCCTTATGTCAATACAGGGAAGTGATAAAACTCTTAAAGCTCTTGGCATTGACCGAATAGAAAAAAATAGATTTAATTGTTCCAATATCTCTTCCACTTGAACTGATATGCGCCAGCATCATCTCAACAGGATTTTGGTCCAAACTGCCTTTGAAACCAAATATTTCATTTAGAGGTTTCTATTTTTTTAGAAATGGGGATAATATGTAAAGATTAGAAAATATTGAAAGTATCAAAGAAATGCAGGAAATTTTCTCCCCTTGAAAAAGTAACAAGAAAATTTGTTTATATAGCCTCTCCCTAAGAACCCAAGAGAACATGGTAATATTCTAAATATTTTGGAAAGTAACAAGAGAAATTATCTAACTGGTTATGCTTTATTAGCTAAGTATCTGTGGTGGCAGTACCAGCTTGCTACCAATTAACTTATGACACAAATTCCTATCACTGGCCATCTGGTCTGTTATTGTACTCATAAGAGTAAATTGGGAATTTCATTTTTATCTCCATACAAGCTCATTCCTTTTTATTACGTGAAAAGCTGACCTTTCTACCCTATTGCAGCTGGTGGTCCAGATCCCAGAAAAGCATCTATTGAACTTGAGCTGTCAAATATAAAGGACAAACATAGCAGCAGGTAAGTGAACAAAGCCCTGTGCCAGTTGTTAGTAACACCATTATTAATGACAAGTTTATCATGGTTCAGGAAGATCATTAAGCCATCACAAAGGTTTGAATCACCTGCTATCAACATTTCCTTGGAAATACATATATTTAGAATGGACTGAATCTTCTCTGTCTGTATTATAAGTCCTGAATTTGTGGAATAATTCCCTTTGGGCAACATACCTCAAAGCACGTTATTTTAAATGCCTTTATTTCAACATAGGCAGATATTTATTTTTAAACAAAAAAGTTAAATATTAGCTTTAAGGAAAGAAATAATAATCCATATATTGATCAGATTGTTTCAAGAATAATTTTGTTGTTCCCACTCCAGTGGCTATAACATAAATCTTCCAATTTTCATATAGAAACAACCGTTACCCATCATTGTAGTCCATGAGGAATACTGCAGCATGAAAAAAGCATTTTCCCCTGCCATCGTCAGATTTTATCAGCATTTTTTAAGAGCAAGGGAGGTGTTTTTTTGTACTTTCTTTTGGTACAAGGAACTGCCAAGTTATCTTTCTCTACTATAAGTCTGATGAATGACTTGTTGGAATTAACCTAGATGACTTCATTTGTCAATAAAATTGTTGAGACTTAACAAAATGAACATACACCAATCTTAAATGAGTCATTTAACATACACATGTAGTGTCTGTCTTACAGATTTTATCAACATATTTTAAGGACAAATAAAGTATTAGAAAATTTTAGACAGGGTTTCACAAATGAAATCCTATGAAATTCTAGGAGTTCTTTCTTTCTGATAAATCAAGTTCAAATAAACCCACGGAGACTGACTGTCATTCCAAAATAACAAAAAGAAAATAACTTCCTGAAGGTAGATGACCTACTGCCCACCTCAGAGCAGCTACATACAGTGCTATAAGGCCATCAATACTCCCTGAAGTCTCTTTTAGCATAAAGGCAACCTTTATGCTATCAACTGTTAGAATTATTTTGAAAGCATTATATAAGCCCTTTGCTCACAATGAAATATTTCTGTCATTGAATATTACTGACATTTTTTGTCAAATATCATATTTCCAATTGGCCACTGTGAAAAACTTAAACAAGAAATGTGGGGTATTGTTAATCTAGAGTTTAAAATGTCAATATTAATCAATTCAAATATTATTAAGATATTTCAATCAATTATATTTTTATATTATTTTAACCTCCCAAATGATATAACATCTCTTTCCTCTAATGACCAATAATATTATATCTTCTTAATTTGCTCATATTACAATTTATTCTATTTTATCACTGAGAGAGAGAGAGAGAGAGAGAGAGAGAGAGAGAGAGACTGAAAGATTAGAAATCACTTCAGTCACCAAATACTTGATCTTTCCAATGAAAAGATGTGTCAAGGAAAGATAATAGTGATTTAGAAAAGCAACTTTGCATGAAGTGTTACAGATCATCAACTCCTTAAAAATAAGAATTCATGAAAGGAAAGAAAGTTTTAAAAAATCTTGGTTAGCGACACAACTAAGGACTGTTAATCACAAGGGCAATTAAAGGTGAAACAGGAAGGAAGATGAAGAACAGATAAAAATGGAAAAGGTCTATAGAGATTTTTTATAATAATTTTGTTTCCTACCATCTAGGACAATGGAGCTACCATAGTTAGACTCTTACAAAATAGTTCTGGAAGTCCTGGATAGTTCCAGAGGAAGTAGAAATGACGTTGAAGAAAATAAAGATGAGAAAAGAAGCTGGACTAGAGCAAATATAGCCAGAGAATGCTTTTTCTAGAGAAAATATCAGTTTTCCTGATCTCTGTCTTCAGCTCTTCATTATTACCTTGTTCTATTGTCTCATCACTGATTAACTGTCCCAACCCTTAATGCTGGATTATTCCCATTTGCTGGTTTTGTTTCCATTCATATACTATTGGACAAAAGTGGAGGAAGTAATGAAACTATAGGATTAAGTCTACTACAGAAGTGAGTCCTCAACACATCAAGACAATCCTACTATTTGTCTATAATTGATTCCTTATCCCACTCAATAAAGTCTCTGCCCAGATATCTTGTCTCCTCAAGGTCCTTATTTCAGCCTGTCCTTTACCATCTTAATGGAGAATGCCACTTGACACTTCATTTTGATAATTGAGGTCATTCCCAAAGACCTCCCTCTTCTCCTTTCATTTTCATCTCAGATTTGCCTGTCCTCATTCTCACTATCACTCTAAATTACCTCCTCCTTCACTCCTGTTTCTGTGATGATGTAGCCCTTTTCCTTACCAAGGACAAACAACTCCTTCCCTATATAATCCCTTGAGAACATCCCCTCCTGTTTTTCTAGCTCATTTATGAATTTATGTCTATACTCTAATCTTCAATCTCTTCTTATGCATCACTTCCTCCCCTAATATCTATAAACATGCCTAAATTCCCTCCATCCTAAAAACAAATCCACCGGACCCTATCATGCTTGCTGAATGTAGTATACCCTGTATCTTTTCCTCTTCTAAGCTAAATCACTTGAAAAAGGTTATACCTAATGTCTTCAGTTCTTTTCCTCTCACTCCTCTAAACCCTCTGAAGTTTTTTTTAACCTTATGATTCAACTGAAATTGCCCTCTCTAAAATTACCAATGATCCCTTAATTACCAAATCAAATGACCTTTTCTCAATCTCCAATTTCCTTGAACCTGATTCAGCATTTGGCACTGTTGACCACTTTCTATTCCTGGATACTCTTTCCTCTCTAAGGTTTCTATAAATATGATTTTCATTTTAAATATGGCATTTTACAGGAGATGACTGTTATGTTAGTTTTACTTAGCTGTTTTATTTTGTCACAAGAGAGTTCTAATGAAATGAGAACTATATGTAAATGTAATTTGAAAACCAAACACGACAATTAAAGTTGAAACAAAAGATAAATGTGTAGATATGAATGAGAGTCCCAGAGGACAGGCAACTAGTATCATTGGTGAAAGTAGCAAATTCAGGAAGATTATAGATCCATCTAGATTTCTCAGTATTCTACTTTTTTTAGTTAGTAGTATATGGCATCTCTGCCTAATTAAACCATAAGCTCCGTATACTATATGTTGGTGGTATATATCATGTCAGTGTAAAAAGAATTGAACTTGGAGTTAGGAGAGTTCAAATTATGCCTCTGATCTTTACTAGTTGTGTGACCCTAAGCAAGACATAAATCTTTCTAAGCCTCAGTTTCCTATCTATGAAAAAGATAGTAAGACCTGTAGTACCTATTGCAGAAGATTGTTGTGATGATCAGTTGGTATAATGTAAGTAAAGTGTATGTAGGTAGCTTGGTGGGGTGGGGTGGTAGTGGAGTGTTGAAAAGTGGCTTTATCAGTGTAGAAAATCCACTATGTAGAAGTTTTAGTCGTTCCTGTGAAATGATAACTCATTTGTAACTTATATAGTGGAAGAATTACCCAGATAAATAGAGCACTGACAGGCTTACCCATGGCCATAGAGCCAGATTATATCAGAGGTACGACATGAACCTAGGTCCTCCTGACTCCAAGATCAGATCTTTAGGCAATACGTACACTGCCTCTTTTCCACAGCCTAGAAATTGCCTTGCACCAAGAAGACACAAAATAGGAAGGTAGGTGGCTCAGAGGAGAGAAGGGTGGAACTGGAGTCAGGGAGAATGGAATTCATATTGAGCCTCAGCCACTTACTTGCTATGTGACCTTGGGTAGCTCATTTAACCTTTGCTTGCCTCAGTTTCTTCCTCTGTAATGTGGGGATGATACTAGCACTTACCTCACAGGTGAGGCTAAGAAAAGATAATGTATGAAAAGTGCTTTGAAAACCGTAAAGCACTATGTAAATACTATCATTAGTAGTACTAAATATTCATTAAATAATTCACAAATATATACCTTCCATCAATGTTTCACAGTGTTTGGCATACATTTAGTTGAAGCTTGAAATTTCTTGATTCATTTAATGAACATTTATTAAGTACCTATTATGAGACACTATGTATGAATTCTATAACATGGTTTGTTCTGTTTTTCATGCCTTTTAAAATGAAATATAAAGAATTTTAGCCCATAGGACTATATTATTTTGGTTCTTCATTCATGTTCACTCTGAATGTTGCTATAGAAATGACTCATCAAGGTTGTTAGGGAGAAGGAAAAAAGTGCTCTTTATTCTAAGTAAGCCATTTTCTGATGTAAAAGGTCTAATGAGGGAGGAAAGGTTTTTTTTTTTACTGTGAAAAGAAAATTGGTAAATAAAGGTCATTGAAGGAAGCAGGAGCTCTCTCCTGATGTATGAGTGGTTGACAACTCTTTGTATTCCTGTGAACATAGCATTATCAAGTATAAGCATTGTTTTTTAAAGCTGGCTAAAAATATACATTAAGTCTTGTCTGTACAATGAAAAACAGCTATGTTGTTAATATGTAATCTTATGTTAGCATTATCAGTAATTATTTAACATCTGCCAGATTTCTTCTCTGGAAAACATCAAAACATATGTTTTAACATTGTTTATTTTATTTTACTATTAAGGGAGGCATGTTTATTTTTCCCTTTGAGTAGCTAATATTAAATATTATCTGGTTTGGATGAAAAGATATTACCCATAGTCAAATAATTTGGGTCGTGCTGGATTATTCCAGGAAAAGCAAAGACATTCTTGCCCAGTAGCAACTCATAAATTTGGGAAATTTTCAAACAATATCAGTTCTGAGGAAAGATCAGCTCATTCCACAAACCTGGCCATCCAGGGCAGAGTAATTTATTCTTCACCTAATCTCTTTTCTGTGTAGAAATTTTTGACCAAAGCTTCAATCTACCCACATTATGATGGTCATCTCCAGCCCAGAGAGTCTTAAACCACATCTGACCTTCTCTTCTCCGAGGGCTTGATAATCTTAGCATCACAGATTTAGAGTTTAAGACAGATCCAATTCCTTCATTTGCCCAAAGAATTTCAGTGACTTGCCAAGATCACATTGCTAGTAAATATTTAAGATGGTATTTGAACCCATGTTTTACTGACTCAAAGTCCACCATTGCTTTTACTGCATCAAACTAAATAAAACTTTATGGGTAAGTGTGTTGGCAATCGAAATGTGCTCTTAGCACTTAGTTCAACCAAGTGCTCTTGAAGAGTTTGGCCTTTGTTTCCTTGATTAAATTAGGAGTCTTTGATGATCTCCTTGCCTCAAGGGAAAACCTAGTTTACACGGGTTTGAGTGACATGTTTGTGACTTCAGAGGTTTTTAGACCACGTGGGTTTAAGTCTCTTTTTTGTGACGATTTTAGGTCACATGGGTGAGTCGCATGTGTAACTCACCTTTGACCCTGAACAAGATATATAAAACCAGGGACTGGCTTTCTTTTTTCGGAGCTCTGACCCACAGCAGTGGTGGCAGGCATGACTCCGGGCCAGCCATTGTTATGAGCTCCCAGGCTGAACTCAGATGTTGGTAACTATGAATTGTATTTGGTCTGTCCGTAATTTGTTTGTATTTGCTCTGTAGTTCAGGGTGCTGGCTTTTCCCCCTGAACTAAATGAATGATATTTGTATGCTGGATTAAAGTAAATTTGTCAACCTCTTAACGTTGCTTTCCTTAGTAAAGCAGATCAAAAGAACCTGGACTTTTGCAGCATTCTGTGAGCTGGTTGTTGTTGATTTTACACCCCCACAGCAGCTGCTAGCTGGATTGTTGAAACAGTAAGCCAAATATTAAAGGATGTTGGCAACCTAGATTCAAAATGAAAATTTAACATTTTTGTGCTTTGATTATTAAAGCAAACAGTTCTGCTTCTTTCCCCACCCTAAACCCTTGATATTATCTAATCAATTAGAAAACACAGTTAAATACCCAGTTGTGTAGAGTACAATTTCCTACAGTCTACAGACATTGCACTAAAGGTGAATAAACAAGCAAAATTAATTTTCATAAAGATAATTTAGCCTGTGCTTCTTCCACAAATGTACCTACTGAATAAATTTGTTTTGTTTTATGGGCTTTTAATTATTTTTTTCTGAACACTTGGTATGTTACTTGTCTACATGAATAGGGAAGAGGTCAAGCTCAGCTTTTGATAATTTTAGTTGTTAATCATTTGTACATTCAATTTTCTTTCCAAAATTCTCTTAGAATATAGTCATTGTTGATTCATACAGGGATTCAATTATGTCAAAGTAAGTTGATTAATTAAGGCAAAATACCTTTGAATCTTGAATTTATTGAGTAGGATACTTTTGTTTTTCATTTTTGAAAATTTAGCTAATTTGAAGTGATTATTATTCACATGTGTTAAAATATGTTACATTTATTGTTTAGAAATGATTAAATTCTTTAGAGTTAATGTTATAAAAATGCTTTTGAATTGTACTCATACAGCTCAAGACATTATTGAAACAACTCAACTAAAAAAAAAATAGAAATCTTTAGTCCCTTACAACTATGGGCAGAGTTAATCCAGATAATTCATACAAGAATAATTAATTTCAATTAATCTACCTAGATTAAGGAGGACTACACTGATCCTTCAACTGGAAGATGATCATCTTCCTGGGAGCCGGTATGGCTTCAGAAAGGCCTGAGGAACAGTAGATATGGTGTTTGCTGCCCAACAAGTCAAAGAGTAATGTCTGGAGCAGAACAGAGGTCCATACACAATGTTTGTAGATTCGACCAAGGCCTTTAAAACTGTCAGTCATAAAGGCCTATGGAAAATTATGCCAAAATTTGGTTGCCTTGAGAAGTTCATCAGCCTTGTACATCAATTTCACAATGGCATGCTTGCTCGGGTTCTGGACAATGGACAATGCTCTGATGTTTCCCAGTCACAAATGAAGGGAAGCAAGAAGTGTACTCGTTCCCACTCCTTTTAGCATGATATTTTCAGCCATGTCGTCAACTGATTTCAATGAGGATGAACACAGTCTTAAAGTCATCTTCTTCACTGATGCTGAATTCTTCAACTTGAAAAGGCTAAAAGCCAAGACCAAAGTGGAGGGAGTGTTCATGCATTTCTGTTTAAAGATTATTGTGCACTCAGGGCAGCCTCTGAAGCTGAGATGCAATAAAATACGGATCAATTCTTTGCTGCTTGTGCTAATTTTGGCTTACCAATCAACACCAGCAAAACATAGGTGCTTCATTAGCCACTACCACACCATCCATACATCAGTCACAGAAAATGGAGAAGTTTTGAATGCTGTGGATAAGTTCACTCACTTTGGTAGTGTACTTTCCAGGGATGTACACATTTATAATGAGGTTGATGCTTGCATTGCCCCAGCTAGCTCAATGTTTGAGAGGCTCTTGAGGAAAGTATGGGAGAGGAAAGGTATTAGAGTGATTACCAAAGTGAAGGTCTACAGAGCTGTGCTGCTGACCTCATTGTTGTATGCCTGCAAAACCTGGACAGTCTACCAGTGCCACACCAGGAAACTGAATCTCTTCCATTTGAATTGTCTTAGGAAGATTCTGAAGATCACCTGGCAGGTTAAGGTACCAGACACTGAGGTCCTTTCTCAAACTAAACTGCCAAGCATTTAAACTTTGCTTCATGGAGAGCAATTCCTATGGGCTGGCCACATTGTTCAAATGCAAATTACAAGCTTGGCAAAAAGACTTTTTATGGAGAACTCACAGAGGCCAAGTATTCACACAATGGTCAGAAGAAGTGATACAAAAACACTCCCAAGGTTTCTGTTAAGAACTTTTTAATTGATTTTGTGACATGAGAGATTGGCACAATACCACTCAGCATGGTATGCCCATATCAGAGAAGGTGATGTGCTCTGTGAGCAAACTGCAATTAAAATAATTCAAAGGAAACAAAGGATGCACAAATATGGAGAATCGACCCCAGATTTTCACACGGATTATTTGTGTCTGACCTGAGGTAGAGCATTCTGAGCTTGTTTTAGTCTGATCAGCCACATTTAGACACACTGAAACTTGACTGTAGCATAGTGATGTCATTTTGGTCCTCTTTGGGAATGAAGGACAGCAATCAACCAACCTAGATTAAATCAACCAGCTAATTCTGAGATCTCTATTTTACTTACTTTGACTTAGATATAGCTATCTCTCTCTCTCTATATATATATAGCTATCTAACTACATATATATATATATTATACGTAGCTATATATCTATATACAGCCATATATAGATATAGATATGTTTGTTTCTTTGTTTGTGGTATATTATGTTGTAAAACACACCTTAATACCAGTGTGAAGGGGATCAATTTAGTTTTACACAGACCCCCCTATATATATATACATATATATATATATATTTACACACATACATACACACATACATATTTATATAATATATATACATCTATCAATCTATTTATCTATCTATCTATCTATCTATCTATCTTTCTATATCTATAAACACATCACTCAGGCTTGATGAGTTATCCATAAAATTAGTTTCTTTGCAGGTATACATTGTTCGAGATAGATAACGAAATGCACCAGAAATTAAATACAAAGCAACTGGATTTTGTGGCATCTAGGAAATTCTGCTGAATCACTAATGATCTTCAACTTCTTGTTGTTGCTAAAAAAAATCTGATCTAATTTCTTTGATACCATTAGTCTTCTGGCGATGCTGTGTGACTGCAAATCATTGAAAACCATGATCCTGGAAGTGGAAAAACTTCAAATAATACAAAGGAAATGGAAATGTTTACAGTTGGCATAAGGAGAGTGAGACATGCAAGTGTGTGCTTGTTTTCCTCAGTGTGGTTTATTTTGACTTAGATATAGTGTGCCTGTTAATTACCTATGATTTTCTTTTTACCAATAAAGACAGATATTTTAATTATTTTGGCCAAAGTCATTTAATTTATGGCAATATCAGATATTGAATAAAAATTTCCTGGCTTCTGGCTCAGAATTTTTTCTGCTACATTATTCTTTCTCCTTAAAATAACAACAAAAAGACTTTCTATTTGATTATTCACCAGTCGTCTCCCGGTGCTAAGATTTTCTAAATGGCAGATGAAAATTTTACAATTTTTATGTGTCAGCAAATGCTGTATCATCTTTTTTTGAAAACCCAATAAAATGATGCTGTCATTTATAATTATTTACAGAGAACTAAACAAATTGAATAAAAGCTTTGAAATTACATATAGTAAAAAAAAATAGTTTTATTTCATTTCTAAATCTTAACTGTTGTTCAGTCATGTCCAACTCTGTGTGACCCCTTATGGGGTTATATTGAAAAACAATACTGGAGTGGTTTTCAATTTCCTTCTCCAGTGAATTAAGGAATACAGAGTTTAAATGACTTGTACAGTGTCACATAGCAAGTGAGTGTCTGAGGCTAGATTTGAACTCAGGTCTATTATGACTCCAGGCCTGGGACTCTATCCACAAAGCCACGTAGTTGTCTCCTAAATCTTAGTTGAAAACGCAAATAAAATATAAAATGTATAAGCAAGTATCAATGTGACTTTTTAATTTAGTAAGGATACTTTAATTTGCATGAGTATCATGTGAAATGTGACAAGCTAAAGAAGTGGAAATACAGTGCAAGCAGTCCAAATTATCCATGAACTGGCTTCCTGAATCCTGGATAAAGGCAGAACCATATTAGCTACCCTATGAAAGACTGTAACATCTGATTTGTTCGCCAGGTGGCACTATTCTTGCAAAATCAGCCCCGCAGTCATTTCATTTCCTCACTGACCAAAGTGTATCATAATTCAGGAACAATATTTCTATCTCTATTTATCCAGAAGGTGCTCAGGTGCACAAACTAAATGATCCCCTTCCATAACTCAACATCAGTGAATCATTGATATTGGCCATGTCTGAACTTTAAATCAGAGCAGGAGGAGGATGTTGATGATGATAATGATGACAGCTGTTATCTATATAGCACTTTTTAAAGTTTGCAAAGCACTTTATAAATATCACATTTTATACTGCCAACAGCCCTGGGAGGCAGGTGTTATTATCATTCCCATTTTATAAATGAGGAAACTGGCAGCCACACACCGCCACTCCCAAAATCCACTGACATATGTAGAAATAGACTCCTAAATTCACATGACGTAGGTTCTCCACATGTTCTATAGTCACCTGATTTAGTGAACATAGTGAAATGAGAAGGAAAAAAATAGAGCTGGTTATGTGATGAACCCAGTTCATACTGACTCCAAGGCCCATGATTCTCCTGAGATTTCCTTAAGTTAACTATAACATTTTAAAAAATTTGAAACCAATTCCTGATACCAACCCTTGAAAACTCTCATAAAGATATCACAATCTCTTCAGGGAAAACAAATTATGAATGCAATTCAGGGCTAATCAATTAAATTATGTAGAATTCAAGTTCTAAATACACAATATTAGCAATTTTACTGTTACCTCATTTTCAAAGTACCATGAATTTCCCATACCCCGTTCATTAAGTTAATGAAAATATTTCAAAATGATGTTTTCTTCCCCTTCTCAAACAGCTCTTTCTCCAAACTTTCTTATCAATCTATCTTCAAATATGAAAACACACACAAACCCCACTCCCCCTATGCAGGTGTGTTTACATGTGCATGCCTGTATGCACAGACACACAAACACACACACATAAAATCTTGTAAAAAAAATTTACCCTAACAGATGAAGCATTTCCAATAAAAGTGACTGTCCAGAGAATCCATCTCCTCTTTAGGCAAAAGGTAATTTCTACAATAATATATGTCCTTGCTTCTTCATTTAAAATCCATTGGTATATGCTATCTGAAGTGACAAATGATGTTTGCCTGAGAAGTTAAAGTAGCCAAACTACTTAAGTGTAACATAACATTTGTAAGTCTTCCTGGTTAATGATTTAAAGAAAAAAAAATGTTGCATTGCTCCATTTGCTGCTGGATGAAATGAAGCATCTTTCCATTACTTCACTGCATTTAGACCCAACAACAAATCAAAATCCTCTGAAATAGACTGTGTGCCATGGAAAGAGATTTTTTTTTGTCCAGGAAAAACACATTTAAAGAATTTCTGACAATTCCTATTTTTTCTATTGTTTGAATAGATAATTTTGTCACAATTCTGTGATACTAAGAGAATATTGCCCTTTTAAATGATATTGTATTTCTAATTATTACTTTTCTTTTTTGCAAATTCTCCTTTCACCAAAGCAGGTTACAATGTCTGTATTTCCTTGCAACTAATGCTACCGTCATGAAAGAAGGAATCTTACTCTATCATAAACCTTTCATAGAGTCTCTATCCAATATTTGAAAAGGTTTTCCCTTTCATTTGTTCATACCCCTTAGCATACCCATTTTTTGTCATTTTTCATTCTTATTACATGACAAGTTTATCTCTTTTTCTATGATATATACCTTTAATTATTTTTAGAATTATTTTCTCTTGAGATCTAATTCATTTTTTAAAAAATATATTTATTTAATATTTTTAGTTATTCAACATTGATTTCCGCAAGATTTTGAGTTACAAATTTTCTCCTCATTTCTACCCTCCCCTTCCACTCCAAGATTGCACCTATTCTGATTGCCCCTTTCCGCATTCGGCCCTCTCTTCTGTCACCCCATTTACCCCCTTATCCCTTTTCCCCTTACTTTCTTGTAGGGCAAGATAGATTTCTATACCCCATTGCCTGTGTATCTTATCTCCCAGTTGCATGTAAAAACAACATTTTTTGAAACATTTGCTTTTAGAACTTTGAGTTCCAAATTCTCTCCATTCTTCCCTCCCCACCCACCCTCCTTGAGAAGACAAGCAATTCAAAATAGGCCACACATGTATCATTATGCAAAACACTTCCATAATAGTCATGTTGTGAAAGAC